>CM063504.1:5418203-5463203 GCA_032207245.1 Pardosa pseudoannulata
GATTTATGTATTTTTGTCAAATGTGAATACTTCCCATTATAGACCTTATATAAAAGAGGAATTTTTTCTGCTATCCTAAAATCAGTCATCAGATATTATTACGATTTCTTTAAAAAATAGGAAAGGAAAGTTAAGCTTCTAGAATAAATGAAAGGTCTGATTATATTTCTGCACAACCTTTATATAAAAAGAAGTTTTTCTATGGATTTAGCAAATATTTCGCTTTTGAACTGGACTGTCCAAATAAGCCAAAGCAAATAACCTTTCATGAGGTGCAATAAATGGAGGATTTCTTAGCCTTAATATAATTACCTGTTAGTTATAAATAAACGAGATTTATTTAATGAAACTTTTCAGTGAAATATATATATATATATATATATATATATATGACATGGTCCAGTGTTAAGGCGGATGGAAAACAGTATTTATTGTATAATATTAAGTTTATTAAATCATCGTTTCATTTAACAGCAAAATTTGCACCATCTTCTAAGCGTGGAAAGGTGTTGACAGCTCCATGTCCACGCACTAACTCATACTGGTTCGCTTAATCATCAAATACTTCAAATATCTTCCCGCTTGACTAGATTACTCCAAAAGGTTAGGCAAGCGTGGGTCTTTTTCATTAATTTTATTATTATAAAAGAGTTCCCTTTTTAAAATCGTTTATAAATCATGTAATTTTCAACTACCCCTTTTTTAGACCTGCCATATAGAATAAATTAACATGAGTGTACGATAATCAAAATTAGTTTTTTTTATATCTAGAATATTTCTTAAGCATTAAAGCTATGAAATATGCTGATAAATGGCATTTTGAACTGAGTTATCTCTATAGATATATTACATTTCTAATTTTTAAAAAATCCTGTTCTAAAGTTAAGCATTAGGAAAAAATAACTTAAAAATTTACAGTAAAGCTATTTTTTTCGTACAAAAATATGTTCTAATTTTATGTAATTAAAGTAGAGGTTAATTAAAGAATTTATAGTATTTTTCAAGATTAAAAAATTTAATTATAACTGGCTTTTACAAACAATATTAAAATAAAAAGTTACGTTTCTATTAGTATGTATTTTTATACGTTATATAATAAAGATTCAACTTTGAAAAAAATATGTACTTGAGTAATTTCAAGTAGCATAGTATTTAAAATAACACTAAAATATACAGCAGATAAAAAAAAAATATGAAAATAAGTGAAGGAAGAAAATTAGTGAATATGATCACTTATTCACTGGATAACTTTTGAAAAATGTACATAGCAATTTAAATGTCAAATTTAATGAAGTTTTATGTCAAATTGGAACAAACTAGTTTTTTTTATTCTACAATCCTCAAATTTTTAAATTATTTAACATTTTAAAGTGTAAAAAACAAGAATATGTTAATAAATTGAAAATTTAAAAGAAAATATTTATCATGCAAAATAAATATATTGTTCATAGTAATAAATTGAGATTCATAATTTAAATAAAAGATATCTTCTTTTTTTATATAAAATAATGACTTCTAAAATTTAAAAGAAATTAGAAGCCGTTTTGAAAGTAAGTGGATTTCTACTGTCAACACTCGGTGCTGTTATTTTACGTTTTTAAAAAATGTAATGTTCATATAACAAAAATAAATATTAACACAATTTTATGCAGTTATTAATGATTTAGGAAAAAATATTCTAAACAGGGAATAACTTTTTATTTTATATTGAATCAAAAAATAGGTCTAAAGGCTTTATCACATTCCAACTTGTACGTGTTAAAAATCAGTAGATTCAGTTTAGGATTTAATTTCCCGTTGAAGAATGCGAAGATTTCTCGTGGGATAGTGAAAATTTTCCAAACAGATTAAGTATTATCATGAATCTACCTGAGCTAAAATAAATCTGTTGAAATTTCTTCACTGTAACACAAGAAATCTGCACTTTAATTCATCAGTAAAAGGAATGATAAACTAACATGTGCATGTTGATGGGTTATAAGGTCTTAATAAAGACTTTTCAGCTTGTAAGTTAGTATGTTTCGTAAGTTAGTATGTTCGCTTACATTTAGTAATTAAGTATGAGTACTTAATATTCAGAACACTTCACTAAATTTCTTTGGAGAATATTTAATTATATTTTGTTACCTACATGATTTTACAACCGTGTAAATCTTAATTGTACTAAATTTTATACGTTTAGTACATAAAGTTTTATACACAAACCAAAAAATCTTACCTGTCATTATCAGAGAGGTTTATCAAGGAGTTTGGGTCAAATAAAGTTTTAATATTTCATTATGTAATATCGTTTTCAGTGTGAATAGCTAAATCATTCCCTTGTTGTAGTTCTGGGATATATTTAAAAAGTTTACATTTTAATAATATTAAAAGTTATTTATTGTAAATAGATCTTTTAATTTAAAACAAGATAAATATCGCTAAAGATTTTATATGAATTGTTTAACTGTTTTGAAAAATCGCTTTTATATTAAAAGCACTGTATAAATTTATATGTGGGGAAAATATAGCCTGGAGACGTTTAAACTTTATTCAATCCTAAGTAATGTAAATAAAAAATTAATAGTCACTTGTTAAATCTACGTGGATGCATACACTTTGGAGAGGCAGGTATCTAGATTCTCCTGCTTACATGCTTACGTGATAGCACAAACACAAAACATTTCATCCCACGCCCCACACTGCCGTCTAGCTCAATCTGCCTCATACAATTCACCCGCACACACTTTCTTAATCAACAGCTGACACCCACTGTTACACAACCCATCCCGTTTCAGGTTTGGGAAAAAAAAGAACCCTCAATATTTTTTCCCGGGGCACCTCCACTTATTAAGCTAAGTGAGACGTTGGAGACCGTTACCATGGTAACAACACGCTATCGGATTATCCACTGTTCCGTGTTTCTGGCAGGCTACCATTCAGAACTGAACCTGGTGCACCTGAGGCATTAGTACCCGCTGAGAGCTTTAGCAGAAGACCGCGGGGACAGACAAACCCCCGATAACGCTATTAATGTTTGGTATTGGCAGAACGAGATTTTTTTTTATTTGTACCATTTGTAAAATTTTGTAATTTTTTATATATAAAACCAAAGCAATCAGTACGTGGAGTGCGCAAACTTCAATTTACGGAGGAATTTTACAAGAAAGTGGCGCACATAAATTTTCCTGCCTTAATCATCAGCCATTTTAACATTATGGTATAATGCAAATAATGTAACTATAATTTGAAAAACGTAATAAATGTGTAATAATACAAGTGCGCAAGCCGAGGCAATATCTTTTGTTAAAAGTTAAAAACATTATGGTTTTTCAGTCTATTGATTCATGGAAGGGGCTTTAAACATCCAAACCTCCTTTATGTACGCCACTGAATCTGTATAAAAATATACTCAAGCCTCTATTTTACGAATGCCTCTATTTTCTACCTTTTTTGTGCTATCAAGCACATAAAATATTGAGAATTTCTTCGTAAAATAACCTCCAACAATGAAGTGTATTCTTTATTACAAATTTTTCCCATGAACCAATATATTTTCTCCTTATTCTTCGAACTACTTTTCTAGACATTTAAAACTTATTATTCTGTCTTTTAACGTATTTTATGATGACCAGTGATATTAAACTGGTTTTAAAATAAAATGCTAATATAAATGTCATGAATAATGCAGTTTCTTCGATATAACCCCATTAAATGGCAATACTAAGTTTACATTTCATAACAAAGTATGATTCATCTCAGTGGTCCCCCAACCTTTTTTTTCATCACTTCTTGTAGCAAACTACCTTGCCATAAATGCTCAAGTGAAATAATTCCATGTAACTATATATAATAAACAAATTATACTTTTAAAAATGGCAATACTAAGTTTACATTTCATAACAAAGTATGATTCATCTCAATAGGTCCCCCAACCTTTTTTTTTTCATCACTTCTCATAGCAAACTACCTTGGTATAAATGCGCAAGTGAAATAATTCCATGTAACTATATATAATAAACAAATTATACTTTTAACTCATGTTTTTATAGTATCGTAAAAGTAAACCATAAATAAAAATTTCGATATATAAAGTAGTATTTATGAAATTATAAGCTCGTATTTTGGCAAAAATAAAATGTTACATTTATATGTTATAAGTGCTTTATATGTGGACAACAGGCACGCTTATCTTCATCAAGTTTTAAATAAGCAATCAAAAACATGACATTTTTTGTAAGAATGTAAACTGGTCACGATTGTTTTACTTTGTATTAAAGCTTTAGAAGACCCACAAATATCACCCACAAATTGATATTTATGTAACACAAAACCCCTTTACGGTAACACGGTATTCCGTATAGCGATTTAGGTATCACTGATTTATCCGTTATCAGTGTTACGTGATTTTTTTTTTCAGAAATATAAACTTTGGATAAGTTAAATTTAAAAAGATCGGAGATATCTAGAAGTGGCTTTTTCCACAAAGATAGACCCAAAATCATTATGGAAAGACAATTTTTGAGCACGAAAAGTTACAATATTTTAACAAATGTGTTATTTCCAATGCAGATTGACTTACCTTTATAGCATTAGTCTCCACCTAGCTGCAGATATTTGTTGGTCATTTTATTACGGGACAAACATATAAGAGACCAACATTAGTATCTAGGAAAAACAAAGAGTCCTCGAAATTTACAGGCATGGACCAAGCAGTAGACCCCCAGGATTGGCCTGCCTCCTCCACAGATATCGCTTGGGAACGTGGAGATCATGAACCTATTTCCACAGTCATTATAAATGTAAACGGCTGTAACAAATATGTACTATTTTGTTTTTCTACAGTAAACTTTACTCTTTATATTTACTCCTTTTTTACAGTAAATTATATGAATTGTTACTTTGAGTATTTTAACACATTGTATGCGGGACACGTACTAGTACGTTTTATGACAATTGATACTTCTGCCCGAGACACATACTAGTACGGGTTAGTGTAACAACATGGTTTGTTTGTGGGTAAGAACGGTATACACAGGAAAACAAAGCCGAAAGTTCTTGTCTACTACATAGATTCTGGAAAATTAAAAAAAAATAGTTTTTACATTAGTCGGTAAGGAACCTCAGAACGGGAAGGTTCATTTAAAAAAATCAATTTAGATTTAAAATTAACTTTTTATTTATCCTTGCGAAAATGATATTATGTATATTTATATATTATATATTTGTATATATATTATGTATATATATATATGTGTATATATATGTGTATATATATGTATATATATATGTATATATATGTATATATATGTATATATATATATATATTTGTTTATATATTTCAATATAAAATACCAAAAGTTGGTTAAAAAATTAAATAATTTTCGATCTATTTAGATTTAACTGAATAACTAAATTTGTGAGCAAAACCCCCGCTCCCGGTACAATTCCGCTGCGAAATTTACCCTCACACTATGTGTTAAGTTTATGAAATATTACAATCATTAGGCCACAGAATATTTATCCCAATCAAAGGACTCTTTAATTACATGGATATACTAAAAAAAGAGCTAAATATGAATAGATTCTAGTGACATTTTAAAGAGACGAGTAATGTAGCTAATAAAAAGACAAATTTATTATATATTTCACTGATTTGTGTTTCAAACTTTTTCTTATAAAGCATCTTCTACATATTTACATAGTATAATTAACTATATTTCATGAGAAATACAGCATCAATACTGTGGCAGTTTTGTAACTTCACAAAAGAGAATTTCATTTTAGATCTGATATACAAACTCAATTTTATTATGTTTCCCTAATGTAAAAAATATGTGCATTAACTTATTTGAATTTAAGTGAACACATGAACTAAATAGATAAAATTGCCCTGGAATGTATATAATTAAATCACGAATAATGTAAACTAATTATAACTCTTCTTATCGCTTATTTAAAGATTGTTCTTATAAAACATTCATTTGGTTAAATCAAAGTTAGCAATACACGTGCATGCATGCATACATTATTTATGTATGTACTCAAACATATGTATTCATTATAAATTTTTAAATTCTTTATTCAATATACTAAAAGAGGTTTTTCCTTCCAATCATCTGAAATTCTACTTGGAACTAAAGACTTAGCAATGTAACATCTTTCGATTATTGCCCAATATCAAGGCTTATATATGCACAATAGCATATATGAATCTATCACATGACCCTGTTAAAATAAATTACACATAAAATTTAATATTGTAAAATAAAACCTTGCTCTCCATAAAAACTTTCTTTATTGTCAAGAATAAAGTTTATGATAAACTACATTTGAATCATAAGGAATGATTCAAAAAGAGTTTTTATTGCTCCGGATTGAATTTATGGCTTTGAAAGATACCCTTTATGTATGAAGAATGATATGGGTTTGAGTTTTATACATATATATTGGTATGTCATATTTTTTTTATCTTAACGTTTAGATTCTATTTCCATTTGCTTCAGTAGCTAAAAATAACGAAAAAGCCAAATATCACTAGGTTGTATTCCGAGACATGAGCTTTCATATAGGAATTTTATTGAGTTCTAAAACTTTTTAAGCATATTCTTCTCCAAAAGAGAAAGTAGAGGAGATTAGATTTATTGAAGAAAATATGGTTATTTTTTTTCATTCACTTTTATGACGCTGAGCTTGTCTTTCGCTTGAAATATCTATTCAAATCATACATAGCAATAAAAACCCAGATATTATACGATAGAATTCACCTAGATCCATCCAGTGACGTTTTCCAGGAAACCTTCAGGAATTTTTCCTATTAAGGAAAATCGTTGTAAAAATTGGTTTCAGGTAAATACACTATATTGCTCTTGGGATGAGCGTGTTTTTAGAATACCAATTTCGAATTTACCTTCCGTGGGTGGTCGCTGTGCTTTTATCAGATGTACTTTTGAAAAAAGTGTTATTAGATTTTGCCAAACTACGTTGAAGTAAGAGTGGGTGTATAAGAGAGACTAAAAAAAGAATTAAATAAATATATTTGAAAATGAATTTTTAAATATTTAAACGTAATATTTAAACATTAATATGTAATCTATTTTGCCCTTTTCTCCTTTAAAGTACAGAATGCTAACAATTTTTTTTCTGAATGAGAGTCGAAATTTATTTAACCTCATTGTACATTTTAAATCTTTGCTGACTGAAACTTTGGATCTAATTCTAAATTCCTGTTTGCAGAAAATGCAACACCACGGATAGATTTTGCAATTGAGCTGGGAATTTCAGCAAATGCTAAGTATGGAGTATTATGCAAATGACTGATGTTTCAGAGTACTCATGCATGCTTCGGTTTAGCAGCTTCCTTTGCACTGCTGAAACCTTATAAATGGATGGATGTAGAGGTACATTAAAGTAGTCTATAGTTGTCTGATAGTATTAAATGTTAGGGGACACATAACTATGCTTTATTAATGAAAGAAGGCGACATTTCAACAACTTGCACAATTGGAACAAGGGAGAAACATCGGACTTTGTTAAGAAGAATTTTCGTATCTTGAAATAGCAACTCATATGCAACGAAACAGCAGCACAGTGATGAAAGCGTGGAAGCAATAGGCAGATAAATACTGGACCATTCAAAAATCAGGCAGAGGACTCCAAAAGGTAACGTCAGAGCGTTAGGACAAGCCCTTTTTCCGCATATAGCTGACGGAACTTACAGGCTCATCACGAGAGTTAGCTGCTCATTGGTTCACAGCTACATGTGTCCCAGTGTCTGCTTCATCAATTCGTAGACATCTGCTACACTGTGGACTACTTGCAAGAACTTCTTCAGACAGGATATCCTCCCTCACATCCATCAACGCCTGCGGCTCAAATGAGCTCCTGAACATAGAAACTCTCCCGCAGTTTGGCAACAGATGGTTTTCTATCCAAAGTTTGTAATATTTTCTATTTGGATAGAGTTCTTGACTAGGTACCACTCATTCTTTTGAGACTTCTGGGGATGTCCTCACAGCTTTAAAAAATAATATTGAGACTGGGGTGTGCTCTAAAGGTGACTGTATAAAGCTATACTGGATTACTGTGGCTGAATGAATGGTAGACGAGTTTGAATTCTTTTATAAACAAATTTTGTCTCTTACCGGTACGGAAAAAGTTTTACGTCAATGCTTTTTTTACTTAAATTTGAGCTCAATAAAGTATGTAAGTTTTCACAAATGGTTTCAAAATTTATTTTTCATGCTCTCTATTCAGACAACTCGTATGCAATTTCCGTTCTGTCACAGGGTGAAGGTTATATAAAGAAGTATTTCAAAGCAAGATTTCAATAACTTTTTTATACAAATATTGAGCTAGAGGCATACAATACGTTTGGTTTACAGCCACCTCAACGGGTACACCATGAATCTTTATCCTTACACCCATTCCACTCCACAAGCACTGTAGGTATACCAAGATAACACCAATTTTTGTTAACTCTTACGCATTTCTGTCTCCTTTTCGATGTTAGAAAATAATTTCCAACCCAAACCCCGGGGAATAACTGTATACATATAAGTTTTAACTATGTACTTTATTTACATTTATTTACCTTAATTTTGGAGATAAATATTCCTATTTTCCTGTTTAGGAAATAATAATATTATAAACAATATACATATAAAAATAAAATATTTTTGGAGATTCTGTTGCAAAGGTTCAAAAATATTAAGAAGTCGTGTGAGTTTTATGGTTTATACTAAACATTTATTTTCTAATGAATAGAGATGTTGTGGTATATTTTTATTTGATTTTGAAACAAATTATCTTAAATGGGGGAATTTTACAGAATTAACCCCTTGCCTGTTTTGGACGTACATCGTATGGACGCAATTAGCGTGTTTTTAATGATTTGCCCATATGGCGTACGGGCAATCCGATTTCTTTGTCGGTCTCACTGTTTAAGTCAATATTTTTAATGCCGAATTAGTCATATAGATGTCCAAAAGATTTTAGGTTTCGAATTGTATTTTGTTTGGTTTAATAACGCTGGCTTTCTGATAGGGTTTGCATTACTCCGCGAGTTTTTATCTTTGAGTTTTTGGCTCGAGTTTTAGGGAAACTGACCAAGAGAGACTTTTTAGAGGTAATTCTACCTACATGCTAAAATCTAAGACCTGCAAACCAGTCAGCGTATGTTCACTGAAGAAAATAACAGCCTTAAAAGAATTAGAAAAAAAAGGCTAGTAATTTTTGTTCCAGACTGTAAATTTGGACTAACTCTGATATTTGAAATAACAGGTTATGTAAATGTACTTTCAGTATTTGCATTCGAAAATAATTGTGTAGTACTTGTAATCGAAAATATTTCTATTTTTTATATGCAGAACTGTAAACGTCTCTTCCCTCTATGGCGTGCATGATAGGGAAAAGATAACTTAGAGGGGAAATATTACTTTATTTACACTAAAAAGGCCTTATATTTGTTTAAAATAATTAGAAATATTACTTTTAATAACATTTTACAGCTTAAAAATGTAAAATGATACAACATACATAATGATGTAATGAAAAATATGCAATAAAAAATGCTATAATTTTTGGATCGAATTGGTGAAAAAAAAATGAAAACTGTAAAGGGTTAAAAGTTAAAAAATGAAGTAAGAATAAGCTATCCTTTGATTTGAATAATATTGTGACTTGAATTTACTCTCCGAAAATTAAGGAAGTGAAATAGGCTAGAATATATGATATTTCGTTAATTTCTGAAATGAAACGCAAATGTCTAATATTCAAGGGAAATAACTTTATTAGGTTCTAGTTTCATATTAGTAATAGAAATCTTTAACGTTGCAGAAAACTTACCTTCTAATTTTGCCTTCATTATCCCATAAACTAAGATGTCTCGTACAGCTAGGTTTATTTTATATATCTTTAGATATGCCACCTCAGTCGTACTCTCCATCTGGAATTTTCACTTCGGTAATAAGGCAGTTTATCTGCATTTAGTCGGAAATACTCTATTAAGAACTAGTAAGAGTTATGCGTTATTTCCCAACTCTTGAAAAGGCGATTATTGCAGTAATGCGCATCATACGAATTTTCCGTTTTGCTACGTTCTAGGTACCTAGATTACTTGCACCCCACAGTGCTCCCGTCATCCTGTTCCCTAACAGGTCATTAGCGAGACCCCGGGGAATAGGAATTTCGCCCTGCCCCGGGAATTGGCTTGTTTTGGATGGAGGATTATAACGGAAGAAATGGGATAGAAAAGCTGCCCCTGGCAGTTCATTTTCGTTTTTCTGTAGGCTATTCTAATGTAAAAGGCCACCTGTATTGGCGTTTCTCGCACATTAGGAGAGTATTTATAGGGGTGAATTTAGTGTCAGAAAAGTGTTGATTTTGGATTTCTTCTTCTGTATTATGCAATGCTATCCATAATTTATTTGTGAGTATTTATTGCTATGCAAGAGCAAAATTGATATGTGAAGGGTATTAAGGAAAATTAATTTGAAAGTATTTATTGTTGTGAATTTCTTATATTTTTAAATTAAGATCTTAAAAACTTGTGTATCAAATTCTGCTTTACTTTAGGAGACATAGTTTGTGCCGAGGTTCATAGCCTCCATTATAACAACTTTTGATTCATAATAAACAAAAAGTTCGGCTTCTTTTAGAATGTACTTTTTTACAATATCTCTTTAACTTGTAAAGCGTTATTTATTTTTAATATCTCAAGTAGTACATTTTTTAGAATAACATTAAAAAATTTGCACCAAATGGGCAAAAAATAGTATTCACATTCCTGCAAGGTAACTTTTGAAGTATCTATGTTAGAACACATTTTTATATAAATTGAAGTTCATTTTCTATTTTATTCTGTAAACCAGTGGTGCGCAAACTTTTTTCGACTGCTAACCCTTTTGTAGAGAGAAAATTTTTGGCGACCCCTAGAGATAAATGTTCACAAATACGATGTATTATTTCACTCATTTCTTTCGTTTCATCGAATAAAAACATCATCATATTTGACTCATATTAATTTTATTTATAATTTTAAGAGAACACAAAAATCAGTAAATTGCCCTTTAATGAGATGTATGTGGCTGCAAGTTTCTAATTATCTCATCGATGTTTGGATGTATGTTGCTAATTGCAATTCGCATATCATCTTCAGGGTTTAAATGCGATCGGTATTTAGTTTTTATTGAAACTAGTTTGCTAAATCCAGTTTCACATAAATGCGTTATTGCAAATTGTATTAACACTTTGATGGCATTCTTGCATAAAACTTGATATTGTTTTTCCACGGATAGCCAAAATTTTTGGCAAGGCTGAGTATTAAATTGATTTCGAAGAGTATAATCACTAATTAGATCTATCAATTGCTCTTTCTCACTAAACAACTTTCAAACTGGTGAATTACCGCGAAGAGGGCGCTATATACCGGAGTAAAAAAATTGCGTCTTCACACTTTACATACATTACGGTCAAAGAAAGAGTGGATACCATGAAATTGCAATTAAACAGTGAGTGACGGCGCTTCACTCTTTATATGTACACTGTATGGTAAGCATAATAATGCATTTCATAAAAATTTGGCAACCCCAAAAAACTTCTGGCAACCCCTAGTTTGCGCACCACTGCTGTAAACTGAAAACATTTAAATGTTTCTATTGACAAAAATCTTTTTAGACTACCTGTGGAAATGGCATACTTTTTGTGTATTTTATAGATAAGCAAAACAAGTGATACAAAGGGTAAAATAACTGCAAGTTCTTTATTAAAGTCATTTATCTAAAATTGAAATTATTCAGCTTCAGTATTATTTACACCTTTTCGGACTCATCTTAGCCATCTAACCCCTTGGCGAGAGATTCTTTAGTGCCCATTATTTCTTGTTATTGTGAGGTCGCAGGCAGTTGTTTGCTTTCGTCAAAGTTCTCTTTGGCGTAGTTTAAGTTTGGCATTCGGCCAAGTTTAACATTTTTATGTACCTGCTGACCGCACTCTCCCTTACATGTGTGAAAAAAGGGTTTGTTTGTTTGTTTGTTTTGGAGCGCTACGGTCTACTATTTTGCAACAAGAGGGCTAATGAGACCGGGACCTACTGCTTAAAGCCGTTCGAAATCGGCTACGAACATCCATGCTACAGTGGCATTCGAACCCACGAACTCCGGTACCGAAGGCCAGCACTCTAACCATTCGGGAAAAAGGGAGATGTTAAGGATTATATGTTGTAATTATATGTGAAGTGCCGCCATGGTCAGAGGATGTTTCTAAATAGCAAAGTGGCTCTCAAAGTTTTTTTTAAGTTAAGCAAAATGTGATTATTGTGAAATATTGTATAAGGTTCATTAAAAACTTAAGAGTAAATTTATTACAGTATGTGGAAGTTACATGAAAGGTTAAAGAAGAAACTTTAGTTCTTTTAACTAATATTATAACCAAGAATCATGGACGAAATCAATATTTTCAGTCAAGGAAACAGTCCGATCGTATCACAGTCGTAAAATTTATTCTGCATTAAAAAACTATCCGTTTTAAAAACCTTTACAGGTCAAGACGTTACGCAAGAATCAGGAGTCTTAGGATGTTGCCCGGGTTACATCCCCTCCCCTTCCTCCAAACACACACACATATTCTGAAGCGGACACTGCATCCAGTTTTATGGTTTACCTATATAAGAACTATATGTTCTTATCTTGACAGACATCAGAAGTGAATGGGGTTAGTTATTCCTTAGAACTTTTTTGGAATCTTTTTTCGGGGCATAGAAGAGTGCAAAATACACTGAATAAATGGATTTTGTAGAATTTTGATTCATACTTCGGCTTTTAGATTTTTGTTCAGTAAAATGCATTCTCTTTTGAAGCTCTTTGTTCTACTCACTCTCACTTGAATATATCCTGTACGGGAAAAATATTCTTCAGACTTTTAAAACAGAAAATTCAGGATATTCTGCATCATATTTTATCTCCAGATTATTAATGAAAAGTATAAAATCCCTAAATAAAAATGCAGTTATAAAAGTAAAATCCAGATATCACTCTGTTTTTTATAAATTAAGAATTTAAGTATGTTCGTAATTAATACATATTACATACAGTAGATTTTTTTTCTATTTTAATACTGAATACTCTCAAATTAATAAAATTCTGAAATTGGTTATCGCAAACTTGTATAGTTAACCCTTAATTTGACAAGATGTTTTCTCAAATATTTTTTAATTTCTGTTATTTTCCCATGTCTGTATAGACATTAAGATCTCTTTAAAGAAAACAAAAAAAATATCATTTTCCATTTTTGAGATAATTAATGTCTGCTGTGGCGAACACTGACAATTATGTTATATAGTAGTTATAAATATACATGTCCGGTGTAGCGGCCGGACTTAGCCAAATTAAGGGTTAAAGCAAATATAGAAATTGAACGATAACAAGTTCAGATTTTTAATAACAAGTTTATTATAACACTGAAATAAAAATCTAAATAAATCAATAACAGAGTTATATAGTGTATATTTCTCTCGTATTTATATTTTCTAATGATATCACATACTTGTGATAACATTACCGTATTCAGAAAAATTAATTGGAGATCGTAAATTTCCATCAGTGGAAACCAGGGAGGGGATTTGTAATGATTTGAATTAATATCAGCCGTAACGAATTTAACAATTTAAAAACTAATTATTAATTTATCGAAATATTTGTTTCACAGAAGTTGAAGAGATTGTGTTCAAACATCTTAGACACCACGAAATAAACACTGTTACTAAAAAGATGCATTTCACTCTTCATATTTAGAAATTTGTTACTCAAACTAGGATAAGTATGTAACTAAAATCTCATAAAATGCAACAGTTTAACGGTGCTAAATATTCATGACACTACAAAGCATTTTGATTGGCTTTACGGTAAAAATATTTGATACATTTAACACTTGGGATGCCTATCTTTTGTTTGGAAAATATCGACAGAAATTTTTGATTTACCTCCAAATATTTTGATAGTATATTTGGAACTTACCTTATACCCTATCCAGGGCCTGATTATCGCACGGGCACTTGGGGCACGTGCCCTGGGCACAAAAATTTTGTCGAGGACTTGAAACACATATTAAGTGGGGAAAAATTGCAAACTTACTCTAACACCGTTAAGTTTTAATAGATTATTGTACGAGGTAATTGTGTTTGTCACGAACTATATTGTTTCCTATTTACTTTAATTTTACTGTTATTTACCCTCAACAAACCTGGTGATCTTTTTATCCTATGGGTTATTGCATATATATGACAGATTATTAGCAACGTACCACTATAAATCATTAAATCATCTCATCCATTTAAATTATTCTTAATTCTATTGTTATTTATTTTCTACGCCACAGAGCTTGTGAATGTGACAAGGTAAAAATAAAAAAGTGGGTCACTCTAGGTTTTAAGTCCTTAATTTTTCGCATGGCCAAACAGAGAAAATATGATTACGTAAAATGAAAATTTGGTGTTTTTGATTTTGAATATGACTTTAGTGCTAACTTCTTAAATACGTTTGCTAATTCAATTATATAATTTTTATATGACTGTAATTACGATAACTTGTCACTATAAATTTGCATTGGGGGTGGAGGGCACAAAAAATTGGATTGTGCCCTGGGCACAAAAATATCTTTGTCAGGCTCTGACCCTATCATTAAAATATACCCATGCTTCATCTTTTCACCTCCATGTCTACAAAGCATTATTTAACTGTCAGCCATCGTGAGTAAAACTGGATAGGCTGACGCACAATATTAAAATTTTCCACTACCTTAAAATTTTGTTCCGAAATCTTGAATTTATATGTCTTCCTCTCCGAATGTCTTTACAAAGTCCCATCAAATACTACCAAACCAACAGAAGATTAAATACCTTCACTTTAAATCTTGAGCGAAAGCAGAAGTCGTAAATGACGCATGCGCACTCACTGTCGCGTGAGTCAGAACTCATGACATCTGTCACGGCCCATTAACTCATTTAATTCTACTCCGGCAAGCCATGGGTACTCGCCCTAGGCCCATTAAATAACACTGGCGCTCCGAGTGGTCCACCACACATCCTGTACGGGATTTATTTTTTTTTCCACCTTTGTCTCATTCCATTTCTCTATCTATCTCTTGCTCCGTATCACCTCCCTCCCCTTAAAAATCATTTTGTAACTGTTTCATGCAAGACCTGCTGCTCTCTCCATTTTTATAATGGATATTTCACAAATAACATCCAGTGATATTTGCACGGGCTGAGCTATGGAGCGTGCTTTATATTTTATTTAACAGCTGGTGTGTGATGTGATTGTTCTTCTTATATTTTTTCATATTATTATTACGACGTATCATGTATCACTCCGTTCCTAAATTTTTTGGAGAAGCATTTTTCACCATTTAGCGAATTATTCGCTTACTAAGTAATGTTTCTAGTGGCATTTTCGATTCATTTTATTTATGTGTTTGTTTTGTTCTTTTTTTTTCAGTTTAAGAATCCGTTGCATCGTTCATTGTGCACGAATAACGTCAATTGATGGCGCTGTAAGAATAATAAAAATCCATGCTCCAAATTATTATTTATGAAAGATTACAAACACTTTATTTTCGACGTATGACGTCAGGAAAAAAATCACATTCGTGATTAAGGGAGGATTATATTTTTCCTCCAGAAATAGATTTCAAAAGCGTAGAGCTTTGAAGGAAGTATTAAAAGAAAATTCAATCTAGTCTTTTATGTAAGAGCCACCTACGTGTAAAACTTTCTTCATTCAATTTTCGAAACGTAAAACTTAACTATATTCTTTCTGAACTCACTGTATTTACTTTAGTTTTACAATTCATTTGTACATTTTTAAATTTCTTCTTTCAGTACATAACGATCTATCAGTCTATATATGAACGCAATGATATTTTAACCAAACTAACCAACTTAATTATTATTGTATTTTAAAATAAATTTCTGATTATTCTATACCTAAAAGAACGACCTATGGATATAGACCTAGAGATGTTTTTTATGTCTTCTAGCTTCAATAAACACCGTTACTGAACTGTTTAAAAGCTCATTTCCTCTGTTGTTCTTATGTACTTCATGTACTGAGAGAGATTCATTCAGTGATCCTGTATTACAAACCTTTTTTATTACAAACTAAACATCCAGAAATCCCTTGTAAAATGTCTATTATTAGAAAATTTGTGTATTTCATCTACTCTAAGTGAGTCATTTTAGTGATTCTTTAGATGAATGATTTTAATAGAATTGTAATATGCAAACCAATATTCATATATATATATATATATATATATATATATATATATATGAATTGTATTATTTTCCTTTAACTTGATAAATGTATTTTTGTAAATACCTGTAGCACGCTGCACTAAATTCGGAATTGTTTTCTGTAAAAAGTGAGGCAAATTCGCTCAGAATAAAAGATACATTTTTATTACATCTATATTTTGTATCAACTATATACATCTAGAAACGCCCTGTAAAATATCCGTTAATGGGCCAGAAATCCTTATTCCAATCGTCCTTCTATTATAGAAAAATGTATGTACTTCATCTTCCACAAGAGTGTCCTTTTAGTGATCGTGTATTATAAACCTGTTTTATTACAAACGATACATTTAGAAATCCCTAGTATAATGTCCGTTATTGAGTCGGATGTCCATCTCCCAATCGTCTTTCTATTATATAAAAATTTATGTATTTCATCTACTCTAAGAGAGTCATTTCAATGATCCTTTGGATGGCACTAATACAAACGTAATATGCAGACCAAAATATTCATATATGCATGAACTCCAATATCTCGGTCGTACATCCAGCAATGAACCTACAACTGGCCAGGGATATGCCACGTGGCTTCGTGATATTTACCATCTGGTACCCCGCTGATTAAATCCTCTGGTCCCCCAAAACGAGGGACTGTTCGGTTCCCCCCAAGATCCCCTGAAATATTTATTCCCTACCTTCCAATATATGTCCCCTTCTTTTTTCTATCTCTCGTGTTTTATTTGGTGGCGCCTAACGAACTATGGGAAAATATGGATACGTTATTGCTGTGGGGGAGGGGTGCCGGGCTGTACACTACGCGAAATTTAATTATGCACAGGAATAACTGTCAGGTCAGTGAGGCGTAGCACGATGCACTAGGGAGGGGGGACTATTAATTAAGAAGTTGATTATACGAGGTTATTTATTTGTATTTTTTATGCCTTGTCATAGATGGAGCTTGATGTAGTTAGAGGTGAAAGAATTTCTTTTTCTTACTGCTGGAAATACCCCTAAACGTTTTTTTCTTTTGAACACGCGATATATAAATAATCAGTGTCGGCCAATGAAGCATCATAACTACTTGTATTGAAATTTAGCGTGTGAGGTAATTCATTTACAATGCCATTGTTCTATGAAAAGGAATTAGTTGAACTTGTTCATAGTTTATAACTCACTGAAGCTGTTTTTTTTTTTTTCTAATCTCATGTCCAGTTTATTTATTATACTTGATATGTTTTTTTTCTAAGTACTGGCATATTAGCCTAGAAAATTATCTCAACTAAGGTACATTGATATGTAAACCTGCGAAAATTAATCTGCCGGTTACATCAGAATTTTACCCCATATTATTTTTAATTGCCCGAGCATAGTATGCAACGAGAAACACAATTAATAAGCAGTCGTGGTCACATATCAAAAATACACGAGTCAGTAGTGAAACTTTACTAAGACTAGGTTAAAGACATCTTTCTTTGACAAGAGCAAAGCATAGAATGACACATGAAAACACTTTCTTATTATAAAGTTGATCCCATAGCGATGCATGAGACAAATTCTTTTCCCAAGAAAAATAGTTTAGTCAGCTTTTTTGTAGGAGTAACTCATTTTGTTGAGACAACTGGAAAATGTGGCGAGTGAACAGAAAATTAGCGTTTATTTCACAGTTAAGTTTGGGAGACAGGTAAAAAAAAATTAAGTCAGAGCATATTCCTTTAAATAGGATATTATAGGCTGGGAAAATAGATATGAAAGAATGAGAAGGGGGAAGGAGAATTTTAGAGAGATATTTTAAGTGTAATAATTTTAATATATATACATGTATGATAGATTTGTGTGTATATATATACACACACAAGCATACATAAACACACACATATACACACATATGTATATATATATATATATACACACATATATAATAGATACATAAATATACCTTACATATATTTTTATCTTTTTATCCTTATATTTTTTATCTTTTATTGGTTCTTGAACATTTCATCAATATGGCACCATCTTTTGACGATTAACTTTTAAACAAATTTATGTTCAATAATTATTTAATATAATAAATAATAATAGTAATATATAATAATTTTTATTTTTAATAATTATTAGTTTTTCTCTTCTCGTTTTTATATATATCTCCAAATAATGCATTTCATTTATAAGTCATGAACTCCTAAATTAAAGTTACTTTTAAAAATCTCACACACACATATATTTGTGGGTCTGTATGTATATGTGTATATATCTTTTCGTTTTTTGTTATTAAAATCATTGATGTCTAAGTAAATCATTCAGCCAAACAACGTAATTTCAATATTAAAAAAATTGATTCCTAAAACAAAATTTATTTATATACAATTGACAATCACATAAGCTTACTAACAATGGGAGAAAAGTAAACTTTTCGAGGAAACAAAAGATAAGTATTTAAGAGGCATCAAATAATAAAGTTCTTTATCATTTGATGTCACTTATCTTTAAATAATAACATCTGGTATCTTTAATTAACTCATCTAACATAACGTGATATGTAACCTGTCTAGCGATACTTTAAAAGTGAGCTGGTTTTAATCTTTTTAAGAAACAAAAGTTGACTTCAAGGCTTCTGCCAAGTTCAGTCACGCATCAATCAGCAAACCCAAACGGCTGCTATTTTCTTCTGTCTTACCATCTGATTAATGATTATCTCACTCAAATCAAATATTTGATAATTTAATAATAAATTATATTACATATTGACCATATTATATTAAATTAATATTCGCGTTCACTCCATAAACATAGTGGATATTAGATGAGTCTTATTTGAAAAATTTTCTAAATCGTTTAGGCTAATTTTTCACAGTTTACATATCTATACATATTTGAAACCAAAATAAGATGATACTCTTTGTTCACTGCAAATCGTGAATATGCGATATGCTATTTTGAAGAATGTATTAATGCTATTTATAATGGAACTTTACTTGTTTACTTGTGTTTTGTTGATGATATTGCGCATAAAGAAACTTTGTCAACGAGCTCAGTGGCCGAATGGTAAAAGCACGAGATCCAGACCCAAAGTTTGTGGGCTCAATGATTGCCATGGCGGTTGATCGAAAGTATGGATTTTTAAGTTAAAAATGTGATTTATTGTTGCTTTATGTTCTCGAACATTCTAGATCTTTCTTTATTATGTAAATTAGTTATTTCTCGACTATTCTGTTGGAGTGTAAAAGCTGATCCCACTAGTTGTAGGCAACTTCTCGATCTTGCATGGTTGCGAGTTGTTATTTAGCTTCAATAAATTCGTCTGTTAGGTTAAACGGTGTGACAATTCTAATCTTCGTGACAATATTGTAGCGAAAATCATTCCTTTCTATCAAGAACGTCGTGGCTCAGTCAAAGCATCGGACACGTGAATGGGAGGTTCTGGGTTCGAAAGCAAACGAGGCAAGTTGCCTTAAAAAATTGATTTTATTTGAATTTACTTTATGTCAATTTAATTTGATCATGTAAATTTATATTAATTATACTTCCTAATTTTCTGCGGGAGTTCAAAGTCTGGAAGGTTCCAAAACTGTATATAAGCAGGGACTTCTTCAGTTGCAAAGAAATAAAATCTTGAGTTGGTCATGAGCGTTTTCATTGAATTAACCAAGTTCACCTCATCTACGCGACAATATCAATAAATTACGATTAATTCCACGAACCTTTTACAAGATTTATTATTTTCATTTTACTTCTGAAAGAGCTTGAAAAACTATCTTTTATAATGATTTAATCATATTTCGAGGAAATGTTAACTATTTGGGCCATTTTATTCCCCTTAAGAATACAAGTTATATTCAAATCCATTATTCATAAACATAGTACTATCACTTCTAATATTCATGCTATTCTACAGTATGCTAACAGAATATTGAATTGGGGTTCATTTTTTCCAAACTAATTCCACCTAAATGACACTGAAACCTTCCAAAACAGTTTCTTTAATAAGAAAATAAATCAAACCGTGCATATTTTCATTTGAATTACGTATCCATTTATTATGAAACAAAGTCGTACACTACTTTAGGTTAGTTCTTGTTAACGAACAAGAATCCGAAATTTTGAAAAGCCCATAACATATTTTAGCAGCCTTCATTTCACTCCCCAAGTTCAAATGGAGTTTTACTTTATTAAAATTGAATGAAACAGCATTAAATTTTGGAATTCGTGTCGGTAATATGAAATGCAATCTACTTTGTTCGAAGAAGATACTAAATACCAGATGATAAGATGAGGTAATCCAAACATAACAAACACGGAAGCTTCTTTTCTTGGCGACAAACACAAACCTCAAGAGATTTCCCCTTCCAGAGAAAATAGAGAGGGGGGGAGGGGAAGACCCCTCTCCCCAGAAGCGGATTAACACACCCTAATGCAGCTTTTATTGAATCCGCGGGCGCTCCCTCATTACGTATGCACTCTTCATGATTCACAAACCAACAATGCCGCCTCATGAACGAAAAAGAGAATAAACTCGACCGGCCATATATATATTCCATTATTAATCCACCCTACCCCCCTCGTGTTGCATACTTTGCTATTCAAAAGATGGCTGCAAATTTTTGACGGCAAAGTTGTTTTCTAAGCGATTTACGGAGAGAACAAAACGTTATTTTTTTCCCCTTCTATTTTGTTTTCTTCCGTTGGCAACGTTTTGTTGTTGGGGTAAAAATAATGTGCATGTCTGATGAAGTTTCTGTGTTGTCTGTAATTTAATATCTTGGTTTCTATTTTTGTTTCTTGTGTGTGTGTGTGTGTGTGTGTATTTTTTTCCCTCCCTCTTATTTTCGAATGCATCAATTTTGAGAAAAGAAACATAGGCAGATATGTTTCTGTTCCGGAGGGATTTTCGCTTTGCATTTTGGGAAATGTTAGAATAATTAAATCGGAAGCATTTCGCTGAGAGTAATATATGACTCAAGATGTGAGCTTTGGCATTTTCATTGAAAAATATGCCTGAGCGCTAAATTGGAAAATGTTGCTATAAATATGGCAAAAGGCGTCGTTGCTTTTCACAAGAATTTGTTAAAATTAATATAATTCTTTACCAAGGCTCTAGATACTTTCGAAATGAATATATTCTACTAATAAGGAAAGGGAAAGAGTCTGATAATTATTCGGGAGTATTTAAAAGTTATAAATGTATGTTGATTGATGCTTATTCCTTTTAGTTCCCCGAAATGAAAATATTTCATTTTCATCGGAATTATTATTATTACTAATTTTTTTTTTGTTAAATGCAGAAGAAAGAAATTTTCATTTTAATATTTCGATATGATATTAATACCATTTATTGTGAAATTCTTTCATTAATTTAAGATAAAATCTGCGAAGCATTAAATCGCAAAAAAGGGGATATTTTTGAAAGAATTTTAATCAACAATTGTAGAAATAATTTTATTTCCAAGACGTTTTGTTTTTAATTTAAATTATTGCTTTAATCTATTGATATTTATTTTAGTTTAGTTTTTACTAACTAAATTATCTGATAATTTTAAAGAAAGCATTTTAGCCATACATTTTATGAACCACTTTGTTAGAGAATTTTATTAAGTCGTTGAGTTTTGAAAATTAAAATTTTTAAATTATGCACATTAATATTTAATGCCATTAAATTTTTGAATATTTGATTCTAGCTTGCTTTTAAAAGTAGCATTTTTACATACATTTGAGTATGATAAATTCAACAGTATTTTATAAATTCCACCATTAGATTATTCTCGGTAATATATTTTATTCAAAAGATGTTTTGATTTTAATTTCAATTGTTTCAGTATTAATATTTATTTTATGTTTTGCTAATTTAATACTGAGAGTATTTTTATGGTACATCTTCGTGGTATACTTTAAAGCAGTAAAATTCAAAGACATTTTAAAATATAGTTTAAGTATAAATAAGCTAACGTTGTACAGCGTATAAAAGATTTAAATAATTTTATCCAAAATATCGTCTATACAATTAGAGAAATTTTTGCAACACAATATTAAATATTAGACTGATATAAGATAAAGTAGCTTATATTTTATGCTTTAAATAGAAATCAATGCTTTTTTCATATAAAATATTAATCTATATAGATAAAAATGTAAATGTTTGTTCGTAACACCATATATCTGAAACTATTGGACCGATTGGCTTGAAATTTTGGCATAACTCTGTACTACAGTCCGGGTATGTTAAAATCCACACCGTTTATATATAAAGTTTAAAATCTTTCTGTCTTGATTTTATTCGGACTTATTTATGTATAAAACATCGCTTTGGACTCTTGCACGAATGCTATAAACTACAAATAGTAGGTCTGATTTGTGGATGCTAATGTTTATCTTGATAAAATATTGTGCGGTAAAACCTGGATTTAAAAATCAATCTAAGTATGCAATAAGCTGGTTCTGTTACCTATATAAATAAAAATGTAAATGTTTGTTTATTACCCAAAATCTCTGAAAATATTGCACCTATTGACTTGAGATTGCAGAGGATATTTAAATAATATAAAGTAAATGATTAAATGAAATGGTTAAAGGAATGACGGCATAAACTAGAAAAAAATTGTTATTTTTACCTGTTAATTATGTGATAAATTTAATCGCCTGCTCTTAAAATGGAGCTTGATATAATGTCATTAAACGCTCGAAAAGGGGGACGGGGTGGATTTCGAACGTTTTAAGGATGACAGTATTTTTCGGTGTAATAGGAACCTTATTCATACCAATTTATTTTAGAATAGGATCTATAGTTTAGTAAATGATAAACTTTACTCGCTTTGAATTTTGCTAATCCTAACTAAAATCCAATATGGATGCTCTATCAATTCCAGGTCCAACTGCTTCATAAGTTCGATAATAGACGGACAGATAACTTAGGCTATTATTACATTGCGAGAAGAAAGTTTAAGGATACAAAAAATCATATGTTTATGTGGCCAGGGACATCCCTACAACAATACGTGAATTTAATAAAATAAAAATAATAAAAATCATAAGTTGAAAAAATAGTAAAAATTTAATAGCATTAAACGCTCGAAAAGGGGGGGATGGGGTGTATTTCGAACTCACTTTGAATTTTGCTAACCCTAACTCATAAAAAAATCCAATATGGATGCATGCATTTATTCCAGGTACAATGGCTTCATAAATTCGCTTACAGAAGGACAGATGGACAGACAACTTAGGCTATTATTATATAGGGGATATTTAAAATCTCTGTGTCTAGAATTTTCAGGACTCTCGGTCTGGAATATTTATGTATAAGACATCGCTTTTGACTCTTGCATGAATCCTATAATACCTGGTCTGGTTTGTTGATGCAAATGTTTATCATGATAAAATATTATACAGTAAAACACAGATTTAAAAAACAACCAAAATAGGCATTAAGCTGGTTCTGTTATCTATATAAATAAAAACATAAATGTTTGTTCATAACCCAAAATCTCTGAAAATATTGCACCGATTGGCTTGAAATTTTGACATAACGTTGTGCTACAGTCCGAGTAGGTTTTTATCCAAACCATTTATATGTAAAAAGTTTAAAATCTCTGTGTGTGTCTCCCAGCAGAATGGCTGTTGTGTCTTTGGCTCAGTTGTAAAGTTGTTATCACCGAGGAATGAAAGCAGTGGTTCGAATACCACCAGACGCAGTGTTAGTAAATTAAAAATATTAAAGACATACGCTTTTTTCTTTAATTTCCGCTAAACTACACTGAATCATAGCAACGCGTGGCCGGGAACAGCTAGTTTAATATATAGTTTATAAAATGTTTATATTCACAGTAAATAACAGATTTTACATTTAAAGGTTACTAAATTAAAAATAATTCCTGGAAGAAAATTGGAGAAAAATTTGTTAATTTTTGTATACTTCCCCGTTTTTTAATAGTATTGTGAATGAGCATTTTTACTATTTTTTTATTAGAAAAGCATTTAAAAATTTAATTAGCGTTATAAATATTTCTTTTTAAACTTATGATTTATATTAATTTTGAAGCAAAACGATAAAAATATTTTTATAGTTGTGAAAATGCAATACAGATCAGCTGTCTTATATATATATATATATATATATATATATATAATGGTAAAATGGGGGTTAACAGGATACACGTGGCCGCGGGCTGCCATTTGACCACCTCTGGTATAAATGAAAGACTATTTGTTCAATCACAGCTAATGCATCGGTACCGTGACAAAACGATGTAAAAAGCGAGCTAAAAATAATAAGAAGAAATAACGCTTTGTTGTATTTTTGAAAATCAAATAAGTTATCGAGCACATATTTATTAAACTTTTAATTTTGTAAATTGAAGAAATCATCAGGAGGAATCGCACTTATTAGAGGGGAAGAATTTATGTTGAAGGAAAACGCAAGACTTATTGCAACTTAACTTTTAAAAGTTTCTTCAATTAAATATTTCTCTGGGTAAGCACAAACAAAAATAGTAACAGTAACTGCCTCGCTAGGGAAAAATAAATAGCAGAACTCAGTCTTCTGTTGCTATCCGCAAGTATGTTTTCAACAGGGGAAAATGATATTTTAGCTTCTATCTCGAAACACTCGTTATAGAGATGTAACTAAATTACGAATTAGTTTTGTTCGAACACCGATGAAAAGGTGAATTTAGAGATGAACTTTAAAGTTTTGTAAAAAAAAATTTTCTTTTTACTAACAAAAATAATTTCTCTTTTTCAAAGAAATATTTTTAAATTTCTATTATACCCAAAATATAGATCCACTGATATTAAGAGGACATGATACTTTTCGAGCTGAAAAATCTTCAGTTAAAACCTTTTTTTTATTTAATATGAAGTATTTTTCTGTTATTTTTGTTTCATTCCAAAACTCTTATTTTAACAAAATTTTTAATATAACAATTAATTATTGTTTAGAACTTTAACTGCCGTTGTCTTATATATACGATTTTCACAATTGGTATATTAACTGTCTCGCAATGCGTATGCTTCATATATGTTTATTGTCGTAAAAGTGAGTGTTATTAATAAGCAAGAAATTACTAAGAAATGTACTAAAGAAGGTTTATATATATATAAGCCCAAGGCAGTTAAAACATACGATTGCGCAAAGCGTTTAGATACGCCTTATTATCCGGCGCACAACGAGGGGCGCCAATTTGTGACAAAGAGGTTTTAAATGGTGACAGACATCGGCTCAAATAATATTATATTTAAAATCTACTGAGCCACAAAGTAAACAATTAGGCACAAAACAATTCAAACATGAAACAAAAAGATAAAATAATGACAATGCTACATCTCAAATGTGGAAATTTGACCGAAAGGTTTTGTGTATAGCCACAAGGAGACTGTTTTGTTCGAACATCGATGAAAAGATGAATTTCGAGATAACTTTAAAGTTTTGTTAAAATAATTTCTCCCTTTACTAACAAAAATAATTTTGCTTTTTTCAAAAAAATTTTAAATTTCTATTATACCCAAAATTTAGATAAACTGTTACTAAGGGGACATGATACCTTTTGAGCTGAAAAATCTTCAATTACAGCCTGTTTTGGATTCAGTACGAAATATAACTTTCTATTATTTCTGTTTCATTCCAAAACTATCGCAATGAAAATTTTTAATGTAACAATTAATTATTCTTTAGAAATTTAACTGTCATGGTTTAATATATATACTATTTGCACAATTGGTATATTAACTGTCTCGCAATGCGTATACCTCGTATATGCTTATTATCTTAGAAGTGAGTGTTATTAATGATAATCAAGAAGTTACTAAGAAATGTACTGCAGAAGGTTTATATGTACACCTAAGGCAGTTAAAACACTGACTGCGCAAAGAGTATAAATACACCCGCGACAGTTAAGTGGCGCACAACGTGGATCGCCAATTTGTGACAAAGGTTTTAAATGGTGACAGACATCGGATCAAATAATATTATATTTAAAATCTACTGAGCCACAAAAAGAACCAATTACGTACAAAACAATTCAAACATGAAACAATTAATAAGCTGAAATAATGACGATGCTAAACTATAAACTAAACTCCTCGGAGCAAAAACCCCTATGGGGCCAGGGCCTACGTGACAAACTCAGTTTCCGAGACCAAGGGCCATGGGATGCGAAGCATATGTTCCGGTTAGGTGGTCAACCTTACGCGGAACCTCCAGTGTTTAGTTCTCAAGCATGCTTGATCCTCAGTTTGTCTTCCCACCGAAGGGATGAAAGGCTGAGTGTTAACCTTGCCCAGTCTGGGGATCGAACCTTGGACCTGTGTCGTGAGAGCGCGAAGCTCTACCCCAACGTTATTGGACTTCAATGATGATGTTACATCTCCGAAATCTGGAAGCTGACCAAAATGTTTTGTCTATAGTCAAAAGGAGGCTATCCTTCTATTTATTACACTACTTATATTTTTGATAAATATTAACATATTTAAATTATATAATATGAAATATTATTTGAATATCATTAATTAAAATATCGCATTTTTACATGTGACGTATAGATTTTCTTTAAATATCATTGAAAATCATGAGACATAAACTATTCTAAAATTTTATGCTAGTCAATACAAAGCAACATGATTTCATTTCTTGTTAGAACATTAATTTTCTTTTAACATGCAATATTTGTGCAAGTGGTAATCCTTAACAATATCTGCAAAACCTTTTCAAAAGCGCCTCGATTAATGCGTTCATTCAAAGGTGTTTTGAGGTGCTATTGTCATACTTTTGGCAGTTATTTCGTAGGTCGATGTTTACTGGAAATGAATTTTGAGTTTTTGCCAATATTTATTTCTTCCGTGACATTAGGGTAGCAAATTTATCGATGAAATTAAAAGATAAAATTATTACTCTGGCATGAACCTCCTGTGCCAATTAGTAAATATTAGGTGTGTCTCTTATCACCTGCATAGAAAAAAATATTATTGCTATGATGTGAGACATTTCATTTCTTTTTAGATCAACGCTGTATATTAATTTTATAGCCAAGTGTGACAGAATAAATGGTTGTTTCACATTGTCTAGTAATTTTATATCTTTAAATGTGACAAAATAAGAGGGTTTTTTTTAACTGTTTTATTCGGAGTAGAACAGATAACATTCTGAGGTCTGCGTCTTGACATTTCCGTAATAATGTCAATATAAATGTGCTAGATTTGCACATTAAATACATCATTATAATATACTAAATATGATCCTTAAGAATTGAATAAAAGAATTTTTTGTGATTTTTCACTTACTGTAATGATGATTTATCATGCACTACCAAAATAAAATAGCCACCAAATAAACTAACTTAGGAGAGCTACCATAACACTTTCCCTTTGTATACTTCATCATAATCTTCTCAGTTGTATCTAAAACATATCATTTTGCTTTCATCTTTGGGAAATGAAGATCTGACTCCTTAAACAATCTGTACAATTCAATTTTGCACCTTCTACGGCCTTTTCAACGATGCCTCCAAAAATACTTCTTAATATCTTTCGTTCAAAAGCATCCAAAATCATTTATTTTTCCTTCTCATAGTCCAGGTCTATGAAGCGTAAGTTTTGACAGGGTAAATGAGGGTCTTGTACAGTAATAACTTTGTCTTTTTTAATCCTCTGGCTGGGCATCCCGCTATTTCTACGGGCAACTCAAATTTAGCAAAATTTTCTCATCCCGCGATTTTCGCGGGCATATGTTTTTCTTCCTGTATTGAGGTGAGTATCCCACCTTTTCACCTTTTAACCAGTGAAATAAATTATATATACAGTATTAGACGTTTGAGTAATAAATAGAATTATATGAATAGAACTTAAGTTATATTAGATAATATAATTATGTTATCTAATAAATAGAAATTAACTGTAATTCAATCGAAATTTATTTAAAAAAAAATTTCTTTGGATAGCATCTGAAATTTGTTCTTCTGACAGTTTAGTTTCTAATGATAAAAATCTATATAAAAATCTTTTATAGAAAGAAAAAGTACGTATTTCAATTCTTCAATCTATATAGATTTAAAATATACAAAAAATACACAATTTTTGAATCGATTTCAGTCTACATATTGACCGGTCGGAGGGTTAATAAAAGGTCAGATCTAAGTAAATGTTTTATTCTATAAAAAGTCTTTATTAGCAGCAACTATTTGTCTCTTTATTTCAGGAAGTAAATCATTGTTTTTCTAATTAGAAACATAAATATTTTTAGAAATCCATAATGGAAGTAACTTTCAAACAGAAGCTAATTTCTTTATCTTCAAGTCTTGATAAAACTGTGGTTATTTAGAAAAATGTACAAGAACTACAGATAATAGTAACACTACAGATAATAATTCTAAATAATTCGAGGCTTGCAACCTTAAACATCCGTAACTAGATACATCCACTAAAAACCTGTTAAACATTCCCACAATTAAAATAATCATTATAATATGCAAAATCTGATGTATAAGATTTGTATTAGATAGATTTGCATGTTATTCCATATTGCTTTCTTAACCTCTTTTGGCATCTCTTTCTGCACTATTAGACACTATTCATGCAATCTAACGTGTTCCAAATTCACTTACATTTCCTTCCTCTCTCTGGTTATATGTGTATGTAAACATTTTGGCACTGCACTATTAGGTAGAAACTTATATATTATTAGCAATTAAGAATGGAAATAACTTTACAAACCCCAAATCTTCCATTACTGAAGTAAACTTAGATTATTAACTTTTAGTAAACTAGGTAAACTGGTTATCGTCTAACAAAAGCCGCAAATTACTAATTCATATTCTCTCAGCAATCATAAGTCACATCTAAAGACATCCGTACATTATTTTGTTCCCCTTTCTCTTTAAAATGATCTCAGTTAATAAAGCGATTCCGTACTTAAACACGGAACATGAATAATTAGAAATGTAAAGTTAGACTAATAGCTTTTGTCAGCTTATTCAACGACATTTATCTGTGCGGAAACAATGGTTAGCATGTCGCTGGAGGAAACTGTTCATACAATTTCTCCTGGAAACACACGGTTAAGTTGCATGTTTTCTCTAAAACAGGATGAAACTGATTCACTATGATACAGTTTAGCGGATGATAATTACGAATGTTAGCTTTGATTTTCCTTTCCTTTTATTAAAAAAGAAAACTGATGGAAATTACTAACTATAATACCCGAGGATTTGCTGCAAATTATACGGATGAGGTACATAATAAAATATTTCTTTAGAGCCATTTATATTCTTTTGTGCGAGATAAATTTGATTTGCGACTGAATTTTATCCCATCTGTATTTTATGTTGGACAAGAAAAGATAAGGACACCTCAGAGGATTTTTACTTATTATATAGTTGCTTTCGAATTATGCAGTGGAAAAGGAAAGTCTTGATATAAAATATTCTGTAGATTGGTTAAATTTAGTAACTATGAATTGGAAGAAAATCTTTATTAAGATCCTTTTAATCCATCTGACGAGGGCGCTTTGTATTATTCCTTACACCAGTTATAGATTGCAGAGAGATGAAACCGGATCTAAATAGGAAGGTGTATTGAGAGATTCCAAATTAGGAAATTTTGGTGTTATTCATCGGGGAAGTTCAATGTTTATGAGTAGCCTATTCATTTCCCTGTTATGAAAGATGTGTTTTGAAAAGTTATTGTATCACTATTTCCAACTTTTTAGAAATTTATAACACTAAATCTCAGCTAATATTAAAAATAGCCTTAAAGTTTGTTTTTTTTGTGGGCTGAGGGATACTGTTTGAATTTATTTATCTAAACAACTATAGCTGTTTAGAACCAAATCTTTCCTTCCCTCTTTCCTAATAGTTAAATACCTAATAGTTAAATATTTTATCAATGCGTTAATAGTTAAATATTTTATCAATGCGTTAAGAGTTAAATATGTTATCATTGCGTTAATAGTTAAAGAAATTCAAAATAAATATACATTTTATAGTAGTTGAAATAATGGAATTCAGCCTTAAAGTTTGTTTTTGTATACTGAGGGATACTGTTTGAATTTATTTATCTAAATAACTATAGCTGTTTAGAACCAAATCTTTCCTTCCCTCTTTCCCATTCCCAAATATTTTTTATCATTGCGTTAATAGTTAAAGAAATTCAAAATAAATATACATTTTACAGTAGTTGAAATAATGGCATTCAGACTAACCATTATTAAAAATATTGAATTGAATGGATGGAAGATAATCAGTGTCATTTTCATTCTGATATTTTGAGTTAATCAGTATTTATATCAACTAATCTCAAACTTTAACAACTGTATTGATCTTCAAATTCAAGCTGTAGTCGAGCGCTGGCGGAATGGTTAGGGTGCTGGACTTCGGTACCGGTGTTCGTGGGTTCAAATCTCACTGTGGCATGGATGTTCGTAGCCGTTCGGGATCGGCTTTAAGAAGTAGGTCCCATTAACCCTGTAGTTGTAAAAAATAGACCGTAGCACACCAAACCAAACCAATCCAAGCTGCTTCAAAAAAGGTATTAAAAAGTCATAGTTGGATAAATCCTGACCCGTGTAGGATTCCGTCAAACACTTAGCATACAGCTGCTGGGGTAAAAGCTTCAAAAACAAAATAATTTGCTGCTCCATTATCAATATTTAATGAAAGAAAATGCTTATATGTTATTTAACCCAGAAAATTTGAGCTGGCACTAATGTGAAACTTACTTATAGGAATATGGAACTAAACTAAACAAAGAAGTTTTCTAGACATCCAATCACCCAAGATATAAGTAAAAAATACTGATAGAAAGAAATTTCAATTTTCATAGTGGCACATTCAAAAATGTGGGCAAACAGTAATGTTTCATCTTACAGAATGTATGAGCATATTAATAAGTGTCCTACTCTATATTATATCTCTGCATGGGAGCGTTGTGATGAGAAATTTGTGATCCTATTAAGACTTATAATTAATATCGATATTAAGTTATATCCGGATTCCATATCTTTGTTTATATCAGTTGCCTTATAAATTGCAAATTGAAATAATATATTAAAAATGGTTTGATTTCTTCAATCGTTTGTGAACATCGGGTTCCGTGAAGTTAAGAACCTTTCATTTATAACTAATGTTGTTGTAAGTCAGTATATTAAATAACTATCGTGGTTAAAGAATAGAAACATTGTTTTATAGTGATTGAATTAAACTATTAATTTTAATATTTATGTTCACGAAAAAGAATTGAGGGATGAGATAATGGGTGATATTATCATAAACAGTTAAAAACATTAAGTAATGTACATTGTGGTATACCTAGGGTGTATAAAATAAAAGATTACCCTAACAAAACTCTTTGTATTGTATAACTGGTCGATAAACACAATGTCCGCTTGAGTCCGTAGACATCTTCCATAGAAGAGCGGTTGTGCTACCGGACAAACAACAGGACACTTTTCCAAGGAGGAGGGCAAAACTTTAGAGGCGGCATTTTGGGATGGAATTTGTAAAATAATAATTATTAGAAGTTCTTATTATCTCTTAATATTAGGGAAAAATCTATAATAAAATATTTTTTCGATTAATTGTTAAGAACTTGAAATCATAAAATATATTATTTTTCATTAAATTTAATTTGAGGTCCCAAACAATGGAAGTAAAATTTTCAACTTATGAGTAAGTCTTTAAAAATTGAAAAGTGGCTTAGCGATTTGTTGTAAAAAGAATACGGGTTATCTTATGTTGATATTTTTTGTCTGAAAAAAAATGTTTTGTTTTTATAGATTTGTTTTATCAGAAATTTATATTTTTAATAATTATTTTTAAGGTTGGGTTAGGCAAGCAGTATTCTACATATTTGTTCGTAGCTGCAAAACTGCTAGACCAGTCTCTACACCAGATAGCAAATTTAGTTTAGCCTTGCAGCAGCCTTGCAGCAGTCTTGCTTTGCAAGACTGCAAACTTGCAGGAAGTTTAGCATGACAAGTCTGCCAGTTTGAAACAAAACTAAAACAAGTCTAAGAATTTTTGCTTCTTCAAGCTTGTCAGGACAACGTTGCCGCAGTTTTGCATCAAAATAGCGTTGCAAAGGTGTGGTCGCTTTATGCTTCGTCTAACTTGCAGGAATTTTGCTGCAAGATTCTCGCTTCAAATTTGTTATGATAAAATATATCAGAAAAAATCAAACTTGCTGCAAGTATGCATGCTATTTGCAACTGGATATCTAGTGGATATCGGATGGAAACATTTGTTTCCATTGTAACTTGTATCATTTTCTCGCTGTAAATGTAGTTCTAGAGTAATCATACATTTATAATTTTTTTGTGAAGATGGTAAATTTGAAAGAGCACAGCAGTTTTTAATAAGAAATTTTTAAAGCATTTATCTTCAAACATGTCATTGTTTACACCTGATAGATACTTTGGAAACAGTTGATGGCTTTCATGATAATTATTTTAGGCTCTATATTCTATATGCATATTTTGATGAAGAAAACATAATTTTTGCAAAAGCATATTCAGTACCTTAAGCTTCAAAACTCTTGTATATATATATATATATATATATATATATATATATATATATATATATATATATATATATATATATATATATTTCATCAAAGCCCTGCATTATTCACAGAATAAGATAGTAATGCATAATTAGTGTCTGGATAGGAGCTTCTATGTCTCATAAACCCTCTTAGAACAAATATTTCCTCCCTTTTATTTATCCCACGCATGACTATTAGGTATAGAAATCAATAAACTATTGGAAGCCTTTCTAATAAATATGTATTTGTTTTCCTTACATTTTATGAAGAGAACTATTGAAAAGAAATTTTATCTTACCAGAAAGTGTTTTTGATAAATTTGTATGTGTGAGGTATTCTCGATACTAAAACATCTTTAAAAAACCTTACAATGCATTTATTTAAATTATTCATATTTATAATATTTTAAGGAAAATAAAGTATTATTGTTTTTTATTACTTGCAAAGGAATTCAAAATACTGTTCAGGGAATAACCATAATGTAGGTTTAAGGTTTTTGTCATTAAATGAAAGGAAAGCTATAAGCTCGCACATATACATTCTTGTATGTGTTGTAACGTCACCGGATCCTCGGGTAGAGTGTGGGTGTCGAATATGACACGACGTACAGTTTAGAACAAAAACAACGTTTATTCTTGATTAAATTGAGTACTGTACACATTTTCCAAATGGAAATCACAGGGCTCAGGCGAGCTGGTGCGGACCTAAAAGTCCCTGATTCAATGAGAACCTAAAAAAGAATATGCGGAAAGGTGTAGACAGATACCTTTGTACAGGGGTATAATTGGGTCTTCTTGAGTTCCACACAAAACTGGAGAAAAGCTCTAAAAAAATAAAAAATAAAAAAACCAATCGTCACAAGTCGAACCTCCGTTCGTTCTTGTCCTGGGGACTCTCCCAGGCGAAAAACTCTTGCCGCCTGGCGTCACCTTTCGTCTCTTCCCATTGGATTTTTTCTTTCCGCGTTGCCGTCCTGGTAGCCTCTGATTGGTTTCTTCGATGGTGCCTCACAGTCTGACATTTTGGTGTCGCGTCCAACTTTCCAATCACCTCCCTGGTCTCAAGGCGTGGTCGAAGCGAAAACCCTTTGTAGTATAGTGATCTCGAATCACACAAGAATCTTCAGTGAATTTTTCTGATTCAAGAATGTTCTCATCTTAGACAAAAATAAATTTTGACCATTTACGAAAGGTCTCCTTTTCTTATTGGTTCATTATTCCCTTTGAATTCTGGCTACGAAATTTTCTACCTGGTGGTCCTTTTCCACTGGCGTTGGGTCCTTCTTCGCAGATATCTTGCTTCAGATTTTGGTTCCAAAATGATCAGCCCATCAGATGTGTCCATCTTTCCTGCCATTTCAAAAACTGGGTTTACTGCCATCATTTTGGCTCCCATTTTAAGATAAGGTTATCATAGTTTGTTGGACATAAGAAAAAAGGCATCCAGAGATCCCAGAAATAATTTAGAAACATGTTCAATATTTTTAAAATTTTCATCTCATGTTTAATATAAGGTGTTTATTTTTTCATAATGTTTTATATTTCTTTTGTTAAAATTGTAATTATTCTTTTCCATTTAAAATATACAAAATTCTTTTTTTCTCCGAGTCCTTTAGAAATTCATTCAACAGAAAATGTACTTCCCACCGACAGTTCGTTATAATATTTTCTTTTCTGGTGATATTTTCTTCCTGATTAATTAATATACAAGAAGATTTATACAACCCACAAACTCTGGGAAAAGTTTCAATTTCGCAATGGATAACTCACATTCATCAGATAAATTAAATGAATTGCCTCCAATTCGAGTTCAGCTCTCCACCTTTTCACCTTCTATGATACCCCTCATTACATTTTACTGTCTTTTTCCGTTATGAGGCAAAATTGGTAATTCCCACTTCACATTAAATCCGATTTGCAATTCTATATTGTTTGTTTTACAAAGACGATCTGTTTTGTCTTAAAGCCAAATACCCTCAATCCAGCGTGAAAGAATCTAGGTAAAAAATAAAGAATCTAAGACATTATACATTTTAAAGGCAATTATTCTTTTCCCTAAGTAATAAACGCAAGCAATATTCGAGCGCAAAATGTAACACTTCTGGAGGACGTTTGTGTTGATAAGGGGGAATATCTCGCAGCCTTATCATATATTTTTGATTTTCTTTTCGCAGTATCTTTGTGTTTTGCGTATAATTGTTGTAATTGGTTTCGAAAGAGAAGAAATTACCTCTTCTCGTGGATCCATTATCATGTTAATTTTCCAGTTGTGATATAAAGTTAGCGGGTTTTTTTTTTTTAAATATTATTTCTCAGTGTAAGTTGGCGAATTAATTTGAAGAAGGTAATCATTTTAGTAAAATATTTTCAAATGTTTGGAAAAAGATTGTTGTCAGGGTGATAATAGGCCGTGACACCCTACAATTATGACCGGAAATTATTAAATCCGATGCATGATATTGCTCTAATTAGGCAAAAATAAACACGCTCTAGCGTTTACGAAAATAACGTTGGAAATTATACAGCTACAATTGTGTTACAAGCACACTGTGTAAATAATAATTTATTAAGGGGACAAGGTACGTCTAAATTGGCATAAATCGATCAGGAATACAAAATGTCTTTCTTTTTCAGAAAAGCTTAAATTATGCTTACAGCTTAATAATTTAATCAAAATTTATGTTAGAAGGATTTTGTTTCATTTAAACTTGTTTTTCCTCATGTTTTCATTTTATAATTTAAACAATTTTTTTCTATTTTTTTCTACAGTTGGCTATTTTTTTTGATTGGTTACTTCCAAATGTTTTACCTGTATTACACTTTGCTTTATCGCTATGACATTTTGGGATTTTGTTTATATTTATCAAAAAGCTGGGCATGCTTTTTAAAATGCTTAGTTATTTGTCAAGTTGTTATTCTCCATAAATCCAACGTCCCTTTACAGGCCTTGGCTGCCTTAAGGAAGACAAAGGGCACACACACTTTGTGGTGCCTTCTGTCCCCGACGACTCTTCTCCTGTTTTGTATCTTCAGAACAACCACGTCATTTTTCACCTCATCCAGCCATCTGATTGGAGATCTACATCTGCACTGGTTTTCGACAGGATTTTTTAGAGTGGATATTTAAAAGACACCATTTTCTGATCTTCTCCATACTTGGCCCTACCATCTAAACCTGTTGCAGAGAATAATCTGTGTTACCTGTGTCTACCTATAAAGTTGGTTGAATTCGAAGTTAAGGGAGTTCTCCAGCATACGCTCTCCTGTACTCGGCCAAGGATAGCTCTGAGAATCTTTCTTTTAAGTATGTTTAGAGATAACTGAATGTCAGAGTTAAGATTCCAAGTTTTACTTGCCCACCCAGGATGGAAATAATGAAGAGTTTTCTAAATTCTAATTTTAGTTTATCGACTGATTCAAGAGGGACTGCCTCAAGTTTGTTTAGATTGATTCAAGTTAAAGTAATTCAGTAATTATAAATGATTGTTTTATACATGGTATATTTAACGTACAAGAAATTCGTTACCAAAATTTGTTTCAATAGAAATCCTCTATATACAATAAAAATAAGAGAGAAATTAGATAATATGCAATACCATGGCCATTACTAGGTCCTTTAGCGCTCGGGGCAAAAAACTGATCTGCGCCCCTACCATCCATTATTGTGAGAAAATATCCTATTTTTAGATTAAACTCAATATTTTGTTAATTCTTAAAATGTGCCTAGTATATTAATTTTTAATTTTTTTCTTCTATATTTATTTTATTAATACTTAAAAATATTTTCGAACAGTCTAGAAGTATTATTATGATGATAAACTGAATAGCTTAATTGAGGGGAATATTTTTTTTATTTGTATTTTGAATTTTCATAAAAAATGACAATTTTCTAAATTTAAATGAAGTTTTAATAACTTTAATAAATTTAAAATTTAAAACGAATACCCGATTTTCTTATAAAGGTATATTAGAAGTGTTTGGTAAACATTTTTTAAGAATATTTAACAAGTTTATTCTCTAGGAGCCTTTTTTAAAAATTAGAAAATTTATAAAACAGTAATTTTTAAACATATTAGATATTAAAAATAAAATATGATTCTATAATAAAAAAATATTTTTCAACTTTTTCTTATTTCTACTTGGGGCGAATCGTCTTCTTTCAGACCTATTTTCCTCACGGTGCGGCGCCCCTATGACTGATACGCCCTTTGCAAATGCCACCTTTACCACGCTCTAGTTACGGCCTTGTGTAATTCAATAAGCACAGTTTTAATGTCTGTTCTTGTTCTATTATATTTTTATGAAAATGTTTTGCATTCAAACTTCAAAAACTTTTTAAAATTTTAGCTTTTTATATAGTTTATCTGGCATCGTTCTTAATATTTATGAAAAAAATATTGTTAAAATTTTATTATCTTAACTGTAGAGCTTTAAGGTCTTTGATGTCTGAGTCATTTCTACCGAATATATATTCAAGAATATCTCAAATATTAGTTATTGATTGCAGAGAAATAACAAATATGAAATTTAAAAAAAACTTTAAACATTTTAGTCTGTTCTCATTTGAATCAGCTGTCATATTAAATGTCATAGGATTTATTTTAAAATAAAAACTTTATGTAAAGAAATTTTTTAAATCATGCGTAAACACATTACTGAAAAATAAAGTTTTATATTAGATAAAGATATTTGTCATGATTTCAATTAACCCTCCGAGTGGAACACAACGATTAAAAAAAGTCTCCAAAAATACGCTAAAGGTTTATTGTGTCAATGGCCAAAGCGTTCTATGATTTTTTACTTCATCCTTTGTCGACTAAAATGGAATACGGGAAACCCACCCTCGTTATTGTCCCTTTACTTCCGGTTATAAATAGATATATAAATAGATATTTTAGATTGTTAATTTTTAATACACATAAAGCTCGTCAAGTCTCGAAGATCATCTCATAAAAAATAATGGATTCTAAAAGTACAGATAAAAATATTCTTTAAGAAAATTATTTATATTTTTTAAAGAAAGTTATCCAAGATATTTAAGTGGTGCAATTAGAGATGCATCTGTTACCGCAAACGAAATACTTCGAAATACAGATTAACAAAGCCATGAGAAGCTATCAGCTTCTTTGTGCCTCATGGAGTAGGGGTGCGTCCTTCAGTAAATGTCAGTCAAAGAGGGATGCAGTTTCTAAACAATCGACCTGATCCTCCTATCTCAAACACTGGCAGAAATGTACATTACATACATTTTCAGAACTATTTTGGAGGTCAAAAATTGTACTTGGCAACCGCTTTGAAGACATCATCGGTTTGGCGGAATTGTACGTGCGAACCGCATAGAGGGTTAATGCTCCTGGTGAAAAAGTAAATTTATGTGCAAAACTTAAATTATAAAGCCTCGATTGAAACTTGAAAGATTATAAAATTTCTATCCCACAAAATTTATATAAAATAATAAGTGCTTGAAATTTTTCTAGATTGCTTATAGGCTTCTCTTTTAGCTGCAAAAAAGTACCCATTAGCAAACTCAATATTCTGCAAACAATTTTTCAGCTTTCCCTAATATAGGACGACGTTGAGCAGTAATAGATTAACAAAAAGTTTTATAGGGTATTTTCCCTAACAAATATGTATTAAAGATGCAAAAGCTATATTAATATTTAATATTAAATAGAATTTATGTTAATTGTTTTTAAAATATCTTTATAGAAAAGACTTGAATAATGCTTGAAATTATATTTAATTTGTAGACAGTTAAAATACTAAATAAGTAAGACGGAGAAAGTGAAATTGTTATAAAAATAATTTTCTTAACTGGCTTATCAAATGGAAATCTGCCTTATATTTCCTAAATATCTACAGCATTAGCTTTCAGAACAAATCTTTTTTTTTTAAATTTACTTTTATAACAGATATTTGTAGTAATCAGTAAATGTCTGTCAAGTTAGATTTTAATTTGTCATTAGACACTTAAAATACTAACAAAGAAGGAGAACGTGATTTTCATTACAAATGCGTATCTTAAATGTTTTATTAAATATGAATTTGCCGTATGTTTTTCATATATCTAGAACATTTGCACTCAAATACAGAGTCTGTTATTTGAGTTTACTTCGAAAGATATTTGCAGCAAGCAGTAAATGCTTGTCCAGTTTAACTTTGATTCGTCAAACATTGGTCATGTCGTTCCTAACTAGGTAACAAATGTTAATTTGAATAGAAATTATCATTAAAATAAATTCTATTGTAGTTTTTATTCTTGCAGAATCCAGTATAGAGTATTTTGACAAAAATATCTAATGCATACTTTTATATAAAATTCATGTTTGTACTTTAGTCATGTTAAAAATTACGTCTGTCATAACTCTGTTTTTGCTGCAAATGTTTCCTACGGAATATCGAATTCGATGAGCAAAACCCCGTGCTATCCTGGTATGAGTCAGGTGGAGCTCAGAACTAAAATTAGAAGATAATAAAGATATTTTAAGTAGAAAAAGATGAAGTTCAAAGCTCCTCCTAAGTACATCATGTCTCGTGCCTTGTCAGGCGCTCACCGCTCTAAAATACACCAGTTTATACGAAGAAAGGCGTGATAATTGCTAAATGTGAGATGAAGAAAGCTAACTCTTGTTATCTCCCTACATTCATCAAATTTATTTCTAAATAAGGAAGCGCAAACGAGGACTGTGTGTGAAAAATGAAACAGATGTTAACTCATAAGTAATGAAAGATAAACACCCTGGAGACAAAAGTACTTTACAATCACGTTACAAAAGAAGAAAAGCAAAAACACTTCAGGGGTACTTCTATTTTAAGAAGTGAAAGCTTCTTTTTGTTAACAAGATTTTCTAGCGCTGAAGTTTCTTTTGTTACTCGATGTTCAGATCATTGTTAAAAGTTCGCAGTTAAGGAGGGATGTTAAACGATTTCAACGAGTGGAAATAACATTTATAATGGGAGATACACTCTACACAGAAGTATTTGATGTTTTTTCGATAGGAATTATTTCACCTTTTAATAAAAGAAAGAGAAATTTAATGGAAAATAATGAAAAAAATGGTGCAAACAGATATTTAATGCTAAACTCCATTCCATTTTAATATCAATGGGATTAAAATTCTTTAAAATATTTGCTTTTGGTTATTAATAACTGACATAACTTAGTGTTTCTACGGTTGTAGTTAAAAATTGAAATGGATATTCCACCTACATACTTTTCTAAAGTCTATATAAATTATTTTAGTTCCTGAAAATATATTGTTTAAAAAATTGTGTGCTTGTGAGCATTGCCAACTTGGGAGGGAGATGGGACCCAAGCAGCCAATTAGGACGTCATTACTATTGGATACATTAGTATTGGATAACTTTATGATCCGATACAGTAGGCGTCCTTTTCTTGGCTGAAAACATAGATCTTACCCTCGACCCGTTATAATTTTTGGTTAATGAGAAAGTAAGGATCCTGAAGAATATCTTGCCGGGGGCCCACAACTACTTAAGCACCACCACGTGTGTGATTTATATGTGTTTCTTTTTTTTGGTGTGAATGATTTGAATAATTAAAACTGTATATTCCATCAGTATAACAGCTGAGATTGTATTCTGAATTCTACATACATGAATGGTAAATTAGTTGTATACCAGAAAATGAAGTGAAGGACAACTTGATATGCACTTGTTAATATAACAACTATAGACTTTTCAGTGAATTGTCTACAGTTAGAGCATTGACTCGAACGTGTCAGATTATTCTCTATGAACAATTTTCTTATCAGTCGTTTTGTGTTTGGTAGAATTTGGAATCAGTACCATAAAACCTCACACAACCAGCTAACCTTATTAATCGTTAGTACTGGTGGTATACTGGCTGTATGAATAAATATCTCTTAATTCACTATTCCTGTCTTTTGGCAACTAACTTCTTCCCAATTTTACCCGAGCTGAACTCGGGCAGGCAAAATGTACCATCCTGGCTCATCCCGAGTGTAGTTCGGGCATTATGAAATTTGATACTGTGCAATCAGTCTTTCCCGAATTATCTCACATATTCTTTTTATGTTTTCGAATGCTTTTATTTACTTTTCTGGCTGCTAGATTATTTGCTGCTCAAAGAAACACAGCAGATTGAAGAAGGCATGGAGTGAAACAAGGTTCTACTGTCGAAATTGCGATGTTGGACTCTGTGCAATGCCGTGCTTCCGATTGTATCATGCACGATCAAATTTTGATTGATAATTTCATAATCATTTGTGTAAATACAAAGGATATAAATAAAATTTAATTCAAGATAAAATCTAGGTATTCTAAGCTTTATATTTATAGTTAGTGTTAATTGACTCCAAAGTCTAATGATTTCTGACCCACAGAAAGCCAACTATACAGGTAAATTATTTATTTAAATTGATTTTTTTACATTAATTTTTAGGAAATTTTGTATGCAAATGATGCTATTATTTTTAAAAAGCTATGTATGTATGAAAATAAGCATAAAAAATTGACATTTTTTGACCCATAATCCCGAAATAAAATGAACGTAGAAGGGGTTAACACGACGATATCACTTTGCTTAGCATCACTCCATCAAATTTCACATATTTGTCTTCTAATAATTTGACCTTTTTCTTAATATGTGGGTTGGTTTGTGTATTTGTAAACTGTTGCGCACGATAATTCGTACACCTGATAATAATTTTCGGCGTTTTGAAATTAAATCAAATTTTATTCATTAAACAGAAATATGCAAACTACTTATGTACTAGTGCTTAGATGTAAGTTAGATTTAATTAAAAATATATTATATGAATGTTATTCATAACTGAAATTAAAACAAATGCATCAGTGATTTTACCTAGATACTATTATGCTAGTTAATACCGAATTAGACTTTTATTTTAATCACAACTCCCAACGCACATATCTACGGCGCAACGCTAAGCTTTACTACACGCACACAGAATACATAAACGCTTAATATGTAATTGACTCTTAGTGATTCTATAATTATTAATAGTTGTTTGCATGTTAGGCCCCATTTGATATTCTATAATATTAGAACATCTAATGGAGATTCCCAAAGACTTAATAGTCTATTCTGATAATGCTGCGATCATGCCAACTATATTAATGTTTACCCTTATTCCCCGAGCTCACTGCTAAAGCCGTACTACGATCAATAACTACCCGGGTTATGTCTTCCCAGTCTGATTGTAAATACTCCTCAATGCTACAATAGAAACCTATATGATTTATCATTAAAAGGAGAGTGTGTTCTACAAAGTTTATTAAAAAATAAACTTATCTCTTCATGTAAATTTCCTCTTTCCATATTTAAATGCCAAATACTCTTTTATTTCCCCCCAAACAGTGAGTTTATTGCATAGCAACAGAATTATTCATTTAGTGCCTTACATTTCTTAGCTGATACACCCTCCTGTTAAGTACCCGGGGGGCAAATTGTATCAACCCCCATCCTTCCAGCGAAGCGGTCCCTTTCAGCTTAGATTGCTTGATAAGCACGAATTTGTGTACACAGCAGCTAGCGGCATTGATCCTTTCCGAAACAGAGACGAAAGCTAATAATAGGACGGGAAAGAAGAATTTCGAAACTAATATTATTTATTAGCTGCACTTCAACTTCGAGAAGATTCCTTTTTGACGAAGAAATGTGAATAATTTAAAAGTGAATTCCAAGTAATTGAGAAAAAAAATCCTCTCGTATATTTTCTTGTTGCTGTTAGTTGTTGTTCTTATACAACGATTTCAATCGCTTTCTTTCCAATCTAGTCTTTCTTCAAACATCGTACAAAGCTTAACTGTTTAAATTACTGTAATTGAATAAATTAAATGGAACTTCAAATAATAGTCTTAGTAGATGAATATTTTAGTATTACTTCTAAATCAATTTACAGCAATAAATGCGCACGTGTTTTATATGTTATTACAAGTGCTTTTACTATTATATGTTATTGTGTTTATACATGTAGGTATGTACACATACGCATATATGTGCACAAGTGCATTTATAATGTGTTTTTAATAAAAATAATATTTACTTGCCTATCCGTTCACAAACATACTTTTTATGTATATAGGCATTTACATAATCTAAGGCTTATTACACGTCACTCTGCAAGTATTAGCTTACTTGTTTTACTGGTAAAGAAACATATTTCTTGTGTTAAAACAAAATATTTTGAACCGATTTATTTGAGTTCATTATGACTTGTGATAATCATTTAATAAGTTGAAATATTTCGTTATCACACAAAAAATCTGCTTGTTTATTAGTAAAAGAAATCATAAAATTAATCTGTTTTATTTCAACCCATTCATGTAGACGTGTGATCTCCCTGTACAATCATATATTTTTAAATCTTTTATATACTATGAAGTAAATGTTTATTTGCCTTCGCATTCACAAGCATACATTTATGTGCTTGTTTAAGACGTATATTAAGAAATTTATCTCCACGATCGCATTTCTCATTCAATCATCTTGAAATTTTTAATCGTTTCAGCACAAATATATAAGTAATAAATGTTTTGACTATATACACGTTGTACCTTGAAACAGCTTCTTGATTTCACCACATCTTAGGTTTAAGACAGTAGAGCTTTCCTGTTAAACCTCTGTTTTTCATTCTAAGACTACTCGTGCAAGAATTTAAATTTTTTATAATATTTTCTTTATTAATAAAAGAAATCATAAACTGAATCTGTTTTATTTCAATTCATTCATATAGACTTGTGATCGACCTGTACAATCATATTGCCGCATAAAGAAATTTCGCCAATGAGCTCAGTGGCCGAATGGGCAAAGCACGAGTTCCAGACCCGAAGTTTGTGGGTTCGATGCTCGCCATGGCGGTTGATCCAAATCGTGGATTTTTAATTTAAAAATGTTATTTATTGTTGCCTTATGTTCTCGAACATTCTAGATATTTCTTTATTACGTAAATTAGTTATTTCTCAAATATTCTGTTCGGGTATAAAAGCTGATACCCACTAGTTGTAGGCAACTTCTAGATCTTGTAAAGTTGCGAGTTGCTATTTAGCTTCAATAAATTCCTCTGTTAAGTTACACGGTGTGTTCATTCGAATCTTCGTGGCAATATATTTATAAATCTTTTATATACAATGAAGTAAATATTTGCCTTTGCACTCACAAAAATACATTTATGTGCTTGTTTAAGACGTATATTAAGAAATGTATCTCCACGATCGCATTTCTCATTCAATCATCTTGAAATTTTTAATCGTTTCAGCACAAGAATATAAGTAATAAATGTTCTGACAATATACGCGTTGTACCTTGAAATGGCTTCTTAATTTTACCACATCTTAGGTCCAAGACGGAAGAGTTTTCCTGTTAAACCTCTATTTTTCATTCTAAGATTACTCGTGCAAGCATTTAAATTTTTTATAATTATATTTTCACCACCCATACAACACATCGGGCTTAAAACCAGAGTATTGTTTGTATTGCAACAATAATAATAATAATAATAATAATAATAATAATCAGTACAAATAAATGGGCTTGTAAAATTTTGAGATTTTTTTGGCTTTTTAGTTGTACATTGTTCTTTTCGTACGAGTATATAAAGAAACCCAATGAATTTAAAAGTAAGCCTGTCGAATAGACACGTATATGTGCGTAACATCGCAGACTAGCTTATTTGAGTTCTCAGCCTCGAACGGCGTACATATCATGGAATGTCAAAATGAGTTAATCAAAAGATTTAAGTTACTTTGAACGAGGGATGAGAGTCGGTGCAAGAACTGGTGCCAGCATAGATATGCTGGACGATTATGAAAATGACGATTATTTTCGTATTTTCTTCTCCAATAATATCTAGGGTATTTAGAGATTGGCAACTGAGAAAAAGGATTCAAGAATAAGGGATATTCTGGTCGAAAAAGACTGGTGAACAAGAATGGTGTAATATGAGTAGCACGAATAGCAAGTTCCTAGACAAGCAGTAACACAGCAAATTGCAGCTTGTTTTATTGTATGTGTATTCTAAAGAGACAATAAGACGTCCGTCTTATCTTGCAAAGCATATGCTTTTAGCAGAAGGAGGCACTTAAGAGTACATTTAATATCATAGAAAATAAGGAAAAGAAATATGTTGGGACAAATGAACATTGAAATCGATCACTTAAATACTGGGGAAAAACCATTTCCAGTGAATTTTATTTCCAGTTCCACCA
>CM063504.1:5468203-5488203 GCA_032207245.1 Pardosa pseudoannulata
TTTAAGTCGCTTCTTTCTTGATACCGTTTATCAACTGAATATAATTTTTTTCTATATAGCAACTTTTATATGATGTGTAACTTTAGTAAAAAACTAGATTTTTTCTGAATTCGGAGAAAAGTGTGATGGCAATTATGATGCAACTGTAAAGTTTACAAAGAACAAGAATTTGTAATCATTGGTATTGAGAGAATCATCCCAAGATTGTTAGCAATCAGCTGACCTACTCAATTATTGCGTCGTCATTGAGTTGGACCATTATAACTGTTTTTAATTTTACTCCTCTTCTTAGCCCACCATTTTCAACATGGATCTTGTTGGTGCTTCAACCACATGGCGAAATTGGCGTGCTTGCAGCGTGGCGTTTGAAATCTGGCGAGGGGATCGTAACTCAACAAATTGATACATAAACAAAAACAACATTTTGAGGAAAAATTTTACAAAAATTGAATATTTAAAATCTAATTGAATTAATAAAGAAAACATAACATTCATACTAAATAGACTGAAACATTCACTTAATCACAAATTAAATAAACTGAGTGTGATTTTCATCACAAATTTGTGATTTAGTGTAAATTGTAAAATTAATTTAAAATAAGAGATTTAAATTTCAATTTTTTCAAATACGTGTTCTGCAAAGATCTCGATTAGAAAATTTTTTTCAAATCTCTTTTCTGTTAGAAACAACCAATAGTCAACAGTTGGCCTTTTGTTGGCAAAACGTGCCATACGACCATTGGTCCATCGAATGCAACAAATACGTTGGCTTCATAAAGTTGATAGGTAGAGAGGAATTTTAATGCAGAATATTTCGGCATGTGTTTTGTGTATAAAAGTGGATAACACTACGTTTTTTTTTTAAATGTTGTCAGTAGGTCCCAATTAAAAATTTTATTGCCCTTTTATATTTTCCAAATAAAAAAAAGTCTGATGAATTATATTCATAATATAGCTTGTTAGTATGAATATAGCTTGTTAGAATGCATGTAGTTTTATTAACATTTCTTTACTAGGTATTTTGAAATTTATGTGCAGGGATGTCTTTAGCAGTTTTGTTGCCATGGAGGAAAATGTAAAATATTACCCCTACGGACTTTTTAGAAAACGTGTATAAACGTGAAAAATATACTTATTTTGATGCCTTATCACACGTCAATGTATATGTTGAAAAAACAGCAGGATCAGTTCAGGAATCAGTTTCCCATTGAAAAATCCAGCTATTTCTTGCATGATAGTTGAAAATTTTTAACAGAGCTAATGTTCAATCAGTTCAATTCCACCTGAGTTACAATAAATTGGTTGAAAATTTTTCACTGTAACATAAGAAATCTGCATATTCTTTATAATAAAATGAATCATAAACTAACATGTACACGTTGACTGGTGGTGAGGCCTTTACTTATCTCAAAAATTGATAACACTGATCTACAAGATGAATTGCCTAAACCAAACAGTTTTGTAAGCACTTGTTAGCCTTAAAGTTGCAATAACACAAATATAGCAACCGCTTTTACTTTTGCACAGGCCAATGAAAATGTTAAAATAGGCTTATCTACCTGTTTTTGTTATCTACTTGTTACAACAAGTGGCTACACGATCTTCCTTTAAAAATATTTATTCTCCTACTTTACACATTTTACTTGTATTAATTCTCATTGCAATTAAATTTTAAACATAGAAAAAATATATATTCCAAGCTCCCCAGCCATAAATTTTGAAAATATTTTAATACAAAATGCTTTTTATTGGAAAATATGTTTTTTACTAATACGAGACAAAATAAGGCTCCTAATATTTGCCGCACTACCATAGCACTAGATCCGCCCCCCTTTTTTTCTGGCCAAAAGATGGCCGATTGTTTAGGGTGTTGGCTTCGGTACCGGTGTTCGTGGGTTCGTAGGATCAATGGATATTCGTAGCCGGTTCGGAATCGGCTTTAAGCTGTAGGTCCCGGTCTCATAAGCTCTCGTTTTGCAAAATAGTAGACCGTAGGACTCCAAACCGAACCGTCCTTTTTCTGAGAATTCAATAAAGATCAGTTAGAATTTACTGATTTCTTTTTTTGAATTTTTATCTAGTAAATGCTTAGTAATTTATCTCTAACAGTTGATTAAAAAACTTAAAATGTTGATATAGACTCAAAAAGTTATTCAAATTCAAGGAATATGACAGTTTTAGGTCCGATGTGCTCCGAGGCAAGTGTTGATAGGAATAAAAAAAGGAAATTTATAGGTTATAAACAGTTAAATGTTTGCACAAATAATCTTATATATATATATATATATATATATATATATATATATATATATAGATATATATATATATATATCAAATTTCGTATATTTCAGATTGTTGATGATTATAACAGTTTATTTTAATAGCTGAATGTCCAGTAAGTGCATTGTGTAACCCGTGAACCGCTGCATAATAATTCTCAATTCCACGACTTTTTTTTTAATGTAGGAGTCAAATTTCAAAATACTGTGGAGAGTAATATATATGTACTGTTCTGAATGGCATAATTCATTTCCGAGATTGGATACCTTTTAGTACTAATGTTTTACATACATAAAAGTTAAATTTTAAACAACAAAACCTATGACGATAACTTTTTCTTTAAAAAATGGTAATTGTGAAATAAAAACAAATTTGATAGAACATGGCTAATTTGTAATTATTGAAAATAAAAATCATGCCAACATATAACAGAAAAATACTAATTTCTTAAAAAAAATTTGAGAAAGTAAAATAAAAATTTACATATTTTGATGAAGAAAAAAATTTAGCTATTAAAAAAATAAAATGATTTTGATACTGGGATATTTCAAAGAGAAAAAGTTATTGCGGATGACAAATAGTTGTAACTATAGGTAATAAATGGCACCACTCAGTACATATATTAATTAATATACATTTAATTGATTGTTATTACGGTATTTTAATGGTGGAAAGAGTTTAAGCATTCAGCAGATTGGGCGAAGTAATGCATTCAAATGTATTTATGTTTATAAATGTATATATTTACACTCCAATTTTAATGGTAAGGTCTTGAAAAATTCTTCAAGAATATAATAAATCACTAACAAAAATACTAAAATGTGCCGCAGTTCAAATTTTACCAACAAACAACGGTTTGGCAGGATAGGCGATAGTTGTTTTGCATTAATGTCAATTCTATTACCAATTATCTGGCGAAAACGATGACAACAACGAAAATATGGTCATTATTTGTCACGCCAACTCAACAGTTAAAATGACTGTACTACATAATTAAAACGGTGTTTTTGTTGGTTTTAAAATGTATTTCGAACTAATTAGAATATCTGAACTCGATTGACCGAAATCACTTCTTTAAGTAATTCTGCCAAGCCTAATAATAAATAGATGTTAGTGTGGTCTCAAAATTGGACAAATGAAAATGGCGCAATTGAATTGACAATGAAAGAAAAATACTAAATATTGATAAAATGAACTAAGCACATAAGATCAAAAGCCCAGAACAGTTATATTACTTGAAAGTGTTATCATAAGAATGAAGTTACTTAAATGATTTCAATTTTTATAACACTTAATTAAAAGAAATATACCGAAAGTTGCCAAGGTTATTTAATAATAGATGAAGTACAGAGTGAAGTCTTAAAATTGGATAAATAAAAATGGCGCATTTGAATTCAGAATGAAAGAAATATACCAAACTAATATTGATAAAACGAAATAAGTATATAAGGCTAAAATACCGAGAACAATTATATTATTTGAAATCACATTTTAAACTTTATTCAAAAGTGGTTACAATATCTCAACATTTCATAGTTGCCATTTCTAAAATGAAAACTTATTTGTTCCCTGTATATCACTTGCCAATTTTTTTTCTCTAGTGTAGTTGAGTTTTAGATAACAAAACCTATAACCATATGTTAGTTTTTATTTTATAAATGGCAACTGCGAAATAAAAACAAATTTGATAGAATATGGCAATTTTTAATTACTGAAAATAAAAATCTCGCCAAGCAAATAAAATAGAAAAAAGAAGTTATTTCCTAAACAAAAATGAGTTTATCTTTTATCATATAAAAAATAGTCTTATATACATATATGCCATCATATATTTATATACTTACACTGGAATTTAAATAGCGTAGATACGTTTATGTGTTTCCCGAATACCAAATATCTGGCGATAATAAAGCCAACAATGAATAACACTGCCATATTTAGATGCCAACTCGACAATGGAAAGCTCGTGTCGCAAAATTAAACTGGCATTTTGTTCGGTTTTTCGTCAATATCTTTCGAACTAATCGAAATATCGGAAAGCGAACGGGCGAAATGACATCCTTGGATCGTTTCACGTCTTTTGGTACTTTTGGTGCCCGTCTGCGTCCAGCGGTTCGCAAGGAGATAGACGCAAATACAAACATACATACATATATAGTCACAGTCAGATTTTAATCTCGGAATTCAAAATGTATTAATACGGAATATGTTCATTTGGCGGTATCAAGTATTTCTTTCCAAAGTTAGTTACTCTATGACTTATCGGGTAGATTTGTATAAAAAAACATAAAAATGAAAACTGTTCTTAATATCAATAAATAAAAATAACAAAATATATGTTTACATGCTAACGATTAAATCTGCATCAAATTTGTGTCTTATATTAAAGTTGCTGAAACTTTTTTCTTATGGTAAAATATAAGTTTAACCCTAAATTACATTACTGTATTACTACTGTACGTTGATTAGCAACGTTAATATACCCTGCCATATTACGTGGTAGAATAGAAAGCAGAGGTTTTGACAGCAACAGTGCTAATTTTGTTGGTAGTAATAAATGTTTTCCAAAATTAAGGACATTTATGACAAACGACATAGTTTTGTATGAAACAGAAATCACATTCATATGAATATGAAGATAACTATATAAAATGATAGGTTTTTATTTATCCATGAGAGTCACTGAAATTTGTACTTTTTGTTGTTAAACATTTCATTGTAACGTAAAAATTAACTAAGAATTAAAATAAGTTCTCATATAAAAATACTATAATTTGCGCCACATAGAAATGAAAGTTAATCACTTTATATCTCAATTTCCAGGTCAAATCGAATTGATACTAAGCAGACGATGTTTAAATAATATAAAATAATAAATGAATAAATCAGATATTTAAAGTAATGACGTCATAATGATAGAAAAAAAACGACGTTTAAATAATATAAAATAAGAAATGAATAAATCAGATATTTAAATTAATGACGTCATAATGATAGAAAAATATCATTTTCACCTATCAATTATGTGATAAATTGAAAATTTTAATCTTTTGCTTTTAACCGAGGAAAACTCTGTTTAAAACAATTACTTGGGATGACGTCACATTGCTAGAAATATTGCTTCTTTCACTTAGTTATGATGCGATAAATTAAAAAATTAATCGTTTGCGTTTAACCGGGGAAAATAATGCTTGGAATAATGACATGAAATGCTCGAAAAAGGGGGAAGGAATGAATTTCGAACGTTAAAAATTTACAAAAACCTTCCCAGGGATATACCTAAATATTTCCCAAATTTTCACGGCGATTGGATGCATAGTTTTGAGCTATAGAGAATAAGAACACACAAATTCATTTATATATTATATAAATATTATATAATTATATATTTATAAATTTATTATATATATTTATATTTATAAAAATAGATATTATAGATAGATAGATAGATAATTAAAAGAACAGGCTTAAGAAGGAAGCTCTTCTGACTGGATTTTTTGTTTTGTTATCTATTACTTTTAAACTCGATCTAATATACAGTTTAAATATTTCGGCTAGAACATCCATGAATTGAGATTTATATTCATAAACTAACCATTCGGTGTGATCTTATATAAAATATAGTAAAACTAAGGAACCAGTTCAAAGTACAATGTGTAAAGTGAACATTTGTTATATAATCTTCTAAAAATTATCACACCAGAAAAAAAACCTGATTTTAGTTATTTTTATTAAAAGCATTAATTATTTAATACAACAATATAATTCTTAAAAATTTCTGACAAATATTTTTATTTTATGATAAGTAATATTACCTTCTTTAACGTAAAATAGAAAGAGCGAGGCAATTACCACTTTTGCGTTATTTTTCGTCTTATTCTTTTATATCGGATAAGCATTTAGTATGGACACTTCGCACCGTATTTTAATATGCCACAATTAATGACGCCGTAATTTTACTCCTGAATTTTTATCTCCGAATAAATATATAAACACGTATTTTAAAAATATATTTATAACATTATATATCCATCTCCTTTTCTACTTTGCTTAAATATTATATTCCAAATTTATTATCTCACTCCCAGAAGATCAGCGGTATATTTGCTTCTTATATGTGAACAAGTGTAATCAACTTTGAGCATTAGAAAGAATAATTACAGAAGTAGACTGACAGATGAGCATTTAGCATCGTTCCTTAAAATCAGTACATCTCACTTCGAACCTCAGTATAAGGAACTTTTAAAAATGAAATCGCAATTTCATTCATCTTATTAACGTATTTAAACCGTTAGGTACTTGTATATTGTTTTTTAGAATTTTAGAAAAATTTATCTTGTCCCGCGGCCGAAAAAGTTTGTCCATCCCTGTTCTAGAGCTAAGATTTTCCCTTGCACATCTAATTGTAGTTAAAATTTAATTTCAAAACAAGTTGTTTTGTGCGTTGATGAAAAACATTATTCAGGTTTGAACTCTGGATCTTAGTGTTTTCCTGGTATATGAGTGAAGTCTAATGTTCAGTACTCTCTTTTCGGATATATTGTATACAGTGGACTATTCATTTTAGTTAAACTATAATCTATTAACGATGGAGGGTCTGTAAATCTGATACAAATAACACAAACACAAAATTACCTTACACATATTTTTAATAGTCCTTTCGGGTTCAAACTAATTACTTAATAGCTCACGTTTCGTGTTGAACAGCAGTTCTTTACCCTGTTCATTAGTTTTGAACACTCGAACTGGGCACAGCCTACCTACTGAGGCTATGTGAGGTTGTATCTGACACTTTAAACTAATAAAATAAAACTATAAACTGCTCAAAAATCGAAAATATAAAACACTTTATCATACTATAAAATAAAATATATCACCATTTTTTTTATATAATTACGGCGCAAGAATTATTAGCTTTTATTAAAAAATGGCTATTATCCTCTGTTTAGAAAAAAAAAAGTTTATAAACTAGAAACTTAAAAACTTATTTTCCAGAATTCCAAGTTTTGGTGTAAATTTATTTTTTTACATGTATTGCTTCATATGACAAAAATAATTTTTTATAAAGTTAAATCCATATTAATAATTTAGGAAAAATTATTCTGAATAGTGCAGAACATTTTATTTTATATTTATTCAAAAATACGTACTTATAATAAAGACTCTTGAACTAAATTGGTACTGTTTTACCTTACATTTTCAATTTTATGTACAGAAATATTTACTTTCAGAACTATTTACTGTACAGAAATGTTTACTATATAGTACCTTTTATCTTATTGACTTTCTATATTACTGTGCTAACTTCGATTTAAACACTTGCTTTTTTTAGGGGGGATAAAAATAATTCAAAGTAATATTTCCATATCTTGAGCTTCTGACTTCAAACTCTAATAGATCTGCTAATGAGATTATTTCAAACTTTATGCTTAGGACATCTTTAGAGGGCATTGTCTTAATCTGGGTGATAACTATTCGAATCCTTTAAATTATCGAAATGATTTTGGTTTTTCGTGATAGAGTACATTAAGAAAAGAACCAAACATATTGGATTATTATATATCCTGTTAAAGAAAAGTGTATTTGCACAACTAAGATTCATTTTCGTTTTCAAGAGTTAGAAATGAACTTAAATTCTCGAGATTACTTACAATGTTTTACCGAGCATCCTGTAAAAATGTTGCAAGGAAGAGTTCACTAAGTAATTATTTCTTTGTGTAGATAAAAAATTTATCAAGAGTCACAAATTAACTTGTAGAAAATACATCAATCCTTATTCGTACTCCCCACTGATGTATTTCCTTTGTGATTCAATGGATGGACATTAATTTTTATTGTATATTTTCCCAGGACTCACCTCAGTTGACCTTACAATTACATCTCCATATTCTTTTATTTCGGCTTTCCTGTGCTCCCTCCTCTCCTCAACGAATGACAATTTCTTTTCAAAACACGTCTCTACCCACCGGAGCTGCTCAGTTTCTGTTCCTTGGATCGCACGATATCTTATCCATTATGATATTCCATTAATCATCCATCCACTTCTTCGGCCCACGCGCACGATTGTTAAATCCGAATCATAACAAACCTCTTGAAAACACAGCATGCCACCAACCGCGCGAGCTGATTGAGCCGTCAAATACTCAATTCCCCTCTTTTCTCTTCCGCAGGCACAAGAGGAAGGTGCAGAATTTCTTGCCGTGTAAGACCAACCACCAGGGTCGCTGCGACATGGGAGGTTCTGCGGGCATCACCTATGATGACGTCTTGATCAATCACCATCCTACAAGGCTGCCGAACCACCTGAATCCTGACACAAACACCCTCACTCCCATCGAGGTAAGTGCGTTTGATTGGAATGGGTCAGTTCTTGATTGAGGTTAGATTTATTGAATGGGACTGTTGTTGAACCAACCTATGATGGTAGCACATTGACAGGCAGCGCATTAGGCAAGATATATTTAATTCTAAACGGGTTTTATTCCAGTCAAATTATATTAAAAGCAGCTATAATTGTAAAATTTCCTTATAATGTTTTTGCTGTCTCAAATCTGAACGTGCTAATGTGCTAAAAAATGGCTAATATTAATCGTTTTTCTTAACTTCACTTGTATGTCAGTTGGTATTTTGAAATCCACTTTTAACTACGTACATGACTAGCTAAAGATCTGAAATTTTACACATTGGTTCCTTACCAGCGATATAATTTATCCAGTGATACAATATTCAATCATAAAATATTAGAGTATGCGGAAAGGATAATATCAGTTTGGTAAAAGCAAAATGCTGTCCAGAGTAATAAGAATACCAGTCTCAGAGACTTTAAGCTAGTATTGCCATCTATCTGCAAGCAACCTAACTAAAAACCCGAACAAATTATTTTAATGCGATTTTTAACGTTTTTCCTGTTAAATAAAAATATATTTTTTAGTATTTTACTTCTTTTTGTCTTAAATTAAAGAACAACGATTGTAGTAGGGATCAGACATCCCTATAAGAACATTTTTATTTTGTATGTACTTGTATGAAGGGCAGTTATAACAGACAAGATAAATAATTTAGTAAAGTTAAAACTATTCGTAAATTTTATAGACATGGAAACATTAAAATTTGTTCAGTAATCATGCAGGAAGGCAAGCAGAGGTTTTAAACCCCCTTCTAAAGCTCATAAGTGAAATTCAGTATTGGCGAAAGTCGAAAACCTGTTTCATAAACACAATAGTGCAAGAAGCCTGTCTAGTTCTATGTAAAACAGCTTTGAAAACATTGAAATTAACACCCGTAGCTGATATAATTGATGAATTAATAGATGAGAAAAAAATTAAAATTTATTTAGTTTTTTTATAGTATTTCTTAATTTTAATATTCTTTTATGTATTTCAACCAAATAAGTGCAATGTTTAAAATAATCAATTAAATAATTACCAATTAAAATGGAATTAAGACTTCAGGAACATTTTCTATGAAGGGCAGTTATAATAGACAAGATAAATAATTTAGTAAAATTAAAGTTGTTCGGAAATTTTATAGACATGGAAACATTCCAATTTGTTCAGTAATCAGGCACAAAGACAAGGGGAGGACTTGAGCCCCCTTTCAAAGCTCATAAGTGAAATTCAGTTTTGCGAAAGTTGAAAATCTGTTTGATAAACACAGTAGTGCAAGAAGCTTGTCTAGTTCTATGTAAAACAGTTTTGAAAACATTGAAATGAACACCCGTAGTTGATATAATTGATGAATTAATAGATGAGAAAAAAATTAAAATTTATTTAGTTTTTTTATAGTATTTCTTAATTTTAATATTCTTTTATGTATTTCAACCAAATAAGTGCAATGTTTAAAATGATCAATTAAATAATTACCAATTAAAATGGAATTAAGACTTCAGGAAGATTTTCTATTTTTTATAGCTTAGTATATTGAATTTTGATACGGCAGTTAAGCTGTAGTTTGTTGAGTCCCTTCCAAGACAAAATCCTTTTATAACTGTTAATAGTAGTAATGTTTACATATATATTTGATACATATATTACGTGACTGTTGGGCAATACCCTGATTACAGTTTAGTTATGTATAAATCATTGTCTGTTCACATTTCTCAATTTTCATAATCAATCAAGAACATTGTAAATATAGCTCTGATTGTTAGTAATTTTTCTAAGAGTTGAAATGTTTTATAATATAAAATGGTAAGCTTATGCTAGATAATTAATTCTTATTGTTACAAAAAGTGACTAGCTTGTGTTCATTGATGCATAGGAAATCTAGATAGTGTGAGAGTGCAGTTATGTTTCACATAAGGTTTGCGAAACTGATTTGCTCGCCGCAATCACACGTTGTGGGTTGCATGCGCAGGTATTTTTTAGCTACATCCAGTTTTAATTTTTTTTATCTAAACCTTCTAAAAATTTTGTTAATTTTAGTTTTTCCGTTAAGTTTTTAATTTTATCATCCCTGGGATTTTTAGCATTAATATAAGAAACTGTAACCTTTTCAACTTCATTGCCAAATTTCTGTACTGATTGTCCCTCTTTCTGCTTTAGTTTCGAAAATGCTTCAAGCCTTTCTTTAAAAGAATCCTTTTTTCCAAATTTTATTTTTAATAATTTTGTTAATCTCTAAAACTATTAGCTTCCTTTGCTACCGGATCTTCAATAACATATTTTAAAGCATTGTTTTTAAGTTTTAATCTAAGCAAATAAACAGTTTTATTATCGGACTATTTCTCTAATTTACTTATATCCTCCAATTGTTTAAAAAAAAAAAAAACCTCCACATTCTCCTCTTTCTCACCTGAAAATTCAGGTATAAAAGTAGCTAAAGAATCTTCTTTTACCCTATGGTTTTTTGCCATTTTATTTTCTCAAATTTATACTATACTTATTTTAATTCACAAAAAGTTAAAAATTTTGAACGCCACTGTATTTTCAAAATCAATAATACATGTTTCTTCAATACAAATACACAAATACACAATAATAAAATACAAATCAATAAATACAGCGGCATTCAAAGTGAACATATTAATACCAGCTCTGACATTTTTTTTAAATTTACCAACATTTTTTTTTATACAATTACAATTTTATTTTACTGTTGGTACTCAAAAGAGAATTGCACTTACCATCCTGTTCACGGCACCAGGATGGTAAGATAGTATCTTTTATTTTTCTTTCTTGGTACGGACAGCAAACATATTTTAAAATAGTTAAAAAATTAAATCACAACGTACCTAAATTTTCCTAATTTTTCATTCTATCTCAGTATGCTTTGAAAGCAAGCAAAAATATTGCAATTTATCACTTAATAAGAAAACTCCTGATTTGTTGTCAAAGAATTCTTAAATTTGTGAAGCATAAATTTCAGAGTTACTTTAATATACAATCTTGCATTAAAATAAATACAACAGATCTTCAAAAGATCTTCATCGATCTTTTTACAAGTGAGCACCATTAACAACACCCACACTTGCCGTAAAATATTCATGGAGGGATCTAAAAATAATCTAAGAATGAAACCAAATACCATCTTTGATGTGTGAATTAGTTATATAGCTTCTATAGGAGTACAAAGTTCTTCATTAAAACAACTTATGTCGAAGTTTCTGTGTGTTGTTTTCCGGAAAATTTTAAAATAATTTTTTTCTCATCTCTCATTATTAAGGGTACAAGAGAATTCGAAATAACATATTTGGACCAAAAACATAAAATGGTGTTTTGTTCTGAAAAATATCAACCTCGAAAAATATTTTTCGAATCAGACGGTCATTTTACTGTATTGAAACTTTTTTTTTTTAAATATACACATTTATTTTAAATTTTCAAAAATGATAGTTTCTAGTTTGGCAATTGTTTTGTGGAATTAGCAAATTCAAAATGTTCCCAGTGCATTAGCAAGAGGATTTATCTCCATAAAATTCCAAACAACCCAGAATATTAGTTTTTTTTATTTATTATTCAAATTTTGGGAGATTCCCTATTAACTCTTTAGCGAACAGTGGTTTCACAGAAAAACCTCTTGTTAAACATTTTTTTCTCTAATTTTTGGAAAAATATGAAATTTGCTATTCGATTTTTTTGTTTTTACATTTAAAACTTACAGTAGATGATAACACTGTATCGTGTATTATTACGATATTAAATTAATTATACACTTAGTTTGAGCTGTATTTATATTCTTATCCCTTAATCAGGCATATAATTCAATTAAAAGAAGCGAAACATTTTCCAGCCTTCTTAAAACAACAACTTTTATTTCATATATATTTTTATAAAAACTTTATAGCAAAACCAAAACTTTCAAAGAAAAAAAAACTGCAAACGATTTTTAAATTAAAAATAAATTTTTGAGTCTGTGCTACTACAACTGCATTTAATTTATTTTCTCTTTTGAAATATATATTTTGATACTTGCTGTACCTGGAAAGTTAGTAATTAGATTTTTTTTCACTTATGGCTACAAACAAAAATATCTATTCAAACAACACTTATAAATTGTTGAACTATTTATTTATTATACTTTTTAAGAACACTTATTTATTGTTCTTACAATAGAATTAAAAATTTAAAAGTTGTGCTCACTTTGTACAAGGGGATGTATTTGTCAGTTAAACCCCTTCAATCCCTCCTTTGGTGTCTTCTAAGGTAAACACCTCTAAGGATTGTAAAAAAGAATTAAACATTTTGCATTTATAAGGTTTATAAATGATATTTATAAACTAATTTCATCGAATTCCAAAGAATTTATATAGATGAGTTAACATGTTTATCACTCAACTGTGTATGGTTTTGAAAATCACAAAGAATTTTCTCGGGTTACAGAAGATTTAATACTGTTAATCAGCGTAAACATTTGATAAAACATTGTCTTTTTAAAATGATATTTAACTTAAGGGAAAATCGATACCCAGTTTTCTCTCTATATAAATTCTTAATATAAAATGATAAAAATAAAATCAACTGCTTAGTATACTGTTGACTAAGAACTTTTTAGAAGAATATTTTTGGGCGGCACAGTTCTTATCAAATAGCCACGTATTTTAATAAAATCTTTTTTGAATTATTTTTGTCTTATGTGTTATAGGTTAACGTATATATTCTTATTATAAAAATATAGCTATAGTTGAAATATAGTTAAAAATTTGTAAAGTTGAATTTCAACGTCATCGTCAAAAAATCTTTTTGATCTTCCACGAGTTGGATAAAAATGGTAACATAGTCACCTACATGCAACAAATAAAGGATCATTAATACAAGATTTCTCTTTACAAATAGTTAGGAATTAATTCCAACGTTGTGCGAGAGAATAGAAGTTGTTAACGTGAGATATCAAATAGCCCCGTATTTTAATAAAATCTTTTCTGATTTATTTTTGTCTTATGTTGTAGGTTAACGTCTATATTCTTGTTAAAAAATATAACTATAGTTGAATATAGTTGAAATATTGTAAAGTTGAATTTCAAAGTCACTGTCAAAAATCTTTTTGATCTTCCACGAGTTGGATAAAAATGGTAACATAGTCACCTACATGCAACAAATAAAGGATCATTAATACAAGATTTCTCTTTACAAATAGTTAGGAATTAATTCCAACGTTGTGCGAGAGAATAGAAGTTGTTAACGTGAGATTTAATGTTTCAGTCGTGCATATTACGTCTTTAAACTAGTGCGGAGAAGACAGCTGAGATAATGGTTTGAATCTCGTCTAGACATTAACGGCGGAGAAAAGCTTAACGATCTCCATCTTTAAATCTTAAGCGACGTTCTCTCTGTTTCTTTAATCGCTTGACGTGAAAGCGTGAGATTCAGAGCTAGTTTCATACTTCATTTTGCAAAGAGAGCCTCTGAACAACGCCCTAAGATATGTTTAAATATTTATATCATCTAAGAATAAACTGAAAGTAGCGAGAGAGGCGCTAAATGTCCGCCGTTAGTGCAGAATTATGCGACTTATTCTAATAAATATGAAGCTTGAAAATGTTTTAAATTTGGTTTTATCTCATTGCTCCTATATTTGTACCCCAGCAACATTTTCATTTTTCCTTTTTGAAACGAACAGATTAAATTCTAATGGAACTTAATTAATGAACTTTCTAGGCATGCAAGGAAAGCAGAATGAACTGCTTTAACAAATGGTTTCGAAGAAACAGTGTTTCATTTTATCCAGTCAATATTTCTGTACGTAAATGCGATTTATAAATCAGCCAATTATCGTAGCTTATGTTATCCTATATTTCGAGAACAAACGAGTGATGTATAGAAACGGTTATATATAGTCTTAATATTCTTTAACTGTATGTTAAACTTTAAAAGACGCATATGACAATCCTCATCAAGACAAAATGCTGAAAATTTTCTTAAATTTGATGAAAGGTGCTTATAGTTTATAAATGTTGACTCATTCCTCACAAGGGGGAATGGATAAGATCCTTAAGCAGAGACTCTCTTTAATTGAGGCTAAATCACATATCTTAAAGACTTTCTTGAGTAAATTTAGACTTAAGAAGGCCTCACGCACACTTACACACCGACAAATTTTGTTCAGAATTCTCAAAAGACTACGCTTAGAAAATTAAATCCAGTCAGAGAAATAAGAAAGGACGAACTCAGTCATTTACTTATTATTGAAGTTAAATACGGAGAGCATTTAAAATAATGACTATGACTTTATAACTAATTGCTTCTACGTTATTTAAAAGCCTTCTGCTGATTCAAAGATACGATTTAAAGGCTCTTTTAAGAAAAGACACTTTACCATACATTGGATCTTTACGTATTAAAATTTATATTACATATCTTTAAATGCGCATTCAAAAGCTGTATAATAAAAGCTGGAGTAGAAAATCTTGTTTATAGATTCCCATAAATGTTATGTCTAGTAATTTTTAAAGTATATGTTACATTATGACTTTTTATTTGGCATTGAAACAATAGATGGAATCTGATGCCAAAATTTTCTACTAAATTAAATATGCCTTGCTATCAGGAAAGTATTCTCAAATTCTGTTTTTAACCAATATTCTCCCTTTTTCTTATGAAAATATACAAAAATGCTGAGAAATATTCTAGACTGTTATTCTGACGTATGAATAGAGGAAAAAAGAAATCTGAGAATACAAACTAGGCAATTTCATTCTTAATCATAAGTTAAAGGACCACCAGTTCCAGATGGAGTTCTAGATTTCACCTTAAGGTTTGATGGAATAGGTTTTTGAATATTTAATTATTCTATAAATTATGAAGCAATTTTTGTAAGTTCCTCACTCTGATTTTCAGATATCTCTTGTCTCAAATTAAATACTTAGAATTATACAATTATGTTCCAAAAATAAATTCTGACACACAAAGCGGAATCAACTTCTCACGTTTCGATGATGGCATTCCGAAGTTTTGATTAGGAGCTGAATATGTAGTAATAATATACTTCGGAGAAAATTACTTTTTGAAGGATGTATTCAAGTTAATATATGCACGAACTAATCTGGAAGTTCGGAGAAAAGTTGATTTTGGTGTGTGTTGACCACTTTGGAGAAATTTGTATTGTGACTATAGATTTCATATTCTGACTGCTCGCTTGTGTCTGTTGCATTTTAATAACAGTTTCTACCAGACTAATGCCTTTCTCTTAGACACATTAAAATTCTATATAACTGTATTTTGGCTGCAAATATTTATTAAATCATCTGCATTCTTATAGAAAATATTTAACCTACAGTTAGACATACGGCTGCAGAAAAATCCTAAAAATAAGATATTTGTATGTTATTTAATAGTGAAATATAACTAATATTATGAACTAAGAGGTTGTTTTAATATCCACCACTCTATAAAAATGTAATTAATACCACAACAGACAATTCAGTTATTACTAATAGGTACTTTAAACAGCTTTCAAAACAGACTTTTGAATTAATTAATTTGATGACTATTTGGTTGTTTGGTTTGGAGTACTATGGTCTACTTTTTGCAACACGAGAGCTAATGAGACCGGGACCTAGAGCTTAAAGCCGATTCTGAACGGCTACGAACATCCATGCCACTGTGGGATTCGAATCTAAGAACTCCAATACCGAAGGCCAGAACCCTAACCAATTGGCCATCGTTCGGTTATGACTATTTGAAACATTCGAAACGCCTTTCTAACGGCTTTGAAATTTACTGACAATTTACCTTGTAGTCCATGTAATAAAAATTATTTAAAATAAATGTATAACAATAGGCAAAGAACTATTCTTTTTGCAATTAATAGAAATGTTATATAGAAAGAGGATTTAGTTCATACGGAAAATTAGTGTAGTGACCAGAGCGCTTGTTACCTTATTTTTTGAACCACTTACGTACTTTAACACTCTGAAGACGGGAGATGGGAATTCCCGTCTTTTAATTTTCAACTGTTGGCGACGGATGACGGAAATTCACGTGTTTTGGAATTTGTGTTTTAAATCCTTGTTATCACTTTAACAAAAAATGTGCTGGAACTGAGGCTAGACACTTTTCAGCACATACCGTCTTCAATGTGTTAAGAAAATTTTGCTCCATATTAGCCAGCGCTTGCCTGCCCTGAATAATTACTACCTTCACGTGAATCTTTCAAAACTAAATTCTATATTCTATAGAATGATTTAATAATTCCTAAGTTTTCTTAATATGAAAGTTCATAATCCTGTATTAAGTTGAAGCAGGAAGTAGTAGGAAATTATAAGCAATCAAAAATTAAAATAAACCTTAAGGATTGACTTTCCAAATTATATTAATTCATTCTGTAGATAAAGCAACTCTAATCGACTAATTCGATAAAAAATCGACTTAATTTTATTTTAGTAGAAAGTCTTACGGATTGGGATATAACATATAATTTAAAATACTTCTATATTAAACTGTAGATTTTTGTCTTAGAAAAGAAGAAGGATTTAATAATTTTAAGAGTTGAAACAAGTTTCAAATATGTGACAAATTTTGGCGTCATTATATTACGTATTAAAAAACTTATCGACCAAAACAATGTCAGTCAACTGTGAAACAAATTGATATGTGTGTGTGTGTGTAAATATATATATATATATATATATATATATATATATATACACATATATACACACATATATATATATACTTATATATACACACATATATATATATATATAGATAGATAGATAGATATATAGATATATAGATATATATATATATATATATATATATATATATATACATATATATATATATATATATATATATATATATATATATATATATATATATATATATATATACATATATATACACACACACACACATATATATATATATATATATATATATATATATATATATATATATATATATATATATATATATATAATATCTATCTCTATTGATATATTAAAAGGAGACATAATATCTTTCAAGACTTAAAATCTTTATTTTAAAAGCTGCCTTTACTTCGATTCATCTTAAAAAGTAATTTTCTGCTCTTTTTTTAGAACAATTTTTTTCGATAGTTCATTATTAACGCTCTACCTAAAAATATGTTAAACTTAATTTTTGTTCTTTTCTATTATTGTTAAAAGCAATGGGATAAAATATACATTAAATGAATAAAATGAAATTAACTTACCTGCTAGATAACTTTTGAAATATGTGTATTATAAACTAAATATTTAACATATTAAAATTATTGTTTTTTATTTTTTAAACCTTAAACATTAAAAGTCTCTGATATTTTCAAAACTGCCAGGGAACTGAAAATTAAAAAAAATATTAGCATTTATCATGCTATAGAATAAAATATATCAGTCGTATTCTTTTATTTTGGTTAAAATATAAATAGTCTCTACTTGAAAAATTAGTTTCAGAATTACAAATTTCAAAAATTATTATGAATGTAAGTAAATTTCTATTTTTTAATCTTGGGATGTAAATTTTACTATTTTTAAAAGCGTATTTTTTTATATGACCAAACTGAATTTTTTATAAAGTTACACCATTGTTAAGTGGAGAAAATACAAAATGTCAAAAGTTGTGTCAAAATATGAATTTTTTTTATAATTCAATTTAAGTTTATGTTTATTATCAAAATACGCATTTTGAATAACATGATTATTTTACTGCATTGGAATCTACTTTTTTGTCACTCGTATTTTAAAATTTTCAAATATTACTTTCCGGTTTGACAATTTTTTGTATTGAATTAGCAATTTTAAATAGTTTAAGCGTAATATTTTTGTGTATTTCATATTAGAAATTTTGTTGTTTATTACTATGTTTATTATAAAATATAGTATTTTTTTCGCAAGGTATTTTCTCGTGGTAAAGAAAATTTAATATCGTGAAACTGTAAACACTTTTGTTAAAATATTGTGTATCTAAAATTTATTGTTTTAAATAAATAGTATTTAACGTAAGTGAAAATTGATATCCAGTTTTGTTTCTATATACATTCTGAAGATAAAACGAAAAAAAAAGAAGTTGGTTAGTGTATTGTGCACTAGAATAACTTTAAAGTAATATTGAAGGATGACTAATTTTTACCGAATTGTATTGCATTTTAATGAAAGTTCTTTTTTAATAAAGTTACGTTTCATGCAACAACATTATACATTCTTATTATAAGTTTATCGATATTTTTTTAAATTAAAAGCTGAGATTTAACGTCTTTGTCCCTCTAATGATCCAGGCAAAAATTTATACTAAAAAGATCAGAACTTTTTATTTTAAAAATAGGTTTTATAATGAAGGAAATGAGGTAGTTATAAGTTTTGCATAATCATATTGTCATAACAAATTATCCTTTATATTCCTTTTAAGGCTTCTTATTATTTTCTTCATAAGAAATTTTTATCTATTTATAATGAAGTAATTTAATATTTTGAAAGCAATGCACTTATTTTAGTTCAACTGTAATAAACCCATTTTTAAATGACGCGGGAGTAAATATTTAAATGAGATTTTAGATACTAACTAGTGATAAATGGTGTACTTGAAAATCATTGAAAATACTATCTTCTTTAATCACATTTTTTTTTTTTTTACAAAAATTACCATTTCTGTTAGTTTTAATGCTTCTTCTTTTCATTATTCGGGGAAAATTAGCTTTCTTTCTGTGAAATAATTTAATATTTTGATAGCTGGATGCTTCTTTCCATTAAAATGTAAGTATAATTTTTTCCGAACTACGTAGATGAAAATATTTTAATGGGATTTTAAATACCAATAAATGGTAATTAATTTATTTATAAGCAGTGCCTGTACTAGGCGGTAGACAAAGTAAATTTAGGAGAGGAAAAATTACCTGAACTAAGGCGAAAAATAATTTTACTAAATTATATTTAGATAATTTGAAAGTAAATGAATAGTATAATCTAATAAAACAAGAATTGACTGGATTCTAGGTATTCCTATTTTTGAGATGCTCAGTAGACCACTGCAAAAATAATGAAACGTTGGCCCAGTGTTTGAGAAAGAAGAAATCTAAACTCATTAAAAAAAAACACATAGATTAATAAATCTTGATTACAGGATTTTATACAATTAAATAAATGCCTAAGGAATACAACTGTAATCAACTTATGATTTGTAGATATCGAAGACTGCTCTCGAGTCGGCGCCGGCCCTAAAAAACAATATGGCGATGATTTTCCTCAAAGAGTCTATCCCGCAAGCCGCGGATACCAGCAGCGTTCACCTTCTACTCTCCTCTTATCACAACCTTGTCCCCTCAAAAAA
>CM063504.1:5493203-5508203 GCA_032207245.1 Pardosa pseudoannulata
AAACAACATACTGCCTAATATCGTCTTCTATTCAAAGTATTTCGCATTTCTGAAATTGAAACACGTTAAGTTAATTATGTTATAGAAAGCAGAATGAATTTTATAAAAATCTGATGGATGAACCTGGACTGGTAACTTGAAAATCTTTGCTATATTTCATTTCTAAAGTATGCAGGAATTTAACCTGTTGATTGTGCTGAACGATTTAAGTGGATTCCATGTTGCTTTCGAAGAAAACGATACTAGGACTAAAATACTAAGGGTTAAGAATATGCAAAATGGTGAACACTAATGAAAACTAAAGAGATTATAAAAGTTTGGAGAAAGTTACTAAGTTTGGATGAAAGTTTTGTATGGTTACTGAGGCAGGAAAGGAATCCACTTTCCTGAAAAAGGACAAGAGAGGCTTAGACCTTGTCTTTTGCTATGGCTTGAGGCATTAAATTTTCTAAACTATGTCTTTAGTAGGTAAGCAAACAATGAATATATAATCCTCTTATTTAATGAACTAAAAAATGATTTAGTCTTAAAAACACTCTTTTTTTTTAAAAAAAATAGATGATTCTCCTTTCATTTAAAATTTTAATTTTGAAATTAATTTCAAATTCATGTTCCCCTTACTTTATTTAATCCAAAGTTGATCGATGACATCATTTTTTCGTACTATAGTACAATTTTATAAATTTTAATCCTAAAATAATCTTATTACAGTATCATGCACATCAATGTGTTATTTTTAACAGTGACGTAACCAATTTTTTTTTTCTGAGAAGAATTGAAATCTTAATCTAGAATACAGGGAACTTTTAATCTCATAAAAAATGCATTACGTGCAAGCATAAAAAGTACATCCATGCGTACATACATGAATGTTATACATCCATCCATCCATATTTTTGTATGCACACATAAATTTTGTATTCATATATACTTAACCGGGATCAGCAATATTAAGCAAAATTTCATTGTATCTTGAAAAATAGGTTTACAATCACTTTGATTCTTAATTTACGCTCGAAGTATATTTTATAAAAATTAGCCGGAGATATTTATTAAATGCTAGTTACATTGGAAGTGATTTAAAAAGACGAAAATTAAGCATTTTACGTCCAAAATGCTTAACACCTTGTTTACGCTGTTTTATTGGCAAGATATGAGCACATTTACACAGTTAAACAACACTCAGCTTGTTCAAAATATCTTTTTTACAACCTAAGACTTTTTAAAAACAAAGCAATAATTTAGGTAAATATAAACAGGAGCTTTCTCGAAATTTTGAGGTATTCAAGAAGAATTTGAATGAATGTTTAATCAGAAGTTACTGACTATATTCAAACCACCGATCTGTTTATCAACAAACCAGTACTTTAGCCATCTGCTCATGCTGCTACTTGCACTTAATTCAAAACGTGGCAATACTTCTCGTTAATACGAATTCACATTATGGTTTTCATATTTTATACATTTTTGCTTTTCATATTTTCATATTTCTTTTTAAAGCACATTCTACAAATAATGAAAACGTTTTTTCTACTTGATATGTCTGTTAATATATACCTTTTGACCCACTGCAATATATTTTCATAAAAACAATTATTACATCTTTGACATTGCAATCAAATCAAATCTTAGAGATACTTAGAATTACTTTTCTGTTGTAATAGTTTATAAGCATCCGATTATTCAAGTTTAAAAGTTTTGTTGCTGACTTCCGTTTATGTCTAGACTACTTCCGCTTCAAGATTAAGATTTAGCAAACGTCATCTTTTCCTCTCTTTATTTCAAGAAATCTTAAATCTATAACCATGGTATTAATAAGATATTTCACAACAATATTTTGTTTTATCATTATCCCTCAAAATATATAGATAAGCTTATATAATACCGACATACTTTCTCAATTAATAAATATGTTTAAATTCGAGTTAAATGTTGGTACCAGTTTTTTTTTAAATAATGCTATGGGCAGATTCTAATATGATTATAAGTGTTACTTAGTAAGCACAGAGAGAATACGTAAGTGAATCTCCAAAAGTAAAATCTTTTCTTATATCTTCCGTTCCCAGTGTCTCTACCACTGCAAAATATTGAAAATCCTTGATTTTCCACTTGTGACAAAATTGCATTATCGCTGCAGAAATACATTTACATCCGGAACGGGATCAATTTTCTGAGACAACTCGTTAAAGTGATTATCAAACTTTTGTGAACACTTTCTTTGGATATTTGCGATAACGAATAAGAGCTAATAGGTTTCTTACAGCGTTTTCCGTAAAGGTGGAAATATTGTTAGCTGAAGTAGTAGCGAAATTACCAAATTTTTTTTCTGCTCATATGTTGGGAATGGAAGCGTGAAACTATTATATTCCTTGGAAGGATTAAAACTTTGCTTCTCTAATTACATTAAGCGGAGTATTTGATAAAAATCGTTTTGTGAAGAAACTAAAGCGATGGAAACTGTGGAGGTAAGTTGTAGATTGGAACGCTGATTGCCATTTCTTTTTTTCAATTATTTGTATAATTTTATTGTGTGTGGAACAAGCAAATGTATGTTTGAGAGAATAGTTGGAAGTGCCATTATAGGGTCTGGATGAAATTCTCTGAAAGTAAATCCATGATATTTTGTTTACACGTGGTAAATGGACTCTGATATAATTTACAGCTACAGGAATAAACTACGGACTGTTTTTCTTGTTAAAGTAAACAACAAAATTAAAAAAAAAATCGTTTACATGGCGTTAAATTTTCACAAACGAGAAACGAGAAAAAAAAGTTTTGTAATAACACACACTATTTTATTCTAATGATGTTTATTTTACAATAAAAGTAATAAACGTTTTATGAATTAATTTACGTTTTAGTATAATGAAGTGAATGTCCTGAAATATATATTTTTGTGTGGAAATGTATGAATTATAATAACTTACTATTTAGAGATACATCAAATTTTCAGTTAACACCACTGTAAAAATGCTCAAGTTCTTATAATGTAAGCTTATACCTTATAATTTTTATAATGATTAAAAAAATAAAAAGACAGATGTAGGATATTCTAAATTTAAATGAATTGGTAATCTTTTTTTTAAATTTTAAGTCCAATGAAATTTAATCCGATAAATTATAAACAAAAGTTTTAGTGTTATTATTAAGTATAGAACCTGCAAGGTATGTTTAGTGGAATCTATTTTCTTTCTCTTTTGATTCTCTTAAACGCTCAGAATTACACAGAAATATTAAACTAAACTCAAATTTACTGATGTATAAATGCGAAATAGTAACATTGTGACAGAGTAAAATAAAGTTCAATATTTACATGTCTGTTTGTCTTGATATATTTGTCGAAATCTTTTTTTTTTCAAGATTCTTTCAAAATTTTCAAGAAATTTTCTATTTCTCCTTTTTGTATAAATGCAACATCTTGCATGTAGAACATACATCTAAGAACCATTATTACCACCCCTACAATTTTCAATAAACTCGCCTAGATGACGTGGAAGGCCTGTGATCAAGTTGAATTGGTATTTAACTGCTGCTGCAGAGTCTGAAGAATCATTCTTGAAAAAGATTGGAATAAAATTTTAGATGTAGCATGATTTCTATTAAAAAGTAGAAAACTAATATGAAATGAGTAATAATTTATTTAAATAAATCAATCTCTGTTGGGAATTTTTTTGTGATTCAAACTTTACATTAAATAAAGAATTTAAAAATTGTATACCGTTAAATGAAATAAAAGTTTGGAACTAAGTTTGTTAAATGCATTATTACCAAAAAATATAGCAATTATAGTTTCGATCGATAATAGAAAAAAAATTTAGTAATATTACCATAAAGCATAAATACTAGGAAATCTACAATTAATTTTTTAACTACAATTAAACACATTGAGAGGGATTAGTGATTTATTTATTAGAGAGGTGGAAAGAAAATAAATGCAAGGTTGTTTCACTAATTCCACTTTTAGTTTCTATCTTTTTAAATAATAGATGCGTTACGTCCTTCCACATTAATTTTATATTATTTTTTTTAAATTACTTAATGTATACCTGGAGTACAAAATTATACATGTTTCGCAAAGTAACAACGAAAGATAATCCATTTCTGAGAAGTATCATTATCTTTTCTATGTTTTTTGCACTACATTGACCTAAATAGTAGTTAGATCATTAAGAAAATTAACGAGACGGTAGAAAGAAGTGCGAAACCTAATTTTCTTTTATTTATGTTCAGGAATACTAATTAAATAGTGTTTCTAGAGTCAATATACTGACTACCCAAATCAAGGAAATCTCATAAATTTAGCAACGGAAGCAGGAATGAATTTTCAGTAATTTGAAACAATGTTTTCTGCTAAGCGAATATCGCCCAGACTGGAAAACAAACTGTCGATTAAAAGTGCCATTTGATGAAATTACAGCTGGGGGTTTCACCATGTTGTGAAAATAACTTTATTTATAGGATCATTAAGGAAATTAACGATACTATGTGTAACTGAATGATCAAATTTTCTTTTCTCAACTGTTATGGATTATTTTTATCAAGCGTAATTTATTCGAAGTATCAATGGGTTGCTGAGACTAATTTGTCAAGTTACATAATTTATGTAAAATTTAAGTTTATATTAGTGATTTTCCTTTACTTTTTCGAAAGGAAATTTTACGATGATTTTACAGATTCTTTTTTTTACGAGAATTAATTCTTCAGATTTATTTAACAATATATAAATGTAGTTTAAATAGAAGAACTATAGATAGAAACTTTTGTGCAATATAACTTAAATTTTTGAATTCTAAGAGAGTCAAAAATGACTTAGAATGTAAACAGAAGAGCTGAAAAGTTCGACAAATTTGATAAACAACATTCGTTAATTGTTTTTATTGTTTATAATGCTGCTTAAAAAGCCAAATTCGTGAGCTGAAGAAGATTCGATTAAAATAAGAATGGCTGTATCTTTCGTTTTGAAAAGGATTGGTAGGGGTGGAAGAATAGCTTCAAAATAAATCCTTGTAATTTTGATGCAGAGACCAAGCAGAAGAGACCGAGGCTGTCTTTCTCTTATACAGGTAGGTTTCCGGTGGGGTAAAATGGGTAGAAAAAGCGTGATTTTTCTCATTCAGTTCCCGTTTTCACTTAAAAAAACTATAAACAAGTAAATTTTGCATGTATTTATGCAATGGGTTCCTTGTAATTATTGGTAGAATGGTTTTATACATTTTCTTAAATTGCCCATTTATAATTGTTTACTTCTTTTCTTATACTCATGGTACCACAGAGGTGGGGTAAAATGGGTATTGATTAAAAATGCTATTAATTAGTCAAAATTTAATTAAAACTTTATTTTTTAGTTACAAACACATTTATGTGGGATATAATTACAGCTTATATTGGAAAACTGTAATGGCCACTGTTATTAATTTGAGCAACAATGTGCTAAATCAGAAATTTCTTTGGCCATAGTCTGTACTCTCTTTCTTTTTCGTCTGGCATTGTCTAAGGCTTCTTTCCTTACACCTGCAGTGGTGAAATTGTGGCATTTTTAAAAGCCTTATACGAAGTAGAAATAGCAAAATTCGAAGTGGTTAAACTGGAAGTTTGCGTGTTAAGAGCTTCCTTAGTAGCTGTTGTTGAAGTCTGTGCAACACTGTTTAATGGTTATTTTTCCATCTTTTTCAGTTAAAACTATTCTGCGTTTAACAACCTTTTTCCTTCACAGTATCAAATAGCTGCTTCAACAGGTTAGGGAATGTCTCTTTGGACACTTTCTGAAGACGACTCTCCTTATACCACATCTTCAGGATTTTTCTCCAGGCACACTTTATAGGGGCAAATACTTTGACGTCTATAAGTTGAAAGGTATGGCTTGATTTTGATGGGAGGCAGTGAATGGTGATTACTTTGTTCATCGCTTGTTTTGCTGTATTATATGTCAAGTGACCATCGAATATCCAAAGAATGGGCTTTTCCAGGTAATTTACTTGATTTAGAAAATGTTCCAAGATTCAAACATTGTATCATGCACCCACCCTGACTCTATGCAGCCATATTGCACCAGGTGGTCCACCTTTGGCCGAAGTTTTATATAAATTTGGACTTTTGTGCACAGTGAAAGGTGGAACAAAATTTTCAGTCTCAGATGTACAAAACAGATATGTAAACACATGTATTTTTATTCTCACAAGGTCAATTTTACTATTGTATTAATTTACTCTATACCACAGCTAATTAATTTAATTTTAAAATACTATGTAATATTATTTACACTAAAATTGAATAGCTGGTTTAAATCATTGCATATAGAAATTTAGAACTTTATAATAAATTGTTAAGCCTAACAAATACCCATTTTCCCCAATGATACAAAAATAATCATTAAACATAAAATATTTAAAATATTTCTTACCTGTATTTGAGAAACTGTTGTTCAGAAACACTTGCAGTTGATTATTAAAAAAATATCGACGATAAAAGAAGTAAAATATTATTTTTTTGAAAGTTTTTAAGACCTTAGTAAAGGAGAATGTTTTCCTGACTTGTGAGAAAGACAATCTATGTTAACAGATACAAAATATAAAACTTCTAGAGGAAAATAAATGTTGCCAACATATCACTAAAAATGTTACAAAGCTAAAATATAATTATTAAAAGTTATGCTGTTTTTTAAATTAATTATAAAAATACCCATTTTACCACACCATACCAACCACGGAAAATGATCACGAATGTAATTTATGTTCCTCAGTCACCAATACTGAACATCAAGGACCTTTGACGGCTCTAGTCTCGAACCCACAGCTCAACATCTATGTGTTTACGCCTTTGCCAACTGAGCTACCACAGTTGTATTCTTCATAAAATATTTATATATTCACCTTACATCTATTTTCCATTAACTATGGTTGATTATAAATATTCGCCGACTAAGTACCATATATTTTCATATAGTTAAATGCAAATGAGATTTAACTGACTGTTAAGGCTAGGAAAAAATGGCGGGTTTGTTACTAGTTTTCATAATAGATGACGTTGAATAATTTATTAGAAATGTTTAAATAGATACAAACCTGAAAAATGCCTAGTCTTCTGGAACCTATTTTGACCACTCACACATTCTAACCAAATCTTAATATCTATAAAATATACTTAATAAATGGCTAATATTCACAAAATGAATCTTTAAACTTCTTTGTTGTAATTCAATACCAAATCAGATCTAGTTTAATCAGTTTGAAGAACTTTAGGCTATCACATTCAGGTTTGTATTGTCTACTGTTTCACCAGAATTAAAATGATGTCGAAGGAAATAAAAGTAAAAATTGAAAAGGTAACTAATGTATTGAGATATTTATGTGTGCAGATGTACATTTTAGGTTTTAGACTATATGTTACTGCAACTCCTTCATCTTAATCATGATGTTTGTAAATTTAATTCACTAAAATGGCTACCAATTCTCTTACTGTTGTTTCACACATCAAGTTTTGATCATAATTGTTAATAACAGTTACGTAAAAATAGGCTCTTTTAACCAGCAGATTCAGTTCTTTTTCATTAAAGGGGCTTTTCTTTGAACAATAAGTTATTCTGTCAAGAAAGTTTAAAATTTTTAAAAGATTAGGAGAGACTTTATTAAACTTGTAACCTACTTTGTAGGAGCTAAATGTATTAACGTAAACCAAATGTTATTTTAATTGGTTAAGTTCTCAACAAAAAACCATAAATACTACTGAAATAGCTTTAGTTAGGTAATCCAGTAGCAAGCAGTTTTTTTCTGATTTATATATTGAGATCTTAATTTGCTCAGAAGAATATCTTAGGTTTTAGAATATTTTTATTATTATCATTATTATTGGAGAGATTTAACAAATATTGTAACTTCGGATAACTTTTGTATTGTAACTTTTCGGGAGCTAAAACTATCAACCTAAAACTAATTTGATAAGATTCTGATTGTTTAATTTGGTAACAAAAAATTTAAAGACTACTGAAATATATATTTTTAATTAATCCAATTTCAAGCAATTTTTCTTTCTGAGTTATACTTTGATATCTTAATTAGTGCAGAATGCAGAAGTACATCTTTGGTTTCAGATTATTATTATTATTATTATAATAGAGATTTTACTAAAAATGTATCAACCTAAAATTAATGTGGTAAGATTCTTAGTGATCAAGATGGTAACAAAAATATTATAAAAGAACTGAAATATCTTTATTTAAAAAATTCAATTTCAAGCAAACTTTTATTTTTGAGTCATACTTTGAGAATATAATTTGTGCATTATAAATCTTGGAATTTAGATTATTATTGTTATTAGAGAGATTTCACTAATGTTGTTCTTAGCTTTCATCTTATTAATTATAATGATGATAATAATAATAATAGAGACACCACAAACATTGTAACCTACTTTGTGGGAGCTGAAAATATCAACGTAAAATTAATTTTATAAGATTCTAATAATTTCAAGTTAATAATAAAAAAATATAAAAACTACTGAAATATCTTTATTTAAATAATCCAATTTCAAGTAAATTTTTTTTTCTGAAATTGTAAATTAAGAGTTAATTTTGTTTTCGGTTACTTCACTGGTTTGAGAAAAAAAGCCGTAGTGTGTTGTTTTGGAGATGCAGTTGTTGCAGAATAAATCTACTGAAATGGAAAATGCAGCAAAACGTTTAAAAGTAATCAAAGAATAAAATTTCGGGAAAACTAGAGCACTTCATTACAGAAGTTCATTCGTGATAGAAAAAAATACATATCTACTTAAACATTCGTGTTTGCTTTGCATGTGAAAATGCCTAAACGATTAATTATATAAAAGAAACTTGCGTTGAACAATCTAAACAACTGTAGATCAAAAGAACTTGTTTATGACCTAAAGCTCAGCTATAGTTTCGCGTTACATAAGAAAATGAAGAAAAATCCTTCTTTAGAACTTAAAGTATTTATAGTTCCTCAAAGGGCATTTATGATTCTTTTTCTATTGCTTTAGAAAAGAACATTGATATTATGCCACTCTAAAAATATTTGCTTTATGAAGTCGTAACTTTTGCACTCTTTTTTTCTCCCCGTACTGACCATCTGTTGGGACCCACAGCTGATAAAGCAATCTCACGAACACCTTTAGAGGTAGCATATCGTATTTTTGCCTCAAAATATAGTTTTATGAAGACAAAGATGATATAAAAGAAAAGTCTTAAAACAACAGAAAGAAAATCCTTTATCAAGATTAATCACCTAAATGCGACAGAACGAACAAGAGTCTAGAAAATATTGTGTCAACAAAGCAGAAGAATATAGTAAAATAAAAAGAGAAAATATATCATTAAATATCATTTTTCAAGATAAATAATTTCAATCAGAAAGTTCAGATTATTTCTAATACATGTTTTATACATATATGAAAATGAAAATTCAATTTTATATAACCTTTTTGTTAATAAAGATTAGAGTCATAAATTTAAATTTATTTTTCCAACGCGGATGATTTAAGCTTGTAAAATACGATATTTAAGAATAAAAGAGACTGAATCAAATAAATTTGTATAAATTAAAAGATTATATTTAAAGCATTTAAAATATATTAGAATAAAATTTACTTACTGAATAGTTTTCGTAATTCTATATTTTAAGGAAATTATTTAAGCAGTTTCTTAAAAAGATTTATGTAAAATTTTTCGTTCTATTTTGAATCTGCAGTATCATAAATTTTTATATTTTCATATTTGCCAGTGGAAGGTCGACATAGATTCCTAATTTTAAAACGTTTAATTTTTCATTTTGAAATTTTGAATTGTTATTAATTTATTTCTTGCGAGCGTGGGGTTCGAATTGTCAAATAAAAGAGGAAATGTTACGTTTTGGGTGTGAATAGAAAATAGCATCGTTTATTATTATTATTAAATTATCATTACATTATCATCATTATTATTACTAAATTATTATCATTATTATTGTTATTACTACTATTAATGCAGTTCTCTTGATTCTTATAGCAATCTCTATTATCGTTATTATTATTATTACTAAATTATTATCATTCTTATTCTTATTAGTACTATTAATTCAGGGTCCCTTGATTCTTATAGAAATCGCTACTATCGTTATTATTATTATTATTACTAAATTATTATCATACTTATTCTTAGTACTATTAATTCAGGGTTTCTTGATTCTTATAGCAATCACTACTATCGTTATTATTATTACTAAATTATTATCACTCTTATTCTTAGTAGTACTATTAATTCAGGGTCCCTTGATTCTTATAGCAATTGCTATTATTGTTATTATTATTATTATTACTAAATTATCATTCTTATTCTTATTAGTACTATTAATTCAGGGTCCCTTGATACTTATAACAATCTCTACGACTTAGCCGAAGATATTTGTTGGCCATTTTTATTATGGGAACATCACATAGGCGATCCACATTACTTCTTAAGACAACACTAAGTGCTCGTTATTTAGAAGTAGTGACAAAGCTGAACCCCGCTCTTGGCCTGCCAATTTCAGAGAAATTGGGAACTTGGAGGACACTGCAACCACTTTATAATATAATTTATGTTCCCATCCGTCATTAATAAACGTAGAAGATCTATATCTGGTTTGAACTCAAAACCCTCCGGCTATGAGACTGCTGTCATTGCCCCTAATCTCCCTTGGCTCGCAGTGGTGTTGATAATCTGTAGTTCATTGATTTGAAAAGAATTAAATTTCTTATATCAATATATTAAAGAGGTAAGTGATTATCGGCTTGATATGAGAAACGGTTTTCTCTTTTCATTAGGACAATTTCTACTAGTATATAGCGTTTATTGTAAGGATTTGGTTCCAAACCAGCACCACCTATATTTAACTAGTCCCCATATGTAAGACTTATAGAGGTTTTTAGAGATTTCATCGAAGAAACAGACAGCATGACAAATCTTCCATAGAAATTCTTCAATCAGTTATTGGGGATTAGTAGAGCAAAAACACCAAAAAAGATGCTTTTGATTCCTCTCAAATAGGATGAGAGGGTTTCTAAGAAGAGGATATCCTAAAAGTCGTTCGATTTAATTATATAATAAATTGTTTTGCCAGTGTATGCCGACTCTTGGTACTCTCTATTTGCGTTATTCTAACTTTATGAATAATTGTGTTAATTTATGAAGAAACCAGGTGTATCTTTTTTGTACTATTTCAATTTATAACATTTGGGGAATCGGGGAGACATATCAAAGTTGCATTTGTTCAAAATTATTTCATTTATATTTGATCATTGAATGAACACGGGAGATGGGCTATATGTGAGCATACTTTAGAGAACTATAAAGTATCACAGACATGTACAGGAATATATATATATATATATATATATATATATATATATATATATTATATAATTATATACATATATATATTATATATATATTATATAATTATATACATATACATACATACATACATATATATATATATATATATATATATATATATATATATATATATATATATATATATATATATATATATATATATATATATCAGAGAATGAGATATTAGCAACTCTTCCCGTGAGATCAGCTACTGCACAACGCTTATTTTTCATGTTTATAAACCTCCGTACTACCTCTGACGATTTTTTTTCACCTAAAATATTAAAGATTCACATGTAATAAATGCATTTATTGCATGCAATTATAAAAAATAGATTTTATGTTCGGTTGTAAACAAGTTTTAGTTTTAAAAAGATTTGACATTTTTATCTAAAATTTGACCTCTTCCCTACAAAATGCTCTTCTACTTATATTACAGATGTATAATATTCTTTTAAAATTTCAGTGGAGTAGTTTTCTAAAACAGATATAGAAATTAACCACATTAAATTTAAATCATTAAGCGGCAAGTGGCTTATACTTCTAAGTAGCAAAAGAAAAATGAGAACGGGAACAATCCACCAAAAGTGATTCTGTTCCGAAAATTTCCGAATTTTCGGAACATTTGTGAGTCTGTTCCGTAAATTATAAAAGACAGATTTTTTTCCCCGAATATTTGAAAGAATTTTCTGAAAATTAAAAAGAAAGCTTTTTTAAAAATATCTTCTGCTTCAAATAAAAAAAAGATATAAAAGAATTTTGGACATAATCAGAAAGTTATAGTTTTTTTCACCCTTTTTTCTTTTCTATTTCTTCCCCAAATTTTTTTTCTATCGAAAAACTGTAATAATAAGTTATGTGATTTTCTTTTATAAATAAATATGTTAAAATATAAATTTATATATTCAGATTAAAAAATTGAACTTTTGTTTTCTATATAACCAACACATACATTGATATTCTTGTGTTTTTATTATTTTATACAGCTCATACTTATGTTTACAACTTTATAATAAGATGATATATATTAGAACATATTATTATATTTATATTTGGTAAACAATAAATCCCAATATCGAAATTCAGATATCATTTAGCTCTATTTTTGACATCCAGAAATTAACCTTAACCCCTGAATGCACAGTTTTTTCGAAAAAGACCGGCAAAAAATTCAATTTTTTAACATAATTTTTACATAATTTAAAACATAATTTTAGAACATTGTCTTGCCAAGAAAATTACAAAAATACTAAAATAATCAAAAACTTTTATTGCAATGTTGGATTTTTATAAATAACACGACAGAAAATAGTCGAATATTGTAATATTACACGCACATCGACTTTTTTTTACATTATTTTCAAATTTCGATTGCATTCGAGAGTGAGAAAATATAGCAACACAAAGTACAACGCCGCTCGAACTATCTCAAGTGTGCACAGTTTGGCCAGTTTAACGCGCTCGAGTTAACTCGAGCATGCATGTTAGGAGGTTAATATAGTTCTTATTTTAAATTAGTAGCATATATTTTTTTCAGAAAATTTTGTAGAATGTTCAGATTTTTTTTTATTACTTAGAGTCCCCCATGCCATCCATAGAACTTTGCAAAACGAAAAAAAATGATATATTCAATATTTTGAGTGAGAAATGGCTATATTTAGAAGGACAGTTTTCTGTGAAGATGATAGAGAGTGCTAGAAATGATTTTCTGGAATCCATTACATTACTGGCCAATGCTATTTGAGCAAATGTTGGAAGAAATGTTTAATATTTTCCACGCTAGTGGTTGAATATCATAATTTTCGGTAGAACATTTATGGTGCATAAACTTTTGGAGAATTTTAAATTATGGTACGTTGGTAAAGATATCTATTTTTTTTCAGTTTTAATAGTTTCGGGAAACGTACAACAAGAAGATATAATATTAGTTTTATAGATAGTATGCCCTAAGGCCTTCAAATAAAATTTAATAATTTAATAAGCATTTGTTAGAAATATATTTAGAAAAAAAAAGTTAATTTATTCTTTTTTTTTTCGTAGAAAATATACAGAGCAACACTTATAATATATAAGAGTAGATTACTTTGTTTAAAGCACTTGATTTTATTTAACTTTTATTTTATACTTTAAGGTAAATTATTGATATATTTCAAAGGTACATAACGGTTAGAAATTTACCTGTTATTTTTCAAATATTCAAAATTATTTGCTTTCAAAATTGTTTAATGTAGTTATTAATAATATCTGAATTGACTGTTGTGGTAATACGAGGTGCATCCAGAAAGTTAGTTTCCGATGTTTTCCCCTTTAAAGTAAACAAATTTAGCCTTGTCAATTGCGCTTGCGTAACAGATCTATGACGTATTAATCATATCCCAGCGGGACAAGTCCCGATTTGTGCTAGTAGAGGGGTAGCAGTGGTCTGAAATTGAAATTCTAATTCCTTCTCCCGCCACCTGCAAGGTTCGGTCGGGGATCTTGAATGCACGTTGTGACAATTGAAATTCATCGTCAGCTCTGTTAGCCGAAACTGACAACCGAACACAAACTTCAACGATTAGGAGCAGCACTGACACTTCTGCTACGGTATCTTGATGACGGCAACGAGTTCCTCTACAGGATCGTCACGGACAATGAGACTTGGATTTCGCACTTTACCCTGGAAACCAAGCAGCAGTCAATGCATTGGCATCATAGTGGATCTTCGGTCAGGACCAAATTCAAACAGAGGCTGTCGGTACGGAAAGGTATGTGCACGGTGTTCTGGGACAAGAAGGCTGGTTCCATTCACAGGCGACAGAGTTCTACGACAGAGATATACAAATTCCACAATACGATAAGTGTCTCAATTATGGTCAATAGCCGAACGATGGCCGATTGGTTAGGGTTCTGGCCTAGGGTACCGGAGTTCATGGGTTCAAATCCCATAGTAGCATGGATGTTCGTAGCCGTTCGGAATCGGCTTTAAGCTGTAGGTACCGGTCTCATTAGCCCTCGTGTAGCAAAAAGTAGACCGTAGCACTCCAAAAACCACAACCGGTGGTAGATATGTTGAAAAATAGCTGACACATTGCTGTACTTGTTGCCAATTAATATGTCCGTGGAAGAATAATTTCTTTTTTTCTTTTAAATAGGTAAACTTACTTTCTGGATGTGCCTCGTATTTATTAATACAATGCGCAGATCTGTGATTTAGAAAGGATAACTGGCGATTCCACCTTCAAAGAAATTTTAATTCAATAATATGCAATTACATTTACTATACTGAACATCGATTTTATATTTTCATTATAGAAAAACCAAGAACTGCCTTCAAATGTGTAAAATATTGTTTTATTATGAGGATGTATGGCAAAAGCAGATTTATGTGCTATAAAATAATATTATTCGAAAAAAGCGAGTAACTGAAGTTTTTTTTCGGAATAAAAAACCCTTTCATACTTTGCACAAAAACTGACATTTCGAAGGTTCTTTGTCCCCTTAAAGGATTATATAAAGTTACTTTCCGTTCAAATTCAGTAATTTCTTCAACATAAAAAAGAATAGAAAATCAGGATACAATTTCCAACGTGTGTAAAGATAATTCAGTCTAAATGAAAACATTTCTTTACAAAGATTAATTGTGCGAAACTACAATA
>CM063504.1:5513203-5540703 GCA_032207245.1 Pardosa pseudoannulata
TACATAAGATTTTCAACATTTGTTTCCTATTCTTATTTAGAGAGTTTTGCAGAATTTATTTCGTTTCTAAAAAATAAGAAATTTTTATTTAAAATAAAAAGAGAGCTTGTTTTTGAAGTTTTAAAAGTTTTCTGACACATTATGAGCAGACCTCTAACATAAAGTGAGTTTCATTAATAATTTTGGCTCTTTTGTAAACAACTATTAAGTATAATTTACACCTATTAATATTTTTAAAGATATCAAAATTATTTCAAACGGGATTGATTTTTCTAAAAAACTAAAATAATGCTTAAAATCTTCATTCAAATACTACGAATACTAAATGAAACAAGAATGAATAAAGTAGAAAAATTTCATTGTAGATCTGTAATGCATACAATTCTTAAGTATAGCTTTACACCTATTTAAAGTTTTAAAAATATGAGAAATATTACACCAAAGGGATTGCAATTTCTAAAAAGCTAAAATAATGTTTAAAGTTTCCATTCAAATACCATAAATACTAACTGAAACAAGAATGAAAAAAGTAGGAAAATTTCATTGTAGATCTGTAATGCATACAATTCTTAAGTATAGCTTTACACCTATTTAAATTTTTAAAAATATGAGAAATATTACACCAAAGGGATTGCAATTTCTAAAAAGCTAAAATAATGTTTAAAGTTTCCATTCAAATACCATAATTTTGCAAGCACAGTCCGCAGACTGTCTGTGTTTAAAATGTAAATTTCTTCAACAGCGGACTATATGCCGGTGCGGACTATCTATGGTTATTCATTGCTAAATCATGAAAATCGGAAAAAAGGGGGGGGGTAGCAGGTTGCTCGAACGGCCGATGAGCAAATATAAACAAAGGCAAGACTCACGATGCGAAAATTAAAATGCGAAAATTTGAAATCAATATGTGCTATATTTTTTTTATAAACAGGGTGTGCACAATTGAAAAAACACGATTTTCAGTAAAATACATTTAAAACTTTTATAGTTTCCTTAAAAGCCATGATATTAAATGCGAAGATTGTATTATTTTACATGTTCTAATTTGAATATATCAGTGGGGTTTATTTTAGATGATTCAAAAATACCTAGATATTTTAAAAATGGGAAAGAAAAATCAAAAAATAAAAGTTTGAAAGGCTGGTGTCCCTTTAATGACTTACTGATTTCATATAAATAAAATATAAAGTAGCAGAATATGATATTCTAATATTAGTTTTGAAATTTTAACTTTTTCAATAATAATTTTAAAAGTTTCTCTAAAAATAATGAAATTGCTGTTCCATATAATTGAATTAAATATAAAAAAAGTCTAAATGATATAATTACAAGAAAACTGGTCAGGGAAAGTACCTAAAAATGATGTCTATACTCATACTGTAAACAAATTTGTTAACAATATTATTCCATAAATTCTTAATTATAATCACATGAGCATAATGACTTATTTTTTGATGGTTTTTTTCAGGAAGTATATTAAAACCCGTCTGTAAAGATACCTTCTCTGATACCGCGAAAGTTCTTTTATGCTCAAATTATTTCTTATTTACTCAGATGAAAATTGCCAAGAGATTATCTGTTGTGTTACATTTATTTAGATTTTTGAATTATTTGAATGCATTTTTTGAATCCTTAACAAAATGTATTTTAAATTATATTTTATTGCTTGGGGATATTTAAAATCAAATCGCAAGCATTATCACCTTAGAAATTATTTCAATTAAGCTTTGGATGTTTCTCTGAAATGATAATTAATAATGAATATTATAAATAAGTTAATTTAAGATTTAATGTCATTAAATATGCTAACAAATTATACTAAGATTAAATTTTAATAGATATTCAATGTTTCCACACTTTAAAAAAAGTTGATTTTGCAAAACTAATTTAGCCTTTATAAGCACAAAGTTTATAATTTCATTTTATTTCGACAAATATGTATCCACTTCTTTGCCTTCTCTGGATTTGAATAATTCAAAACTACTTTTTTGTTCTCTAAGAAGGTACTTCGAATATTTGTGTTCTTTAAAACGTAAATAACCTGAAAGAAAAAAAAAAGAGTTTTATTAATACTAAATTTCCATCTACCGATTCAAAAAGTTTAAAGTCGTGGCAATCAATATGAAAAGTAGTAGCTTTGACTTTGAATACTTTGGACTGTGTCCAACTTTCTTGTCAAAAAGCCATCCATCAAAGAAGGAATAGATACCTTGTCAAAAAGACTGTTTAGCAGGATTTTGAGACGTTTTGTCATTCGGGAGTCCAGGGAAAACTGCAGTTTTGACGTTAGATATTTTTGAAAGTTCCTATCCTTTTGCAAAGTTGTTGCAAAAGGATGATTTTTACAAAGAACATTTTGCATGAAATAGTGATCTTTCAACTTTCAAACAAAGTTTTGTTTAACAGAATTGATAGATGTACTTGAAGTTGTATTTTAGAATCTAAAATTCTTTGCAAACAAGTCAATTATGATGGCAAAAATTATTTCAAATCTAATATAAATTTGATATGTTGAAAATAAAGTTGTCAAGAGTACAAAACATTCATTTTTCCTAATCTCATTTTTTACCTTGCGTGCATCCGTATGATGTATGAGTGTAAAAACAAACTACATTTTTTAAAACACAAGTTTTCTATTTTTTGAACCTCTGCACTTAACAATTTTTTTAATTTATTGGAGAAATACTTTAAACTACAGAACAAATTTCATAGATCTAAACAGAAGTTGAAATTGAACTAAAAGATTCGGTATCTATAAGATATGCCAGTATGAACTGTAAAATATGTAAATATAATGAATAGGCAAAGCTATAGTGATTGATGAACAAATGCAAATATGACACTATACAGCTACTCCGATGTTATAAAAACCATTCACCTTAGTGAGAAATATAATTTTTTTTTACCGTTTGTTAATTTTATTGTTGTTACATGTGTGCATAAGGACATTTTGGTTTACTTATTTTATTCAGAGTGGAATATATATATGTATATGCATATGTATATATATGTATATGTATATGTATGTATGTAATATGTATATGTATATATATATATATATATATATATATATATATATATATATGTATATGTATATATATATATATATATGTATATATATATATGTATATATATATATATATATGTATATATATATATATATATATATGTATATATATATATATATATATATATATATATATATATATATATATATATATATATATATATATATATATATATATATATATATATATTATATATATATATATGTATATGCATATGTATATATATGTATATGTATATGTATGTATGTAATATGTATATATATATATATATATATATATATATATATTCCACTACAATTTTGGATGGATAATTTTCTAGACGTATTGAGGAAAATAAGTATTATAGACGACATTATAAATGACGCACATTTTATGGATTATTATTGTGTATTGCACTGATTTTTCACAATTTTTCTTACATAAAATCATGTTTAGACAGCTAATTATTTAATAACTTTTTTGCAATATTCCGTAATACTTACTTTTAACTTACTAATGAAAAACTGTACATTAAAAGAAGTGTGTGTGTGCCCGAGAGTGTGTGAGTGAGTGAGAGAGCTTTTACTGTTTATCGTACTGATTTTTTCACAATTTGTTTCTTACTTCAAACCATATTTACTGCACTATTAATTATATATGTATATATGCAGTGTCGGTTCTTGGCTATAAGCCACCTATATGCAAGGTACTTTTAGCCGTTTACTAATTTAGGGAAGGTACTAGTGCCCTTTGTAAGGTTTCAAGATACCTAGATCCCGGTCTCATTACTTATTCTGCAGAAAAATGTTGAATTTAGTACTCCAAACAAAACTGTACTAATGGTTAGTTTCATATATAAATTTAAGAATTAATATAAAAACTTAAAGTGAAGTTTAATTAAGTCCAAAACACACAAAGCAACTCGCGGAGATTGATTTTTTTTTTGGTTGAAACATGGTAACGAAATGAAGAGTGCATTTTATATAGAAGAATATTGCATCTTTTAGAATAAAATTATTCACTCATCCTTATTCATCTAATGCTTTCTTTGTTAGAGTGAACGTTGCAAAGTTTAAATCTAATTACTGAATTAAACTAAACCCTTGTTAGGCTATAAAGATGAATATAAACCTTTCATTTAATTAACGTTTAGTAATTTTGTTACTTAAAATAATTTCTACAAAATTAATACACTTGTACTTTTCCTCAAACTTTAAAACATATTGCATATTTAATACTATATTTTACTGAAAAGCTTTATGATATATTTTAAATTTATTAAGGAATAAATATTAATGTACTAAAACTTCCTTAATCATTTCTTCGTTAAAATACAGGACTTAACTGCTAAATTTATGTTTACATTTGAAAAATGAAGAATATAACCTGAAACTCAGAGTGTTTATTATTTTGCAATTACACTGAAGATTCAAAAATATTTTTGTATATAAAAATATTATTTGTTCCTGACTTAAAATACATGGACAGTTGAATACTTATACACCCCATCTAAATATGTCCACATGTTTATAAAATTAAAATACTTATATAACCATTACTACTTATCTAAAATCTGCAATTTATAGCTCAGTTAATATAATTTAATCTCAAAATTGTTTACATAAATATTAACAGTATTTTAAAAATGTTAAACTTCCATCTTCTTATTACAAATAATGATAAAAGAAGCACATCACCTTAATCCTTTAATTGTTAAAATACTGTTTATATCAGTTAATTAGGAAATTAACCCTTAATTTGGTTAAGTCCGCTACACTAGACATGTATATTTATAACTACTATATAACACAGTTGTCAGTGTTCGCTACAGTTGACATTAATTATCTCAAAAATGGAAAATGATATATTCTTTTTTGTTTGTCGATACAGACATGGATGGAATGTCGATACAGACATGGGAAAATAACAGAAATTAAGATTTAAAAATATTTAAAAATATATCTTGTCAAATTATGGGTTAAAGACTATTGCATAAACTATAAGATGTTTAATATTTTTCAATTCATTACACTGAATATTTTTTTAAAAATATTTCGATGTACAAACTGAATAAATATTTCCTCCTACGGTTAAATATATGGGTGGCTGGATAATTTTGCACCCTGTCTAGAGACTATTAAATTACATATACTGCCTTTAACCATTACTTCCTATCTAATAACCGTTATTTATAAATACATTAATATAATTTAATCTCAATGTACAGATAAATATTAACAGAAGAGTGTTTTAAAAATGTGTAACTTCCATCTGCTTTTGACAAATAATGATAAAATAAGCACATCACCTTAATAATTTGTTAAAATATTGTTTACATAATTTAATTAGGAAATTAAAGACTATTGCATAAACTAAGATATTTAATATTTTTCATTTCATTACACTGAATATTTAAAAAAAAATTAGATATACAAACTGAATAAATATTTCCCCCTACGGTTAAATATATGGGTAGCTGGATAATTTTGCACCCTATCTAGAGACTATTAAATTACATATACTGTCTTTAATCATTACTTCTTATCTAACATCCGTTATTTATAAATACATTAATATAATTTAATCTCAAAAATGTACAGATAAATATTAACAGAGGAATGTTTTAAAAATGTGTAACTTCCATCTGCTTTTGACAAATCATGATAAAAGAAGCACATCACCTTAATAATTTGTTAAAATACTGTTTACATCTTTTAATTAGGAAATTAAAGACTATTGCATAAACTAAGATAGTTAATATTTTTCAATTCATTATACTGAATATTTTTAAAAAAATATTTAGATATACAAACTGAATAAATATTTCCTCCTACGGTTAAATATATGGGTGGCTGGATAATTTTGCACCCTATCTAGAGACTATTAAATTACATATACTGTCTTTAACCATTACTTCTTATCTAACATCCGTTATTTATAAATACATTAATATAATTTAATCTCAAAATTGTTTACATAAATATTAACAGAGTATTTAAAAAATGTGTAACTTCCATCTGTTTATGACAAATAATGGTAAAAGAATCACACCACTTTAATCATTTAATTGTTAAAATACTGTTTACATCAGTTAATAAGGGAATTAAAGACTATTGCATAAACTATAAGATGTTTAATATTTTTCATTTCATTACACTGAATATTTAAAAAAATATTTAGTTATACAAACTGAATAAATATTTCCCCCTACGGTTAAATATATGGGTGGCTGGATAATTTTGCACCCTATCTAGAGACTATTAAATTACATATACTGTCTTTAACCATTACTTCTTATCTAACATCCGTTATTTATAAATACATTAATATAATTTAATCTCAAAAATGTACAGATAAATATTAACAGAGGAGTGTTTTAAAAATGTTTAACTTCCATCTGCTTATAACAAATATTGATAAAAGAAGCTCATCATCTTAGGATTCCCAGGTCTTTGGTTCAAAGTAAAGTGGATTGAAGTTCATGAATGTAGTTACAGTACAAATTGAGCTAGAAAATAAATAACCCCGAGAGATTTTATCAGTGAAACCGTATCCAAGCATGCATTAAATTGATTAGCTAAGAGACCATATACTGGTATCAACGATCGAGATAAGATGCTGCTGCTCTGGGAACGTTGAGTGTATATTTGCTTTCTTTATAATATCAGAAATTCCAATACGAGGTATAAATAATTTACTTTGAAATTTTTTTTCTAGCTTAGTAGCTAGGCTTGGAGTTTATACAGCTTAGCTTTCTAATATATTTTTCTTGGAAATTTATTCTTATGTTTTCCAGCGTTCAATTTCTAGTAAATGATCCAAGAGATTTTTCATTTATTGATTTCTGATTTTAGAATTTTATAAGAAGGAAGTTCAATAAATTCGAGGTAAAATATGCTTCAGAGTCAAATAATGGTAGTTATAAAAGTTTTTGCATGAGTACCACGTTCAGATAACCTGATTAAATATAAAGAATTATTTCCCTCATTTCTGAAATTAATGTATTATATTTAAAAAAACAACTGAATAAAACTTATATTTGCATTATTTTAACTATAAGCAAATGCGTCTATATGTGAAAGCAACTCAGAATCTAAAAGAAACTACACTATTTGCTTGTACTGAAGTGCTGTTATAGACATATTGCTATACTGAGGAGTTAATATAATAGTTTAATTATTTAAAATATTTCAATTTTATAATGTTTCAGTTTGTTAAAATATTTTCTATGTTAAGTTATAAATATCCAAAACATGTTAACACTAGATTTACGTATGTTGATCATATATCTATTTTTGCTGAAGTACTCAATTTAACTCATTCAAGAAAGTTTTTTGCAAAGAAAATAGTTCCAAATTAATTTAAATGAAATGATTATTATCGAAAAATTCATGCAAACATTTTTTACGTATAAAATCTGTTTTTGAAACACATTTATTGCAAACATTTCTATTAGATTAAGCACAATGTTTTCTATATCTGTTTCTTTTGCATGATTGTTGAACTTGACAATTCTTCCGTGCGTCAGTAGCATGAATTTCTAGTATTGGAATGGAAGTATTCTCGACGACTTCTCTGTATTTACTTTATACTATACTTTATATACTTTATATTTACTTTATACTATATTTATTTTGATATACATTCTATGAGTCAAATTGGCTCACAACCGTAAAAATAGGTATACCACATTTGATAATTCGAAATGAAGGGGTGGTCTGCGGGGAAGAGGAATGAAAGTTTACATGTATTTTATTACTTAACTAAAAACCAACGTATGTTTTTGAAAATTTATATCAAAGTTTATATATATATATAATATATATATATATATATATATATATATATATATATATATATATATATATATATATAGTGATCAAATTTTATTAAGTCAAATTCGCTCGGTCCGTAAATCTACAGTTAAGTATATGAAAACCTATTCTTTCAAGTACTAGCGAAATACGTAAGTTTCATCATTTTTTTAAATATTACATCTGAGATATGACAAACTACAACGTACAAATACAACGTACCCCAAAATAAATAAACCTATATTAAAGTTTTCTACAGTTGAAACTCTTGTTCAGAAAATTATGAAATGTCTTGTACGGCATAATTCAGAGCTGGGAATTTTTTTCAGTGAAAAATAATTTAAAAACAAAAACAGTTTAAAATTTCACCACCAGATGGCAATTTTTGATTAATCACACATTTAGTCAACATTTACTGTAGTTTAAAGATTTATTACAAGAAGACATATTCAACATGACTTCCATCATTTTCAAGCTACATTTAAAACGTTAGGTAGAATTATAGTAGACCGCAGTCTATCTGGAGAAATGATGAAAATATGTCACGAAATGCTGTTTTTAAGGTGAAGTATAAATCTTGGTTTATAAAGAAAGACTAGATGTTTGAAATGCCGCAAGATTATAATTTTGATGACTTCTTAAGTTCATAAATATCACTCTACGCATTCATCAAAATAATAAGAATGTTAACCAAAACAACAAGAATATACCAGTGTGAGCATGAAATAAAAAGAAGGGTGTAAGAATTATTTACAATATTGAAATATTAGGTTACGTAAGAAATTCATTGTTTAACGATATGGTATTTTCTTGTTAAGCAACCATCCACATAACTTGAAGTGTTTGTAGCCATTTTATAATGGAATAACAATACGGAAAAAAAGTAGTATGTCAGCATAACTCCCTAAGATAATACACACACTTTAAGATTCTTACTCGAAAATAGAACCCAAACTCACCATTTGGTAGCCCAAATTGTTATCCACTGTAGGTTACAGTCATAGTTGCAGTATAGATGACAGTCATGTAAAAAAAATGTATCATTTTTCCAAAATTCTATTCTGACTTTTATATATAAGATGCTATTCTTAAATTGACAGCATCTGTACTAAGAATGAAATAACTGAATCACATTTTTTTCGGTTTAAAGCCTGTTATTTTCTCCTAACTCGTGCTGGAATAATTTGCATCTGTATTTAAGTACACTCCCCTTTTGTGTGTGCTTGTGTATAGTCAAAATATGTATAATTTATGCTTAGTTCATTGTGGAACTTTACGTTTATGAAGTATAAAAAATAAGGTAAACTGACTGTATGAACATTACAAAATCCCAGTATTGAATGATACAAGAATATTAGATCTTTCAAAAATGTCAAACTCCAGAGAAAGAATTACGTGATTTTATTCCCATGAGACTAGACATTGCTCGGTGATTTTTGGAATACAAGAGGGGAAATTTATCATCGAATATAGTTTGAAAATCATATAATTCTGTTATTTATTTATTGTAGAAGCTAAACCATTTGAATGCTACAGTTGAAAAATGTTGCTAGTGGACAGAAAATGATCATTTATTCAAGCGTTAGTTTTGAGAGATGGGTAAAAAGAATTTAAGTCGGCGAACACTTCTCTAGACATTTTACTTCTGGGAAATTTAGTATTAAAAATGAGGAGCAAAAGAATACATTTAAATATTTACTTTATGGGTAATATTATTGATATATCTCCCACACACATATATATGTAGATATATATTCATATTATATACATATAAAAATACACACATATATGTAGATATAGACTCATATTATATACATATAAACATACACACACATATAGATATATTTATATATAATACACATGCACACACAAACACGCATAATTATATATATATATATATATATATATATATATATATATATATATATATATATATATATAATATATTTATACATAATAGACACACACACATATATATGTATATATATATTTACATATAATACACCCACATATATATATATATATATATATATATATATATATATATATATATATATATAAATTCATTTTAGATGACCAATAAAGATAAAGAAACAATGTATTATCGTTAAAAGTAATATCAAGTTAAGGATACTATAATGTGATACCGTGGGCAGAGGATATTTGGATCTCGGCAGCGTTTATGTGACGTAGTAAAGAAGAGCTCCTTAAAAGGAGTTGGGACTATGAGGATAATGCTGAATAAAGAACAAATAAATACACAATATCATAGATAAGTTGTTAAATATTGTTTATTTCTCTAAAAATGTGCGTGACTCAAATCTTCATAGTGAGAATTCCTTGTGCACTATCTTATTTTATCAAATAAAATATTTAGTGCAATATTTGTATCTTAGTATATATAAAGGGCTTCACTAAGTGTTGATTTATTTATAAACTACAGACTAGATATCTTGATTTAGTGATTTATTTTAATTCCCTGACACAGTAGAGATTCTAAGCTGTAAAACAAAATATTGTTCCACTCGGAGTGTTATGGAATTACCAAGGACAATTTATTTTACTCTGAAAGAAATCGCATTGCTTATAAAACGTAACAGAAATTTGTTTCTCGCGAATCCAACCAACAAGTTCTTTACTTTTTCTTTCTTAAAAAAATAAAAGATAAGCTGTAGCAGACAAAAAAGTAAAGATGATAAATTCATCTGCTGAAGTTGTTTAAGGGAAGCGCTTCCTATTTCAGAAAGAATAATTTTTAGTAGATAAAGAAGAAATGAGAAAAGTAAAGAAATATTTTTGAGCGGAAAAACAAATATACATTTTTATTAAAGATGAATCACCTGGAGGAAATGCGAACACGCATGCACGTTCAGAATTGAAGTCAGTTTTATATAAATAATAAACAATCCTTGGTTTATATACGTAGCATGGATTTCGTGTGTACGAATTGAATTTCTATTCGTTTATACAAAATATTCATATTTATATAATATGTCAAGTATTATCATACTATAACTATTTATGATTTAATGTAACGCATCTTATCGGAAAATCTCTGTATGCATTCAAAATATTTTCATCGTGAGTTTATATATATATATATATATATATATATATATATATATATATATATATATATATATATATATATATATATATATATATATATATATATATATATATATATATATATATATATATATATAGCTATATATATATATATTATATATATACGTATATATATATATATATATATATATATATATATATATATATATGAAATTTTGTGTATGCATTTAAGTTGATTCAAGAATGGTTAAATTCACAATTTGATCCGATAGAAAGTGTTTTTTTGTATTGAAAATCCAGAATTAAATGCTTATTGAGATTATTATAATGCCGCTCGAAACCCTTCACTGTCACAGTATCTGTGGCGCAGTGGTCGGCGCAATGGACTTCAGTACGAGAAGTTCCAGGATCGAATACCCGTAATAATGGCCTTTTAATCTATTGTTTTATAAAAATATAGCTATTATTTTAGGAGATTTTTATTGTTTATGAAAAATTGTGGTTTATAACGAAATAACTATAAAACGAAAACAAATACTAATAAGATGGAATTACTGTTGATTTTCTCACCAGGGGCGGTACTTGAGAAAATAATCAGTGAACACCATTAGCTTGAGGAACAAAACTATGTTCAAATCTTTCAGAATATATGAAAATGAAAATTCTAATGATGCAGTACACAATCAAAATTTAAGTAATTATAGAGATCTGCAAAGAGCTAATGTATTGTCCACATCCGATGCTTTTAAGAGCATTTTTATTTATGATAGTTAAATTTAATTATTACATTTAAAGCCCTACAAATTTTATCTTCAAGTTTATTTACTCACTGGAAGTAAGTTTCTTTGAAAATTGTTGTATTTTACAATAAGTTAATACATTCATTTAATAAAATTCATTTAAAAAATTCCCTTTATTTTTTGTTATTACTTATTTGTTATTTTTGTTATTAAATAAGTTTTTAAAAATACATCATTTTATATTGCCTATATTGATAAATTAAAAAAGTAATCGAACAAACTTTTCTCAGCTTTAAATTTATTAAATTTTACTTAGTTATTTATCTTGTCCCTCTGTTTATCTTAACATTTATAATGAAGAACAAAATCAAGGCATCTGAAAATATTAGAAACTCAGTAAATAATCGAATAAAGTGTCTTAAACATTTTGTTTACTAAGTCGCTATTCTTTGTTATCTTTTTCTTCATATTCTTAACATAAAATGAAAAAATATAAATATACATACATTTATTCTTCTTGTAAAAATTGTAATTTTATTTCTTTATAAATACTTCTTTCGAACAGTTTTATGAACATCATTTTAACTATTACAAAATAAGTTTCATAAGACATCTTTTATTTCTCAGCAATTTAAAATTATATTAAAATAAATTCTTTTTTTATTTAAAAGAAAGTCAGATTTTATTAGAAGTTATTACTTTAAAAGAAAAAAAATATCTTCGTTTACTTTTGCTAGAAATTTCCTTATTTTACTCAAATCCATTAAGAAAAAATGGATTTTAAAAGAATATTTTCTTTTTAAAGAATTCGGTTGAAATTTTGCTTTGTGTATTAATAGTTGGTTATAATACAGATTTTCAAATTTTTTCGTAGAAACTGATGCAAATTTTTGATCAGTGAAAATATTATTGTCTGTATAAACATGTCTCCTTCCAATACGTCACGTGATATCCCCTCTTTAGATACACTATACCAGTCCGTCCGTTTATGTTAGTACTATTTTATACTTGATCATGTAAAATATGCATGCTATGCACACACACATTATATATGAATGTGTGTATTTGTATGTATGTGTGTATATAATATATAAATATGTATATAATATGAGTAATATATATTTATAATACATATACACTGTTTGTAACAGGAATCTATAGCTCTTATGAATGTTAAAAAGAAGCATTTATAAGAGAAAGGAATGTATACTTTCTTATACGGTATCATTTTTTATGATCATAACACATTAAATAACTATTAGTGGGCTTTAAATTATGTCAATTATTTGAAAGATGTGAGGAAATTCTTTTTTCCACACGCACGCACGCACCCACACACTTTTCTCTCCCTCCCTACTGTTCTGTCTAAGTAGTCTTATTAGTCTTACAACACTAATTTGAATAATTTATCATTTGAAAAGTGCAATTTATATTTATAATGATCCATAAAATTTAAAAAAGTAAATAATTGATATTTGTCAAATACATGATTGGAAAGAAAAAGCATTCTATTATCTCCACATCTGTAAGCCTAATATTACTATAACTGAGATGCATATATAAATGGTTTTAATACTGAGAAATTATCGTGTGATTCGGAAAAATTCAGTATTACTCAAGTTATTTTTTTTGTCTTCTTTCTCCTTTTTCTCATGATTCTTATTCACGTTTGTGCACATCTCCTGCACTACTTGTGATCTCTCTTGCTGTTATGTTACTAACTCTCTGATAGCTCAAAAAAGAGGTTCTTATACTTTTTTGAAGCATTACCAGTTTAAAAACCACGGGAGTAGAGGATCATTCATATCTCGAAATAAATACAAAATTTTTATTGCGTTTCGTAAAGGTATGCGAAGACAACTTAAATTTAAATTTGTAAACATTATATGTCTTGTTTAATAATACCACACCGAGTCTGACAAAAGTGGATCTAGAAAACCTTTAATGAATTAGAAATAAATTTTCTGACCACATGATAGCTGAAGCATTTTTCTCCTCCACCACCCCCACAAAAGAAAAATATCATTTTTCTTTATTTCTCCAATTCACAAAAATTTCAAAAATGCTTCAGTTCTGGGGAGACAAAGTATTGGGAACTAAAATTTTCAACTATAGAATCGGGAAAACGAAATATCCGGGAATTCGAATAAATAATATTAGTTAAATGGTGGATAATTGGAGGGTCTATATGGGAACGATAGATCAAGCTTCCTCTACATATGTTTTAAACATTAACACTTTAAATAACTATTAGTGGGCTTTAAATTATGTCAATTATTTGAAAGATGTGAGGAAATTCTTTTTTCCACACACACACACACAACACACACACACGCACGCACGCACCCACACACTTTTCTCTCCCTCCCTACTGTTCTGTCTAAGTAGTCTTATTAGTCTTACAACACTAATTTGAATAATTTATCATTTGAAAAGTGCAATTTATATTTATAATGATCCATAAAATTAAAAAAAGTAAATAATTGATATTTGTCAAATACATGATTGGAAAGAAAAAGCATTCTATTATCTCCACATCTGTAAGCCTAATATTACTATAACTGAGATGCATATATAAATGGTTTTAATACTGAGAAATTATCGTGTGATTCGGAAAAATTCAGTATTACTCAAGTTAGTTTTTGTCTTCTTTCTCCTTTTTCTCATGATTCTTATTCACGTTTGTGCACATCTCCTGCACTACTTGTGATCTCTCTTGCTGTTATGTTACTAACTCTCTGATAGCTCAAAAAAGAGGTTCTTATACTTTTTTGAAGCATTACCAGTTTAAAAACCACGGGAGTAGAGGATCATTCATATTTCGAAATAAATACAAAATTTTTATTGCGTTTCGTAAAGGTATGCGAAGACAACTTAAATTTAAATTTGTAAACATTATATGTCTTGTTTAATAATACCACACAGAGTCTGACAAAAGTGGATCTAGAAAACCTTTAATGAATTAGAAATAAATTTTCTGACCACATGATAGCTGAAGCATTTTTCTCCTCCACCACCCCCACAAAAGAAAAATATCATTTTTCTTTATTTCTCCAATTCACAAAAATTTCAAAAATGCTTCAGTTCTGGGGAGACAAAGTATTGGGAACTAAAATTTTCAACTATAGAATCGGGAAAACGAAATATCCGGGAATTCGAATAAATAATATTAGTTAAATGGTGGATAATTGGAGGGTCTATATGGGAACGATAGATCAAGCTTCCTCTACATATGTTTTAAACATTAACACTTTAAATTTGTTATATATATATATATATATATATATATATATATATATATATATATATATATATATATATATATATTATATATATATATATATGTATATATATATATATATGTATATATATATATGTATATATATATATATGTATATATATATATGTATATATATATATATATATGTATATATATATATATATATATATATATATGTATATATATATGTATATATATATATGTATATATATATGTATATATATATATGTATATATATATGTATATATATATATATATGTATATATATATATATATGTATATATATATATATGTATATATATATATATGTATATATATATATATGTGTATATATATATATATATATATATATATATATATATATATATATATATATATATATATATATATATATATATATATATATATATAGTATGAGGATTCCATTCATGAGATTCCATGAAACACACTATCGAATTTGATATCATATTCAATAATAAACACATTTTTAATCTTAAATCGATTATTGATTAGATTCTATATATTGATATTTCTCTTTTTCGCTTCCATATGAGAAGTAATGTTTGTCCCATGTACGGTAATCGCGATAAAATATTGTTAGAATTTCTATGGTGTGAGATTGGATAATATCAAAAAGACAAGCAATGACAAGGTCTTTTTTATTTATAGAAAATGGACAGTTAATAAACAATTTAAAATTTCTTAATAAATTCATTATAAAATGAATATTTAAATAGTTTAATAATAGTAAATAAAATTTAAAATATAAAGAAACAGTAAAGTCGAATGAATTATACTTTCTCTCCGCAATTCGTAGTATATTTTCTGTATCTTAATTTCCTTTTTTAAAATTTAATAATATAAAAATATTCTTTTTTATCATGCAAATAATAGTTAAAATTCTGTCCGATTTCCATAAGAAGCATGGAAAAGAATCTTTCGCACTAGAAAAGAAAGGTTTAGTTACTAAGTGCTGTCTTTTACTGTTGACCTGAATTTCAAATATTCTGAAAATCAAACGAAAAAGTAATCCTTTCCAATATCGAAAATATTTGAAGTATGTTCGAGAGTATGGTGGAAATTCTATTCATCAAGATAAAGAGATATCTTTTTAGGAAGACTGTTCTCAAAGACAGAGGGTGTGGTTTGTTTTCTCTTTGAGAGGTTGAAAACATTGTTCTTCAGACGGATTTTAAGAGTACTTTATGGGGGACTCTTTTGATTCTGAATTGATATTATGACGCTTTAGTTCTCACATAACCGAGACATAAGAAACTTATGGGGAGAAGTACTTTCAATGACTTACAAAGGGATCGTTTGAAAAGTTTGAATTTCGATGTGATTGTTGGAACACATTTATTTAAGAATGGTGAATAATTCTTTTTTTTAGGCTTGCGAATTTGGTGAAGTTTATGATGATGTAGACAGGATATTGGTTTTTTCCATTGTGTTTTTTAATGCATGGAGAAAAGATGGATAAAAATGAAAGATTAACGTTTAAAAGTTTTTTATGAAACAATCTTTCATTTTAAGGGAACTTTGAACAATATTTAGGATTAACAATTTTATTTATCCAAAGAAAAAAATGTTCTAATGTATCTAAAGAAAAATATTTTTATTGATTACTGAATCCCCTATATAATAATAATTTTAAGTTATTTGTCCGTCTGTCTTTGAACTTATGAAGCGGTTGGACCTGCAGTGTATAGAGGCATCCATATTAGATTCTTCATGAGTTAGGGTTAGCAAAGTTCAAAGTGAGTAAAGTCTATCTTTTCATAAACTATAGATCCGATTATAAAATAAATTGGTATGAATAAGCTTCGTATCACAGCGAAAAATACTGTCATCATTAAAATTTTCAAAATCCACTCCGTCCCTCTTTTATAGCGTTTAATGCAATAATATCAAGCTCCTTTTTAAGAGCAGTCCATTAAATTTATCATTTTATCCCATAATATAAATAGGTAAAAATAACAATATTTTTTTCTAGCATTATGACGTCATTCCTTTAACGATCTCATTTAATCCTTTATTTTATATTATTTAAATATCTTCTGCATTATTTTCACACGTTTTATCACTAAACTTAGATATTACGTAAATAATTTTCTTTTATATTTGGCTATAATAATAGATGAGGTGATAATTTTAATCGATTTTCTTTTTTTTTTTTTAAAGATAATTCTCAGCCAAAAAACAAACCATCTTTTTTACCTGCCTCAAAGGGTACTTTACAATTCTGGACAATTAAAAATTTTACTGATCACGTCATATGACGGTCTATGTGCTAGTCCCTTATAAAATAATAGACTAAGTTATTTTTCCATCAGTCCTCGAATTTATGAAGCGGTTCGACCTGGAATGGATAGAGGCATCCATATTAGATTCTTGATGAGTTAGGATTAGCAAAATTAAAAGCGAATAAAGTTTATCTTCTCCTAAACTATCAATCCAATTCTAAAATGAATTGGTATAAATATGCTTTATGCCACAGCGAAATATGCTGTCTTCTTTAAAACGTTCGAAATCCACAGCTTCCCCCTTTTCTAGTGTTTAATGCCATTATTTTGAGCGCTTTTTTCCCAGGTTAAGAGCAGACAATTAAATTATCAATTGATCACATAATATAAATAGGTAAAAATAACATATTTTTCTGGCTTTATGGCGTCATACCTTTAACCATCTCATTTAATCATTTCTTATTTTAAATTATTTAAATATCGTTGGCATTATTTTCATACACTTCATCACTGAACTTAGGTATGACGTAAATAATTTTCTTTTATATTAGTATTAAATATTAGATTAGGTAAACATGTGCTAATTTTAAATTTAATCATCGATTAAATTTTTCTGCAATAAGAATTTGATCACTGGTATCAACAACAATTTTTTTTCATAAAAGTCTAGGAATCTATTTCAAGGACTAATAAATATCTAGCTTTTAAGTTATATGTCTTTGAAAATTAAGAAGTTTATTCATTTGTGTGTTTGTATGTTTTTTATGCATAACCACACGGTTTGCAATCGATTCTCCAAATTTTGGACATCATTCATATATACCGCCCAATAATCACTGTTAATATTAAAACCTCTGCTGTCCATCCTATCACGCAATATGACAAGATAAATTAAAGTGGGCAGCTGACATGCGGTCAGTAAAGATAAACAAATTATTGAGCGTGTACCAGATAATTCTCAGACAAAAAACAAACCATTTTTTATACTTGCCTTATAGGGTACTTTACAATTCTAGAAAATTAAAAATATTACTGATCCCGTCTTGTGACGGGCTATATGCTAGTTGTATTATATTAGCCCAATAAAATTTATCTAAAATACCAAAGGATACCCTGTTCTGTTGAAATACTAAAAAAATTATTGTTTTTCGTTATTTCTGTAACACACTTCACAGTCAAAACTAAAAGTGCACTTACGTTTTTTTGTTTAGTATATAGTACCAGTAACTTACTTCTCCATATTCACTAAGGGGTATTCGTTTTTGAAGACCCATCTTTTAATATTAAATTAAAGTTTTAAAATTATTTTAAGTGCTTTAGTTGTAATCAATTTCTATCCATGCAACTTTTTATTATATTTGTACTATGGATAATTCTAACATTCACAATATACGTTTCTATGACACTTATCATGCTTAAGAAATATACAGTTTTCAAATTTAGTTTCCTTGTAAATTACAAACAATTTTTCTTTGATTAAAAATGCATCGCAAATATTTTATAGAAAAAGTAAATCTGTCTTGTCTGCTTAAAAATATCTAAAAAATAAATATTGTATTTCATGTTTTGACTATTACAACAAAGTATAATAAAAATACAACAAATTAATTGAAGTTACTGAATTTGTTCAAATATTAAGAAAAACACAATCATCTAGCAAATAATCGGTAGCTATTTCAGAAGAGGAAAAAAAATTAATCTTCAGGTTATATCGCAGGTTAGAACAATATACCTTCCGTTAGGCAAACAAAATTTATAAATACAGAAAAAGGTCTCTAAACAAACAAAGAAGATTCTTTTTGAACATGAATCATCCAAGATCAACACAACACTCTCACACAAGAAGGAAATGTCTGCTATTGTCTGATGAATCGAATAGGGAAAAGGTAAACGAAAATCTCGCATTGACCATTTCGAAAAAAAAAATGGATTTTTCTGGCGGAATCATTTTTGGCGAATTATGTGCAGTCAATAGTGACGCTTTGTAAAAGGGTGACAGGTAATTTTGTTATATGTATCTCTAAGAGAGAAATAAAAAGGAAAATAATCGAGTCTCTATATAATTTTTTTTTCTTGCTGTAATGTGCATTGAGGAAAAGATATTAATACACGTCTGCAAACGAAGTCATTCTGATATATATATATTTTTTTTTGTCTTGTGTAAATAAATAAATTGTATCTTTTGCAAGACAAATACATTATCATAAGGAATATTTTCACTATTGCAAAAAATAAGAGTATTGTTTAATGTCAACTGTTAAAGTAACATACTAATGGAAATTGTGCTTTAACTAAACAGTGATCCCATGTCATCAGTCTTAAAATAAAATTATTCTTCTTAAAATGTATAGTTTAACAGAAAAAGGTTTTATTTTACAAAAAACAAAACAAAAAAAATAACAAATACCACCATTTTCTCTATTATCCAATGCATCTTTGTATCTTTACTTCTTATTTCTTTTCTATGAAAGAAATTAAAGTGTATATAAATTCAGATTTATGCTTTGATTTAAAACTTCCGTAAAATTATAGAAACTATATTCAATTAACAGTTATCTATTATAGAATTTGTAACAAAACTTAACTATGTGCTCAGCAGATTACTTTGCAGTATGCAAAATTGCAGGACTACTGGAGAATTGGGTTTTCCTTGGTAAATTGGGCGAAAATATTGGCGATATTTACTAAAACACAAAGGTAATCCATCCAAACATTGTATACCTATCTTTTTCTGGCGACTTTAATTAATTACAGTGCGCCATCGTAATATAATTATATACTCTTGCTTAATTAAAGAAAACAACTTGAAAACCGGACATTTGTATTTATGGGCAATTAATCCCTTAATAGTTCACAAACGCAACAGCTCCAAATTATTAAAAATCAGCCATATTGAACCATTAATAGTTTGTTATATTTAATTTGTGCATTAAGCATTGTGCACTTTTAATATATAAGAAAAAAGTGACACGAGGAGAGTTGGATACAAATGTCATATAAATTACAATATAGATATAGATTGTTTGTACAGGGTGAAGTCAGGAGAAAATGTTAGGCAACCATACTCAAACTATTATCGCCAAGTTGGCTGGGGAACCCAATTCTTCAGTCAACCCAAAAATTGCTTATAACATTTGTTTGATTTGAATTTATTTTTTATTTTTGCATATGTGTACTGACTTTTTGCAGGAATATCGATTATTATACACAATTGTAGACTAATTAAATTGATACAGCTTATAACTCGTCACTATTGTGACGATAAATTAATTATGAAAAACATGTTTATTTGTGTACAGTTATGATTTATAGTTATGTATTTGCTTTGTGTTCGCTGTTGTAAACACTGTCTTGTCGTTTAGATAAATGAAATTTTACATTCAATAAATAATTTTAGATAGTAAATATTTCTTTCATTTTATAGGAATTTAATTACTAGTCAATTTCAGTGCAAGTTAAAACTAAAATTTAGCAAAATTTACTGATATGTTAAATTAATGTTTCAAGTTAACATACAAATCTATAAATATGTATGAAAGATGATATGTGAACATATTAGAACTTAATACAATCTGTATTTGAATAAAATGAATAATAATTCTCAGTATGCATATTGTAATGCAGGAAAATATAAAAAAAGCTTATGGAAGTAGGGCAAAATCTAAACTGAATTGAAAATTGAACTTCTGTTTGCGTTATCACACAGAATTTTCATATTTTCTTTATAGTAGTTTATATTATCTTTATCTTAACTAATAATCAATTGTTTTTCAATTGTAATTGTATTGATAAAACTTGTTAGATTTACTTGCTAGATTGTAAAACTTGTTAGATTTACTAAGTGAAGAGTATGAGAAAAATTGATTGTATTCGAATTGAAATATAGAAATTAAGGGAAGGTTGTATTATTTTATCCTTTTGTTCTGTAATTACTGCAAATAGTGCATGAAAATTAGTGTACACACATATATATATATATATATATATATATATATATATATATATATATATATATATATATATATATATATATATATAAGGAAAATTCCTAGAGGATTTCAAATGTTAAATCAAGGGCTAAAAATTCCCGCGTCATTTTCCATTCTACTTTTCGTTTCGATATTTCCTGAATTGTCCTCTAGGACCATGTAGAGTTATAATTGGTCAGGTCCCTTCTCTGAGGACGTAAACTGTAATCCCTAACCTAAATTGACCACTAGGGGCTATAGTTTACGCCGTCAGAGAAGGGGCCTGATCAATTATAACTCTACATATCCCTATCAGACAATTCAGGAAATATCGAAACAAAAAGTGGAATGTAAAATGACGCTGGAATTTTTAGCCTTTGATTTAAGTTTTGAAAACTTAATATATATATATATATATATATATATATATATATTATATATATATATATATATATATATATATATATATTATATATATATATATATATTATATATTATATATATATATTATATATATATATATATATTATATATATACAGCTACAAAGTATCAATACATGTGTAAAAAATATTTACTCCAAAATGGTCGTAAATTAAACTGCTACTTTTAACCTCGTAATGTACCATTTATTTTCTAACCCAAAGAAAAATGATGAAAAGTTCAAACATTGCATCCATTTCTTCTTTTGAACATATTGTGACCAAATGTGCTTATGTAGCTGAACTGCTTCTGAACTCCCTACCATGCTGGTCAAGACTTAGTAGAAAACGTTTCAAAGAAAAGAAATCTCGAAAACCCAGAAATTTTTCCGCGAGTGAATCACTCAGACATGTCTTCCACTCCATAGACGCGATCGCTTTAATTTTTTTTTCTTCCCAAAGAACCGTAAATCAACTTTACCATGGAAGAAGAAAAAAAATAAAGAGGTATGACGAAGGAAAAGACCGTTCTTCTTTTTCCAGACCTCCATTTTTTACTGTCTGACCCGAGTGTTGTACCGCCTCAAAATCAATAGCTAAGGTACGGGGATCTAGAAAAGGAAAAGTTTGGACTGTGTCCAAGATTCCAGTCCAAATGCTATCCATCAGTGAGAAAGGGTACCTTGTCAAGAAAACTGTTTAGGAGAAGCAGAGGGTGGTTTGTCTTCCAGAGAGCAAGGATGAAACCGGAGTTGTGACAGGGACTATAAGGCCTCTTGTCAGCGGCACTTTATATTTTGATATAAATTGTTGTCTGTTTAAGTGGAAGTATTTGTTTAAGATAATGGGGAAAGTGAATCTGCAGATTGCTCTTTTTATCCAAAACGATAAGCAACATCTTGTTAATTAATTGAAAATTGAAATTGTAGTATCGCGTTTGGCTTTCTGCTTTCTGCTTCATCAGTGTGGATGCTTCTTTGAAAGTGACAAAGAAATTTATGCATAGGAGAGTATGCTTGTAATAAAGGAAGATCTCCATTCTAACAAATACAAGCTATTCCACACTTTGTCACTCTTTGTCGAGTGACCTAAATATATTATTCAAGTAATTTAACAAAACTTCAAGGATTTTTTTTCTTTTGTAAATTTAGGTATTTTAAAAATGTGATACATTATAATATTTTATATCATATTTGATTTTTTAATGTTGAAGCTTTAATTCCAGCCGTCTTGTATTTCTGTCTCCCACTACCTTTAAATTTTATACTACATGTAGTCTCTTTTAAAAATGCTATAAATTATCAATGAAAAAAATAAAAACAATTTAAAAGTTATTGTTTGTATACATATTTTACTTTGAGCAGATACTATTATAATAGAGCAGATCAAATTGGAAGAAGATTAAAATATTCTTAATGAAATGCTTTGAGGATAATTTTGATTTAATTTTATGAAGAGATTTTTTAAATTTCAAAAGAGGAAGTAAAGCTGAATTCAAGAGATAATAATTTATTTGTATATACAATTTATTGAAAGGAAGTAATGCTAGATTTTTAAAACAAATTACAATGATATTAAACATGCCTCCCCAAAAGCAATTTATTTTTAAGGTATAAATAATTCATTTAAAAGATCATATGACTCTTAAAAGTCGAAAAAATTGCAATATAATTATCATTTTTAACTTCTTATAGCTTGAAAACTACAAATTTTATAAATTTAAATTTTTAAAAATCGTTAGAACAAATTATCATCTTTATACACATATCTCAATGATTTTTGAATCATCAAAAATATTTTTGTTAGATATTTTTAAGCAAGAGACATTTTATCGTTAACAAAAATGATATCAAGTCTAAAGAACCAGAAAAATTAAAAATATAATTAAGTTAAAGACAAATTTATTTTTTTTAAACATACTACAATATCTGAAAATAACTTTGAACCTAAATTTGTATTTAAGATACACATAATTTTAAAAACATTAAAATATGAATTTTTTTCTTAAAACTTAAAAATTTATCATCGCAAAGAAACCTTTTGTGAAATATACTCGAAAACTTGGCTTCAATCGGATGAAAATTACATTGTATACAACCTGTATTTCATGAAAAAATATTAAAAACATTTTGAGATAACATTTTAAGTTACATGAAAAAACCCAGTTTTAGAAAAAATTTTTTGTAAGTTAAATTTGTTTACTGTAAACAGCTGACACGTTTTTATTCATAGCTCCTCTCAATATTGGAAATTTTTTACGCGGATTGTTTTAAAATGTTCAGAAATGAATCTCTTCACATACAATTTTTTTTATCGATTTGACAGTCGTATGACTCCATAAAATAAAATTACTGATATAAAATTATTAAAATTATAATTTAATAAATACTATTAGACAATATTTTCATCTTAAAAAATTCTTAAAAATTAATTTTATTTCTTCTTCGCGATTTTGTTTTACTGAATATAAATTATAGTAATTTTAAGTCAGTACATTAGATCTAATCTGCCCTGTACATACGATAATTTGTTTTGTGTTCGTATAACTAATCTTACAATTTAATTATACAATTTTAAATTGACTACATTTTAGAATTTGGATAATATGTCAGTGTCAAATATTATGTTTACTGTAAAAATAAATAAATCATTTTATGATTAATATTTAATGCACAATGATAATACCTATTTCAATAATTACTCGAAGATGTAATTAGAGTGTAAACATTTATTACAAATCCAAAATTGTTCACAGAAACAGAATTTCATTTTTCTAAATAAATATAGATAAATTACGCTGTTATGAACTATACATAAGAATAATGATTGAAACATAAAAATGAATCTATTGATATGAAGCTAAATAAACCTATGGTATACATTTAACGATATAAAATTTATGCATACTATGAAGATTTCTGGTGCAAACAAAATATTTCTTTAGTCGATAAATAATTTTGCGTGCAGCTTTATATCACATACTTGTAACTACAAACTGGAAATAGCCATTCATTGCAAAGGCACTTATGGCTGAAAATGACAACTGTTAGGAATATTAATGACGAAAAATTTCAAGAATTCACTTATTGATAGAGCATTTGAATCGTGTTTAAACTAGTAATAAAATATTTAAAAAAGCAAAGGCAAATTTGGAATAGAATACTTATCGACCCTCAAAAGTATAATTTATATGCTAAACCCAAAGACAAACAGCTACTGAAATATTGTCATTGTAAATTAATGAATATCTTAAAAGACTAATATTCCTATTTCAGTAGCAATTGAATGTTAAGATTTAAAGAATGGTATTTCATATTTTTAAATGAAATAAATATTTAGGCAAAGCTTTTACTCAGTAAAAATGAGATGCATTATCTTTCAACGATAACGTATTCAATATAATCTACGAGGTTATTATTGAATACATTACCTGTAACGAATTTTCATAGATATTACAGCAACAAATTAAGTGGAAGGTATGATATACAATTCCCTAGGGGTATTTTTAAAGTATGTTTTAGACGATGCAATGTTTAAAAAAAGTTTTATACTTTAATACATTTTTGTTGTAGTTTTTCTGTATATATATTTGTATTGGGTATATATATTTTGTATAATAACAACTCGTCAAGTAAAGATTATTAACTCTATATTTACGGATGTTGATCATATACCTATTTTTATTGAAGTGAGCCAACTTGACTCATACAAGAAAATTGAAGTTTCTTGCAAAGAAAATAGTTCCAAATTAATTTAAATAAAATGTTTATTATCAAAAAATTCACGGAAAACATTTTTTACATATAAAACCTGTTTTTGAAACACATTTTCCGCAAACATTTCTATAGCATTTAGCACAATGGTTTCTACATCTGTTTCTTTTGCATAATTGTTGAACTGGACAATTCTTCCTTTCGTCAGTAGCATGAATTTCTGTCATTTGAATGGAAGTGTTCTCGACTTCTTCTCTATATTTACTTTATAGTTTATATACTTTATATTTACTTTATACTATATATTTACTTTATACTATATTTATTACTATATTTATTTATTTTCATATATATTCTATGAGTCAAATTGGCTCACAACTGTGAAAATAAGTATACCACATTTGGTAATGCGAAATGAAGGGGTCTGTGGGGAAGAGGAATGAAAGTTTACATATATTTTATTACTTGACTAAAAACCAAGGTATGATTTTGAAAAGTAATATTAAAGTTTATATATATTGTTACGAATTTGCTTAGTGAACCGTAAGGTTAACATGGAACTCTATGGGTATCTTGCCAATTTTGCGAGATACCGGCTTGTTAGCTACAGTTTTATTTTTATTTTTGTCGCTATGTTCGTCGCCAAATATCGCCAAGTATCGCCAAATGTTGCCAAGTGTGGCGTCACGTGACAACTTCCGATTCCGGTTGACGAACCCAGCTTTGAAGTTCGTAACAGTATATATAGTGATATCAAAATTTTAATGAGTCAAATTGGCTCAGTCAGTAAATCTAGTATTAAAAAAAGAAAATTTGAAAAAAAAATGAGTTTGTCCTTTATCTTCTGAACAGAAAAAAGCTGATACCAAATTTGATATCAGCACTGAAGATTCTTTTCTTTAATTCTTTAGATGTAATTTTCGTGAATGTTCATAAATTCATATATTTTATTATATTTCTGAATAGATGTTTCATAATATTGCATCTCATTTCTGAACAGATAATTTATTTCATTATATTCGAGTCCTGAAATACTATACAGCTGTGAAAGTTTTGCTATTCGAAAATTGCGTATAATTCACGAGTAACAGACAAAAATTAAATCGTAAGATTTCATCTAAATGATCTCAGTTCAGTAATACAAATATTCTAATGTTCGGTTTAATTATTAGATTTTTTTCATTTAATCAGTAATTCACTTGCATAATTGCTATTTTCCTATGGCTAAAACACTAAGTTTAATCAGATACTTTTCAATAACTGAATTAACTAAAAGATATAATTATTACTAAATATGAGGTGTTTGATATTTAATTAACTGGAAAATTTAATACAGAAATTATTTCTAAGATAGAAAAAATAAAACTATATGATACATTTATAATGTACTCATAGTGTACCTATAAGCAAACTTGATACTTGAGCAAACTCTTATAAAACGATAATTTGTTTTGTGTTCGTATAACTAATCTTACAATTTAATTATACAATTTTAAATTGACTACATTTTAGAATTTGGATAATATGTCAGTGTCAAATATTATGTTTACTGTAAAAATAAATAAATCATTTTATGATTAATATTTAATGCACAATGATAATACCTATTTCAATAATTACTCGAAGATGTAATTAGAGTGTAAACATTTATTACAAATCCAAAATTGTTCACAGAAACAGAATTTCATTTTTCTAAATAAATATAGATAAATTACGCTGTTATGAACTATACATAAGAATAATGATTGAAACATAAAAATGAATCTATTGATATGAAGCTAAATAAACCTATGGTATACATTTAACGATATAAAATTTATGCATACTATGAAGATTTCTGGTGCAAACAAAATATTTCTTTAGTCGATAAATAATTTTGCGTGCAGCTTTATATCACATACTTGTAACTACAAACTGGAAATAGCCATTCATTGCAAAGGCACTTATGGCTGAAAATGACAACTGTTAGGAATATTAATGACGAAAAATTTCAAGAATTCACTTATTGATAGAGCATTTGAATCATGTTTAAACTAGTAATAAAATATTTAAAAAAGCAAAGGCAAATTTGGAATAGAATACTTATCGACCCTCAAAAGTATAATTTATATGCTAAACCCAAAGACAAACAGCTACTGAAATATTGTCATTGTAAATTAATGAATATCTTAAAAGACTAATATTCCTATTTCAGTAGCAATTGAAT
>CM063504.1:5548203-5558203 GCA_032207245.1 Pardosa pseudoannulata
AAATTTAAAAAAAAAAGGCTTAGCTATTCGTGCACAAAGGAGAAAGAAATCGGACCAGGCGTTTAAAGGTCTTTCGAAAAATTAATCATTCAGGGTTAAAAATATATCACGGAAATATTTGCCACTATCGCTCGGGAGTAAGGGGAACGGAAATTCTTTACAAACCATTTGGCAGAAAAATGTATTTTCCTTTGGGGAAACAATATTTTCGTGAAAAATGGGAGCATTAAAGGAGATAAAACTTTGATGACAAATATTTTCTTCTTATATTAAAAAAATGTGTCGTCTTACAGCCCATATAGGCGAATCAAATGCCAGTCAATATGTGACAAATGGAATATAGCGTTGTATGGACAAAAATCTTAAACAAATGTTAATAAATAAATTAAAAATTTATTATTTGAAATCAAATTACTCTAAATGTCGAGGATGTTGTTACTTTTAAGATATATATTAAAACATATTTTTATATTAAAAGCAAGTACATAAAAAGTATTTTTTGAAAAATCGCTTTTATTTAACTGGAAAAGCGTTAAAAATGCACTAAAATTTTTACTTGATTTATTGTAACTTTAGGTTGTTGTTACTTTTAGTTCTACTCTTTCTTTTAATTTATTTATTGTAATTGTACGAGAATAAAAGAATACAATTTACATCGCTGGTCGTTTTGCCCAAAATGTCAATCTATTTTAAAATATTACCCTAGTAGTTATATTTGGACCATTAATTGTAAATAGCCGGTGCTTGTAAGTAGACTGTAATACTAGATTAAAATATCTGTTTGCTTTTTTTCAAGTAAGCATTTTTCATTTACTACACTTGTATTTTTTCTTTCAGTCTAATTTTTTTATGGTTGGATATTGAATTGTCACCGGCATTGAAACTACGGGCAAAATTTCAGAACTCTATCTAGTCAGAGCCGAACGATGGGCGATTGGTTAGGGTGATGGCATTCGGTACCAGAGTTCGTGGGTTCAAATTCCACAGTGGCATGGATGTTCGTAACCTTTCGGAATCGGCTTTAAGCTGTAGGTCCCGGTCTCATTAACCATCGTGTTGCAAAATGTAGACCGTAGCACTCCAAACCAAATCAAACTATCTAGTAACTAAGGTAACAAACTATTCATTTCAAAATATCAACCGATACACAAGGAAAATTATGAAAAACCGATTAATAAAATCAAAGTAAGGCAATATTTTACACCAGAAGATATTTTTACAAGATAGAACAGTAGGGTAATCAGGATATATATAGTCAAGGACGGAGAAGGAAGGGGTGACTAAAACTGGGCTGTGACTCTCTCCAATATTTCGAAAACTTCTTTCATTAATAAACGTAAAAATTAATAAAAAAATAAAAGCATGTATGAATTATCAATATTATTACATCCATAAGAACTAACTAAAATTCAAAATACATTTCTAAAATTTCATGCACAATCTTGATTATTCGTTTTAGTATATGTATAGAACAATTGAGTGAAAATACTAAGAATAAAACATTATGTTGCCGTTTTAGAGATAAAATGGAGAAAATCAAGTTTTATTTTAAAATTAAATTTCAATTAAATATGCAAATTCAAAAATAATTATATTTGAAAATTTATTCTTGTTTCAATGTTGAAATTCAATACTCCACTATCTTGGAGTCGCGAGGAATTCGAACCCGTCGATCTCCCTTTCCTTGGATACGATGATGACATAAGAACCTACAATATAACGATATATTATATACATATCCGTACCGTAAATTAAAATTTCTATCATTTTTCGTATTTATAAAAAGAACTAGATAACATTTTGACTACATGTAAGTGGTTTATTCCTTTCACTTTTAATTAAAAGCACTTTTATCTGTTATTAATATACGCGATGTTAAAAAGAAAGTTAAAATTATTTGTAACCGCTGAATGTCTTTTATTAAACAAGGTAAATATTTAATATCCCATATTTTCACCTTCTATTAAAAAATGTCGTCTAACAGCCTATAAAAGTGAATAAAATATCAATCCCTATGTGGTAAATGGAATATCCAGTTGTATGGATCAAGTTCTTAGACAAATGTTAATAAATAAATTCAAATTTGTTGTTTAGGAAAAAAGACTGAATGGGAAGGTGGATGTTACTTTTAATTCTAATCTTTCATTTTCACTTAATTTATTGTAAATGTTTCAGAATAAAAGAAAATATTTTACAAAACTGATCGTTTTACACAAAATGTCAATCTATTTTAAAATATTATCATAGTAATTATATTTGAACCATTGATTAATGTTATTTTTCCTATTTTTATACAGAAGTATGTATAACACTGTAATTATTCTTAAGAAGTGTTTTCTTTTAATGGGTAAATGATGCGCATTTTTCTTTTTCAACCATACATGTAATGTTAAAATATTCAACTCATTTATAATAACTGAATATTTAGTTTCTCATTAAAGGAGATATAGCTTTGATGTCGAGTATTTTTCTTTTTATATTAAAAAGCGTGTTCTCTAGCAGCCCAAATAGGCCAAAAAAATTACCAATCGCAGTTTGACAAGAAAGAATTCAAAATTATATCATTTAATGTAAAATTACTCTAAGGATGAGCTTGTTTTTTCTTAAAGCTATACTCTGTCATTTACAGAGTAATTGTGTTGGAAAAATAACATCAAAATACGACAATATTTTACACCACTGATCTTTATCACACAATACGGTGAACCAAAGTTAAATACTACCATAGTTTTTATATCTCTACTGTTAATAAATTTTATTTCAATTTTTTTCAGAGAAAGTATTTTTATGCATAACTTCCTAACTTTGTATAAGATGTGATTTCATTTATCGTGTAACTTAATGCACTTTTTTTCTATTTGCTACATACAATATTAAAAAATTAAACTATTTTGTAATATCTGAATATTTATTTCTCCAATACAATTAATTAATTTCAACAGATTTCTATCTGATGTGTATGCATTTTTTTTTTCACTAATTTCCATTGTTAAACTCAAATTGACATTTTATCTACTATTATTTTCTAGTATAAATAGTTTAATCATTGTTTAAGTATGAAATTAAATTAGTTTAACAAACAAAGTAAAATAAACACGCTTTACAGTCAATTTACTTTTTATGGCAGGCCTTTAGTATAAAAACATTTATTTTTAATTTCAATATTTGACTTGGAATATTTCAAATATATATTTAATATTTATTTTCTAATTAAAACTAACTTATTGTAATATTTTATCTTCTTATGCGCATGCATATTTTACCTCTTCACTTTCATTCTTTTATTCAAATTGACATATTAATCAGTATAAATCTTTTTCAACCTATGACATTGTTTACCAACGAAACACATTAGTTTAAAACATGTATAATAAATAAATTTTAGAACCTATATACAATATTTTGGGGCATTATACTGTAAAAAACATTTATTCAAATCTATTTCAATATACACATAGAGAATATTGCAAGTACACCATAGAATTTGGGAGAGAAATTTTAGGATAGCCTCATTACCTTGAATTGATTTTGTATACATTCATTATAGGATTTAAATTAATTAGCAATTCTAACTGTTGTCTGCAATTTAAGTGAACATTTGTGGGTAGCTTTAATTAAAGGGAAAATTTTAATTACTAGATTTTACTTGGTTTTTCCGAAGCTGTGCTTTTTTATGATCTTCAAGATGGCACTCCAACAGGAAAGAAAATCTTGAAACGTTCTTTATCTCTGACAGAATAAAGATTTTTTATTGAAACATTTATATAGACAGTATTATAAATCAAATTTCTTGATTTTTAAACTTATTTTCTTTAATTTTAAAATTAGAAAGTACTTAGAAAAAACTTGTGTTATTATTCATAATAAAATTTAGAAGTCACAGAGATTCTTAATTAAATCATTCATTATTTTTTTGAAAATTCAATGTATATAATTAAAACCATTCATATACATGCACAGCATTGACAATGTTCAAAATATCTCTTTGCAATTAATTTAATCATCTCTTTAGCTCTTTTAGTTAAACTTGATACACAAAAATTGACATTTTTACCTTCCTTCATTTACTGAAATAATTAATTGGAAACGATTTTAATGTGCTAATATCCAATACAAATTTATTTTAAAAGGTAAACATGTAACAAGTGTTTCATTAGTTAAACGTAAAATGTAACTGGTATATTTTTGCTAAAATGTAGTCTTTAATTGAATTATTTTGCTATACAAAACTACAGTAAGAATCTAATGAGAGTAATGCAACAAGAAGTTAAGTAAACATTTTTCTCTACTATTCAGGTAAACGATTATGATTTAACTATCATGAAATAAAACTTTAGAGGGTCTTTAAACCTAAATTTAATTTTTAATATTTTCTGAATATTTAGTCGCTTTTGTTCATTTCTAAATAAGCCACATGAAAAAAATAGTACTAGTTCCAGAGTTATGACACATTTTATATGGCTGATTGTCTGCCACTTTGAATGATAACGATATTTTAATTTAGATTTTTTCCAGCTTCATAATTTTATATTTTACGCACACTGTTATAATCAGAATTGTGTGTCAAAACTATATATACTACATACCTAAAATGTTAACCCCATGTTCGACTCTTTATACTTTGAATGCAAAAAACCAAAAAAATATATTTTATGCATATTAATTTTTTGCGTATATTAATACGTATATTACGTAGTATTATTACGTATATTACGTAGTATTATTAGGTATATTACGTATATTATAATTATTACGTTTTATGATAGTAATTTTTATATATTTTTTTACGATTCAAAAGAGTCAACATAGTTTAAATATTTTAAATAAATTTTCAATTTTTATTCTTATTTTTTAAATTATAATTACCTTCCTATGTATAATATGGTTTTAGATTAAAGATAAATGTTTTAGAAAACAATTTTTCCTGCAATATTTTATATATTAGCATATGATTTAATTTTATAATGATCAATTTTTCATTTTTTATACATCGAAGCATATTTGAAACTTTTAATTTTAATATTTTAGTGTGTTTAAATTATATTTATATATATTATAAATTATAATATATAATTTAGGTATATGAAGGTTTTTAAATTCCTTCTATTAGAAATATAGAAATCAGATTACGTTTATCGAAATTTTTCGTAAATGTTCTCTGCCCCTTTAAAAGAGGCTTCAATTTTTTACACTGCAATTTTTTCTCTGCAAAATAATGCATTTTTTCATTGCAATTTTTTATGTATTAGCATATGATTAATTTTATTATGAGCTTTTTCTTATTTTTATACATGGTAGCATATTTGAAACCTTTAATTTCAATATTTTCGGGTGTTTAAGTTCTATTTTTTATATAATATACAATTTAGGCTTATGAAGTATAAAGATTTTTAAATTCCATCTATCAGAAATATAGAAATCAGATTACATTTATCGAATTTTTTCGTGAATGTCCTAGGACACCCTTTAAGAAATTTTAGGAAGAATTTAAAATCACATTTACTTAAATAAAAGGTGCTATGGTACATGGTACAACATGGTGTAATAAAATATACTTGTTAGCAGCTTTGGACGTGCTCTAGAGGGTACAACCTATATACCTAAAGGTGTAATACTGTTCAAAAAACCAAAGAGATTTATTTCAGAAATTATTTTACATGCAAAAATAAATGTAAGACCGCATGGGAGGTACCGCAATATGAATCTAAACAAATAACTTGAGCCTAAGCCTGAAAATGATCGAATACGTTGAGATGGATATAGCCTTAACTTTTAGATTGGTCCAGATTCAAGCAAAGGCTGAATGATATGAACTTTATGATAATAAATCACAATATTATTTAAAATGTGATAAACTAGTTAGAAGAAATATGGATCTTTAACTCTATCTGGTTTTGTATATTTCTCATGTATTTACTTAAAAAAACTTTTTAATGTTATTTTCCTAATTAAGAACTTGGTATTACGTGTTTGTAAGACTAAACTGAGATAATATAAATATTTGTAAAATCTTTTTCTCCTCTGGAGATATTAACCAGTTAATGCCTGGCTGCTCTTTTTAGATATCATTATAAAAAGCTTTTATAACTATTATGTTTTCTTAGAACGTGTGCTGTTTTTGTAAGTAGGTAGAGAGCAATTTTATATAATCTACAAAATTTTCAATTTTTATTATTTATGAATTTTCCATTTGGATTGACACTTTATGCTCATCATTTTTGAAATGGTGATCTTAAATTTACATTTTTAGCTGGCACATAGGCTAAAATCATGACAAATTGATTTATTTATTAGAAAACTTCATTTTAGAGTACTTATTTTACATTTAATAACCAAATAAATCCTCTTTCAAAATTTTTTTCCTTTTTCATAAATGACATCTTAGAATATTTAAAATTATATCTGATCACTAACGTCGCTTGCTATAGTATAAGTTGTTTAAAATTCCTTTTTATTTTATTCTGTGCCGTTTTTAATGACTTAGATTTAAGGTATATATCGATACCTGATCGGCAGAAATGACTCAGACATTAAATGATTAAGAACCTGTTTTGACGTTTTGCAAGACTTAAACAATAGAACATTTCTATTTTTTTAATCTTTTTTCACCTATGACAGACTTAACATTAAAAATAAATTTAAAATATTTTTTAACGCAGTTACCATATAATTTTGTAATGAAAAAATTAATAAATTTCGTGTAATACTAAAAGTACATCAATAAGATTATAGATGATATAAAAAATAAAATATAATTCACCTGTGTATATAAAAATGTTTAGTTATGCTCTTGAAATTGTCTTTTAAGGGAATTTGTGGAACTAAGCTCACACTGCAAATTCTTTATCACACTTAATTCCAATTTTCGATAAATTATTCCTTTTTTTACTCATTTTATTTAAAAACAATTTTTAAAGTTGTCCAAAGCTCTATTTAAAACTGTTTTTCCATTATAAACGCTGTAATAAATCACTACTCTAAAAACACGGTTGGGAACTTCCAATATTGCTGGAAACCATTAAACTGACTAAATAAATAATATTTCCTGTATTAAAAAGAATGCAAACCCTGGACTGCGTTGCCATGTATATTGAATTTTTTCATAAAAATTTATGGTTTGAACGGTGCTCTTTGAATAGAAACAAAAGGTATTCAACGTGTGTTGGAAACTTTCAACGAAAAAAGCACTCGTCGATCGATAAACGTTTTAAAATATTTACGTTAATATTTTCTTTCACAAACGGGACCTTGTTTCTGCTGCTGCAAGTCTAGTTTAAGCTGAATAAATCGGGATAGAAGCATTTCAATCGATACCGCCAAATATATTAAGAGATAGAAAAAAAATGCATTTATGCCAAGTACCAGATATTTTTTTTACAGTCGTTGGAAATAATATTTAAATACAAATAAACTTTTATTTTAATGAAAACGTTTCACTTTGACATTTAAAATACATTTTTGTGGAAATAAGTAATTTTATTTACAGGTGGAAAAATGAAAGTTTTTTTTTCCCTAATGCCGGAATTTTATTAGCACTCGCATTTACAACATGCTACTTTTTAATTACTTTTCCCAGACAGCACCATATAAATAGAAAACATTACTGTTAACGAGATAACACCATAAATACATCTACGTTTTCAGTAATCATTCAAGATATAATGTTTTTAAATAGAATCCAACAAAGAATTAGTACTGTTTTAATATAGTGATTTGGATTATAATGTAGTTGACAATATAAGTATTTTATCAACTTTATTAGAATACTTCTTTTTATCACTTTTTAAAATTTGTGTTTATGCTGATATTTAAAAAATATTATTTTGTTTCTGCTTTTGCAACTCTAATATACGTCTTTTTCATAAATGACATCGCAGGATGTTTAAAATGATATCTGATCACTAACGTCACTTGCTATAGTATAAGTTGTTTAAACGTCTTATTTATTTTATTCTGTGCAGTTGATAATGACTTAGATTTAAAATATCATCTATACCTGATCGGAAGAAATGATTCGAACATTAAAGGGTTAAGAACCTGCTTCTACTGTTGCAAGTCTAGTATAAGCTGAATATATCGGGATAGAAGTTTTTCAATCGATACCGTGAAATATATTAAGAGATAGAAAAAAAAAGAATTTATGCCAAGTACCAGATATTTTTTTTACATTCGTTGGAAATAATATTTAAATACAAATAAACCTTTATTTTAATCAAAACGTTTCACTTTGATTTTAAAATATATTATTGTGAAAATAAGTAATTTTAACTGGGGGAAAAATGATTTTTTAAAATTTTTTCTAATGCTGGAACACGAATTTTATTATCACTCATATTTAGAATATGCTACTTTTTCATTACTTTTTCTAGACAGCATCACATAAATAGAAAACATTACTTTTAACGAGATAACAACATAAATGCATCTGCGCTTTCAATAGTCATTCAAGAATCATAGTCATTCAAGATATAATGTTTTTAAATAGAATCCAGCAAAGATTTAGACCAGGGGTCGGCAGCCTGTTTGTCCTTAAGGGAGCAATACTAAATTTGAAAATCACCAAGGGCTCATATTTTACAGATAATCAACAGGTATAAATAGGCATTAAAAAAAATAGATTTTTTATAACTTTATTTTATTGGTGTCATACATAATGATACATATAATTCAGTGTGAAACTTGGGTGTCCATATTTTCAGCTAATTTCTTATAATTGGGGATATATTTAGAGTTCCCTGTCCTTAAACAATTATCTAAATGTGAGTCATTAAGCTTTGTTCTTTATTTTGATTTCAAATATTTCATATTTGAGAACAAAGACTCGCAATTGTATGTTGTTGCACAATATGAATAATTTTTTAGAGCGCTTTTCCTTAAAATAGGATACTTATTTTCATTACTTTGCTGGTTAGTTATTGATGATTTTAAAGAAATAATTTTTTTCTTCTAATTTCAGAGTTCAATGGAGAGTCACTATCAAAATTGGTATGAACGGTCTTAAAATGTCGTTCAATATTACTTTTCTTGGGAATCGCAGCACTATTATTACACAACAAACAAATACACTTCCCTTTGTAATCAACGAAACAATATAGATGTTCCCATTCATCGTTAAAATAATACGTTTTTTTCTTTTACATTTATCCATGAAGGGTTTTGAAAGAAAAGAATTATTTCGGATTACTTGGTAGTTTTAAATGCACGGTCTAAGCGTAGTCTATTCGAAATACGATCACACAATAACAAAAAATACGTGCGTGTTATTAGATACGCTCAAGGTTAGCAAACTGCTAATCTATGCACAATCCTAAACTCAACTGACTACTTGCTGTATATAGCCGTTTGACAAGAGTAAGTAAATCGCTCTGGCTATCATACATTTACATTAGTCCAGCGAAGGTGCATTAAAAATGGATCGGGGGTGCCATGGCGCCCGCGGGCGCCGCGTTGCCTACCCCTGATTTAGACAGTGTCACATAAATAGAAAAGATAACTTTTAACGAGATAACAACATAAATTCATCTACGCTTTCTTCTGGAATCATAGTCATTCAAGATATAATGTTTTTAAATAGTATAAAAATAGTACTGTTTTAATATAGTAATTTGGATTATAATGTAGTTGACACTATAAGTATGCTATCAACTTTATTGGAATACTTCTTTTTATCAATTTCTAAAATTTGTATTTATGCTGATATTAAAAATATTATCTTGTTTCTTCTTTTAAAACTTTAATATACGCCAAATAAATTAAGATAAAGTTATTTAAACCAATAAAGTCGATTATATTAACACTTAGCTCCCTCTACCCTCCAGAAAAATATAAATTAATCAAAATTATGCCAGATATCAGCTAGTTTTTTTAAATCTTTTAAAATATTTCAATATTTTTTTCAATATATTCTTTAAATTTCATTTTAACTATTTGGATTTATTATTTTACGCATTTTCTTTACTTATCAAAGCGACTTTTAATTAATAAAATGTACGTCTATTTG
>CM063504.1:5563203-5613203 GCA_032207245.1 Pardosa pseudoannulata
TTTCCGAGCAGAAATATTCGTCTGCCAGATAGAAAAATAGCACACTCCTGACTGTCACCATTTCTCCCGAAAGAGATTTCCATCCTTCTATCCAGAAAATCCATTTTTTTGCGAAATGGTTTGTGAAAAATTTTCCCGTTACCCTTTCTTTTCGATCTTTTAGACAATAAAGGATTTTTATACTTAAAGATTAGTTTTAGCATTGTAGTTCAGTGGACTTGTTTAAATAGAAAATATTTAATTATTTATTTAATTAAAATAAGCGAGTAATACAAGAAAGACTAGTTTTTTAAACAACTGTTATTATTTGAAAATGAATATTTTAAATTTGTAAATTTTTTGAAGATAGTATTGTGTATCCTTAAGAATTACTCAAATAAGAAAAATGGTATTTTATTTTTCACTGAGAATAAGACTAAATGATACATTCTTTTATGTAGGATTTAACAATTTTTTTTTCAGTGTAATTTTTTTAAAAAATATATACCGTACCCCATTTATTTTATATGTTTTTCAAATAGAGATTTTTATTGTTTGATATTAGATTTACTATCGTCATTGAGTAAACTAGTTTAAAGAAAGAATTTATGTATTTGTATGTGACTAATACAACACATATTTTTTTAAACAACTGTTAGTATTTAAAAAGTAATATTTCATAAGTGTAATTTCTTTGAAGAAGGCGTTACATTTCTGTAATGATTACACAAATAAGAGCTATGATATTCCAGTTTTCACTGAAAATATAAGCTTAAGTGAGAATTTTTTTAAAATCATTTCTGGTAATAAAATCAGGGGATTAGCTGTTTTTATGCTTTGAGATTAGTTTCTATATCGTAGATCAATGGACTTAATAAAACTTATTTTAAGCAACTAATATTTTAAGAATGACACTAATACAAGAAGAAGTCATTTTTAAAACAACTGTTAATATTTAAAAGTAATATTTCAAAGGTGTAATTTGTTTGAAGAGGGTGTTACGTGCCTGTAAAGACTACACAAATAAGAGAAATGATAGTCTTTTTCACTAAAAAGATAAGCCCAAGTGAGAAATTTTTGGTCAGCAATGATAGTCTATTTTCTAATGAAGATACGCCTAAGTGAGAATATTTTGGTTTTTTTTTATCTATTCTGGTAATAAAATCAGGGGATTAGCTATTTTTTATGCTTTGGAATTAGTTTCTATATCATGGATCAGTGGACGTAATTAAATAAAACTTATTTTAAACATTTTTTTAAAAGAATGTGACTAATACAAGAAACACATTTTTAAAACAACTGTTAGTATTTAAAAAGTAGTATTTCATAGGTATGACTTCTTTGAAGAATGTGTTACTTGTTTGTAAAGAATATACAAATAGGAGCAGTGATAGTCTGTTTTCAACTGAAAAGATAAGCTTAAGTAAGAAATTTTTGGTCAGCAATGATAGTCTATTTTTCACTAAAGATAAGCCTAAATAAGAATTTTTTGGGGTTTTCTTTAATCCATTCTAGTAATAAAATGAGAGGATTAACTTTTTTTTTTGCTTTGAGATTAGTTTCTATATTGCTGATCAGTGGACTTGTTTAAATAAAACGTACTTAAGTATTTTTATATTTAAAGAATTTGAATAATACAAAAAACATACATTTTTAAAACTGTTAATATTTAAAACGTAACAATTCATAGAAGTAATTTCTTTGAAGAAAGTGTTGCATATCTGTAATGCTTACACATATAAGAACGATAGTAATCTATTTTTCATTAAAAAAGAAAAATTATCCATAGTGAGAATATTTTGGTTTTTATTTTGATAGTAAAATCATGTGGCTGTCTTATTCTTTTATATACGGTTTCGGAAATACAATATATCATTTAAAATAGTTTAAGAAAATATTTATCATACCACTTTCTTTGACTTCTTTTCTCAAATAAGGGATTTTTATTCTTATAGATTAGCTTCTGTATCGTATTTCAATAGACTTGTTTAGATAGAAAGTATTTAATCATTTATTTAATTAAAGTATGTTAATAATACAAGAATGACTCATTTTTTAAACAAGTGTTATGATTTAAAATTTAATAGGTGTTTTTTTAATGATGTGTTTCTGTAATGATTTCACAGATAAGAACAATGACATTATGTTTTATACTGAAAAAGATAAGCTAAACTGTGATATTTTTTTTTCATTTTTATCTATGGGGATAGTAAAATCATCTGATTAAGTGTTCTTTATGCTTTGAGATTAGTTTCTATATTGCCTTTTAGCGGACTTGTTTAGATGATAAGTATTTAATTATTCATTTAAATAAAATATGTTAATGGTACGTTAAAGACACGGTATTATATATCATATTAGTTTCAGCATGGAAGTTCAGTGAATATGTTCAGATGGAAAGCACTTAATTTTTTAAATACTTAACTAATATATGTGAATGATAAAAGAAAGACTCACATTTTAATCAACGGTTATTACTTAAAAAGCAATATTTTATATTCGTGATTGATTTAAAATGTATTTTTTAGTGTAAGGATTACACAAGTAAGTGCAAATGTATTGTGCTTTTAACTGAATAGCATAATTAAGACAAATTAAGAATTGAAAATATTACCTGTTCCAGTTATAAAATCATTGGACGTTATATTCTTTTATACATGAATTTTATAATTTTATGTATTTTTCAAATGACGTAAGAAAACATTTACAGTACCCCTTTCTTTTTTTAATGAGGAATTTGTATTGAGATTAGTCTGTTTGTCGTATTTCAGGGGGACTTTTTTAAATGGAAAGGAGGAGCATTTCCGTGATTTTAAGTAATAGTTGTATCCTACATAATTGCAATAGTTATGCTCATAATGGGATGTTAGATATTGAGAAAACTTTCAGCTGTTCATTTTTAGCAATATTTCCCAATTTTCCACCAATTTTCAGTCAGCTGAATGTTCTATGTTCCTTTAAGTTTAGAAATAATCCGCAAAATGTTACTGTATTTTATTTCTTATTTGTCAACAAAAAATTAAAATATTTTACTATGGTGAGTAATTTTATATGAATGAATTTTTGAAGTATAGTTAAACCTTTATATCTTAAATTTCGTAGTAATAAAAAACAATCAAGAGAAGGTTTTAAAATGTTATGTGATTCTTCAATACAGAACGACAGCAAATTTATCAAGTCATAACTACACATTTAGTTACGTAATATAATAATTATAATGAAGAATACAATTACATGCATCATAAAAAATATTCTATGATAACAATATAATGTCGCCGAACGATGGCCGATTGGTTAGGGTGCTGGTCGGTACCAGAGTTCGTGGGTTCGAATCCCACAATGGCATGAATGTTTGTAGCTGTTCAAAAACGGCTTTAAGCTGTAGGTCCCGGCCTCATTAACCCTCGTGTTGAAAAAAGTAGATTGTAGCATTCCAAATTGAACCAAACCAACAGTTTAATGTCGAACCTATTACTTTTGAACTATATTTATTCTTATTAGGGAGGGTTGACAACCGAACCTGATCAACGCCCTCCTAAAATTCAACAGAGTTTCTTAGAGATGCATTTACCCTTTTCGCATATTTTTGCAGTAAATTTTGGAGAGTATTATATTTTAGAGTATTTGTACACCCTTTTTTTATTCATTCCCATCATTTTTAGAAACAGTCCAAGCTTATTTGATTATTTCTCTGTTAAAACAGCACTAATTGCTAATAATACCTCAAAGAAAAAAATTTCTAGGAATATAGTTAAATTTCAAACGTTTCTAGTTTGATCAATATGTATTCTTAATTTGGAATTGGCTGAAAAATTATACTGATCAACGCCCTCCTACACTTTCAGAAAGTTTCTTTGAATTTCAGTTGTCTTTTCAGAATATTTTTGCACTAAATTTGCAAAAAGTAGACCGTAGCACTACAAACCAAACTAAACCAAACCAAATCAACAGTTTAATGTCGAACATTTCACTTTTGAACTATATTTATTCTTATTTTGGAAAGGGTTCACAACCCGACCTGATCAATGCCCTCCTGGAATTCTACAGCGTTTCTTAGAGACACACTTACCTTTTTCGCATATTTTTGCAGTAAATTTTGTAGAGTATTATATTGTAGAGTATTTCTACACTCTTTTCTTATTTATCACCATCTTTTTAGAACCAGTCCAAGCTTATTTGATTATTTATCTTTTAAAATCTCACTGCATACCTCAAAGAAAAAAAATTCTAGGAATAAAGTTTGATTTCAAACACTTCTAGTTTGATCAATATATATTGTTATTTTGGAATTGGCTGACAAACCATCCTGATCAACGTTCTTCTACACTTTCATAAAGTTTCTTTGAATTTCAGTTGCAATTCAGCATATTTTTGCACTAAATTTAACAGTATTTGTACCCGTTTCTTTTTCATCACCATCCTTTTTAGAATTAATCCAAGATTTTTTTTAATTATTTTTGTTAAAATCTCACCAAGATGTAGCACGAGAATTGTGCACATTTATAAATTTTTCGTAACAAATGTCTCTTCAAGCATTTTTCTTGTTGTTATTCCATCTTTATGCCAGTACTTCACTGTTTGTAGCCAATTCTTGCCGTGACTCACGTTTATTCTGACCAAATCCATCTTGAAAAAAATTATTTTTTAATTTTTTAAAAATTTAAGAATAACTGAATTTAGAATTAGAGATATAGATGCTTTACTGTGAATTATTTGAGATTAACAGAGAAAATAAATAAAGAAAATTCGTATAAGGTGCAGGGAAATGAACAAAATTCGAAACACATTTTTGAAATGTATCGAGATAAATTTTACTGTAATAAAATTAAAGAAAATGTCAGTAATATATATTAATGTGAAAAATTACCGCTTTCTATTCGTTTTGATTAATGAAGATTTTTTACCAATAATAGTTTAAAAATAGAAAATTAAAATTGTATAAAAATCCATGAAATATTGTTTAGTTTAGCTTTCATTAATAGTGATATATATTTGTAATTTTGAAAATTTAATTAAGTGTAGTCTTCCTTTAAAAGTTTTACTTTGCAAAGTGTGAAGAGGTTTAAGTAACTAAGAGGGGATTTAGCAGTGTTGCTTATTTTAATCTATGCATTAATTTTCCTAATGATTGGATTAGTTAGGATTTAAAGGATAACATTTAATGCAAATTTCTTCTGACTCAAGCTCGGAATCGGTAATGATAATATTTATACAATACTTTATAAGAAAGCTAAGGTTTGCTTAAAACTAATATAAGTTTTATACATATTTACGAAAATAATTGCAATAAAAATTTGCCATGTGTCTCAACTGTTTTCAAAATTAAGGTTTTACTCAGCTTTTTAAGATAATTACCTAAAATATATTTTTTTCTTTTGTATACATTGATTACTTAAAGCTAGAAACTGAGTAGCAATCCTTGCTTCATATATACATTCAAGAGCCAAAACATTATGATCACCCCTACATTTTGCAATGAACTCGCCTGGACGACGTGGAAGGCGGTATTATGCGGTATTATCAGGTGGCGGTATTATGCTTTGGGGGACTTTCTCCTGGGCGTCTCTGGGACCCGTGGTTGTGGCAGGGTAAATCATAAATGCTACAGGGTATTTGAACATCATTGTGGTTTAGTTGCACCCTTTCATGGTATCTGTTTTTCCAGCTGTAAATGGAATGTTCCAACAGGACAACTGTCCATGACTTAAGGCTAAAATTGTGTTGGAGTGGTTACAGGAACATGATGTTCAGTTCCCGGTAATGTCCTGGCCGCCTAACTCACAGGATTTCAATCCGATAGAACACATTTGGGATGTCATGAGTGGGCAGCTGAGAGTTCAAAGATCACCCATTCGCAATATCTCGGATTTGCGTAACCGTTGCTTAAACATATGGTACAATCTGTGTCCGGCCATCTACCAAGGGCTTGTGGCATCCATGCAAAGGCGGGTCGAAGCCATGCAAAGGCGGGTGTGTTGCACGCCAAAGGTGAGCCAACTCGTTATTGACAGGTGGTCAGAATGTTTTGGCTCTTGAGTGTAAATATGATTAAAAATTATTTAAACTGAAATGACTTCTCAAACTACTGTCCTGTACCTCAATTTTGTGTTATATAAATCAACCCACGGTAGCTCAGTTGGCAAAGACATCGATCTTTCAATAGGAGGATTGCAAGTTCAGACTCAAGATGCAAGAGAACAGCTCAAGAACTGTAAGAAGAAAGTTGTCTCGCATTTGAAATAATAAGATAATTAATCTTGTTATATGTTGCATAATATAATTACTTTAATTAAATGGTGTATTTTAATTTCCTAAAAGTTTTGTGAAATATGAAGCATTCAATCCATTTCATCTATATCACTTTAACACTAGATTTAATTACCGAGCCAATTTGACTCATTAAAAATTTGATCACTATATATATATAAAACTTTACTATCACTTTATCAGTTTGCATTCATTATATTTTTTGGTTATACCCTCATACTCGTGCGTTAAAAATATTGGTCCAAACATCATATATTTGTCGGAACACTTTAGTCATCCGGCATACCTGCTGTCAAAACCCAGCTTCAGTACTTTTACGTAAACAATATATAATGCAAAATTTAAAATATTTTTTTTTCGATTGAAAAAACAATCATACTTATTATTTACGAAAATAGAGCACTTATTTAAGTAGGTAAAATGTTTGTTCAAAAATATAGCGATAAAGGCAACAGTTATAAGTCACCAACAGATCGATTGAATGTAGACAGCTGTTTCGCAGCTACTAATAAGCTCTGTTGTCCATATGACGAACTAGTGACTGAAAAGTAGATTTACTGGATGACAGTTATCACAAAAGTGCCACATTTTATAGTCACATACTGAAACGAAACATCTACCAGCATAGAATCTCTAACTTTTAATGCATTACTGAAGTTGATTATGTATTTATTATTGTATTTTGTGTTTCTTTTTTTAGTAATAATATCGTATAACTATTTTGAATTCCTCCCAGTTGCTTAAGAAACAACTGATGACAATTTAAAAGGCTTCGCTAGCTGGTAGGAAGTACTACTGGTTTTAAGTTTCAATATACTACAGGAAAATATTCAGTCTGACTACCAATCTCATTTTTCATTGAGTAATTCAATCTTAAAATCTCGTTAGAAAACTGGTACTATTTTGATTAATGCACACTAGTATCTCGTAATCTTAAACACACTTTAAATTACGCTATGAGAGGACCCACAACATATTAGACAAAGTTTTCTAAATACTTATAAAAAATTATAAACTCGTGTCTAATATGTTACGACCGTATACGTAGGTGGATGAATTAAGAAAGCTGTGAAAAAAATTAATCTTATTTTCAGCTTATATCAAACTACGTGTATTTGAAAAAAAAATAAGGAAATTAATTTATTCCTTCGCATTTTTCCTCATAAAGCTGAGATTCAGAAAGTAAACATAGCGCCTTAAATATTGTGTACATGCAAACTTTTTATTCAAAATTTTAATAGGTTTGTGCTATTCAAAACTGTATATTTTTAAACTGCTGCATTATCTAAGTTAACATATTTTTTGATGGCGAAAAAGTATCGTTTAAAAAGTATCGAACGTAATCTAGTAAAATAAATTTAGGATGATAAAACATACGATTATTTTATAACTAGTTCAAACATCTAATTAATTCAAAATGTCGAAATTGGGCTGAATAAAGCATGTTCTTATAAGGAATCTTATATTATTTCATATGTATAAAATATCATTTCTAGAGAATCGGTCTGTGAAAGCCACAGATTTCGATTAAAACCGAGTGATTTATATCACCCTAAAAATATTTCTCATTCATATCGTTCCTAAATTTTCAATAACTTCTGTTTTAATTTTCAACGCCAAAGCTTAATTGAGTGATGAAGACTCCAAGAGACTCACTTGAAGTATTAATGAAGAATTTACGGGCACCGGGGAAAGTAATTTAGGTCAGTAGCTTCTTTCTTTTCGGTGCATTAATTTTCTTAATGATTGCCCTATTCGGGTCAATGGAAGAAGAAACGTCTAACGTCAGTTTCTTATGAGTTAATCACTCTGAGAGTCATGGGTGATAAGAGTGTAATGGTAATAATTTAAAAGGCGCTTGAGAAAGTGTAGTGATTGCTTGGATTACACCCCGGTTAAATTTGAATCTAAACCTTGTATTAGGTAATTATAGGTAACAAATAATTTCCTATTGTATTATATTAATAGCGGTATCATAAAAAAGTAACCAGAAATGAACTTAATGATGTAGATACGAGTTAAATATTATAAAAATAGATTTGTTCCCTGTGAAAATGTTACGTTGACCTAGTGTTTGAGAAAGAAGAAATTAAAACACTTTGAAAAACACATGGACAAATATATCTTGATTAAATGATTTTATACAATTAAATAAATGCCTAAGAAATACTACTGGAATCAACTTATCATTTGTAGATTCCGAAGACTGCTTTCGAGTCGGCGTAGCCCCCTAAAAAACAATATGGCGAAGAATTTTCTCAAAATTTTTTTCCGCAAGCCGCGGGTGCCAGCCGTTCACCATCTCTTCTTCTGGGCACAACCTTGTCCGCTCAAAAAATTCGACAGCCTCGCAGAGAAAAAACAGAGGTCCACTCCAGAACGGCGGGGGGTCAAAATCCTCCAAACCAACGGACACTTCTATTAGTTGGGAGAAGTCCGAAGTTTCTTTCTAGTTCAAACCGCTCGTGTTCTGGTAAGTCTTTGAACGATGACTTGCGGAAAGAGGTAAAAAGAGCTGAACCGAATGTAACTTATTGTTACATTCCCCTCAAAGCTTCCATTGAAAAATGTAAGAGTTCCATTGAAAACGGAAAAAAATATAGATTATTTCTTTATTTTTGCTGATGCATTACAAAACTGTAACTAATGAAAACTTATTCATAAATTTATTTCTTTGGTTATATGGTTTAGAAAAGCAAACAAAGAACATATCAAAAAGCTATTTCCGAGTTATACCTTATTTATTTCACAATTATAAATAAATTTAACAAAAAAAAAGACATGGATCAGGGTGACATTACTTAAGTATTGTGGCAGCTAAAGTGTTAATTGGTTTAAATGATAATCGAATGATAACATCCGTAATCAATGATAACATTTTTTCAGTACATTTGGAATTGCGAAAGATTGTATGTCCATCATATTTAGAAATCTGTAGATCTTACTTCTGTCTTATTGCACTGCTTAAAAATTATCAAAGTGAAAGTGAACGCAAACTTCCTCTCATGTAATTTGAATAATTGTGTTAGAAATTTGGTAAATCAAGAAGATATCTAAATGTAATAAAATAAAATTTCACTTTGTAGACATCAGAAATAATTTTCATGCCGATTAAAATACTACGCAATCTCAGCCTTATTTCACTGTAATTGCACTACATTTTGAAAACTAGTATTGTTTGGTTAAGCTATAAAAAAAGCTTAAATATAGAAAAGGAAAATTCATTACAACCTAAACCATCTAAAGTAGAGTTTTTAATCCTTTTACTTATGAAGACGCTGTAGATGTTAATTGTTTTTCCTTGATGTAACTGTTATTATACAATCTGAGACTTATGTAATCTCCATTTTAAAAGCTAGTATTTTTTTGTTGTTATATAAAAAACACTCAAATATTGTAAAAGAAATTCTTTTTACATCACGAACCATTTTAATAGAGGTTTATTCATCCGAATTATGAAGAAGCTTGAGATGTTAAAGTTTTCGTTTGCTTGATGTAACTGTTGCTGAACTTTATTGAAAACTGATTATAAATATAAACTAATTTTTTCAACCTTAATAAAATATCTCAAATACCAACAAAAGGGTAGTTAGCTAAAAATATGTGAATCAAAATAAAAATCATAACGATGTATCTTTGCTAAGAAAAACTTTTACATTGATATGCTGAACAAAGTATTAGTAATGCTAACTATAGCTTTTGTAATGTTTTAAAACATAATATTGTTTCCTGATTCTGTTTTAATGGTAGGAGTTTTTTTTATCATGTTAAGGGAACTGAGACATTTCTTACTTCATGAAGTATGAAAATATACAATTTATAAAAACTTCATTGTTTTTAAGTAAACGACATTTCTCAAATGAAATATGAGATTAATATAAACTATTTGTCTATTATATTTTAGTACAGTGCAAGAGTCTTCATTATTTTAATTCTTAGACTAGACATGAAAAATCATGTATTTATCATAAACAGCACTACAATACTTCATGATGCAAAATTAAGCTTAAAAATATTTCTGTTGCTTTTAAAACCATAAATTTTACTACAAGTAAAAATGCATTTTACCTTTAAGTGAAATCATTTTTATTCCATTATGTTTATTATAAAACTTGATGAAATGAATCGAATTAATAGAATTTTAAGTTCTAAATTAACGACATTTTTCTTACAAATTTCGTAAATGAAACAAATATGTAAAAGAAATAGAGTATAGTTATTTATTATATAAAATTATGTAAATTATGTAAAATTATGTAAAATTAACAGAAAATTTTATGTCTTTCATGACTATGGGTTTTTTATAAGCCCAATCGACTTCATTATTTACTTTTTAAGACTAAAATATAAATAATTAAGTAAGTGCTTACCATAAACAGTACTACAATAATTAGTCATACACAGGAACACTTAAAAATATTTCTTTTGCTTTTTAAACCATAAATTATATTTTACTACAAATAAAAACAAATTTTACCTTAAAGCGAAATAATTTTATTCCATTACTTTGAGTACAAAATTTTATAAAATGAGTCGAATTAATAGCATTTGAAATTATATAATAACTGCAAAATTGTTTTTTACAAATTTCGTAAATGAAAAAAATGTTCTTTATAAAAGAAATAGATTATATTCATTGATTGTACTAATGTCATAAAAAACTCCATGTCTTTAATTAAGATGAATAATTTTACAAGCGCAAGCTACTTCATTATTTCAAGATTTTTGACTAAAATATATCAATAATTAAACATTTTTTACATCAAACAGTACTACAATAATTAGTGATACAAAATTAAGCATAAATTTTTTCTATTGCTTTTTAAATCATGAATTATTTTTACTATAAATAAAAATATATTTTACTTTTAAGTGAACAATTTTTTATTTCATTGTGTTAAGTGTAAAACTTTATAAAAATGAATCAAATTAACAGCATTTAATATTCTGAAATAACGTCACATTTTTATTAAATTTTAGTAAATGAAACAAATATTTTTATAAAAGAAATAGTATATATTTATTAGTTGAACTGAAGTCATAAAAATTCATACATCATAAATTATTTTTTACTATAAATAAAAATGTATTTACGTTTAAGTGAAATAATTTTTGTTCCATTCTGTTTAGTATAAAATTAAAAAAAATAATTGAAATTAATTTTTACAAGCTTACATAATTATTGAAAATACAGATTTTGAGAAATTATACTAGATTATTATATTTTATTTAAGAACTTTATAACATTCTATCGTTTTATATCGGAATTCGAATCTCACTGTGGCATGGATGTTCGTAGCCGTTCGGAGTCGGCTTTAAGCAGTAGGCCCCGGTCTCATTAGCCCTCGTGTTGCAGAAAGTAGACCGTAGCGCTCCAAACCAAACCTATAAAAACTGCACATATTTGAATTAGCAAAACACGTACTTGAAAAATAACGTTTTTAAGAACATTAAGTTTTCTTAATAAAAAGGTAATATTTTTGTTTTATCTCATGCCTACACATTCCGTTCCAAGTAATTTTTGGTTACTCTTCGCCTAAAAATTCCTTATTAGGGAAATTTTAATCTGTCTTATTTTCTTAACCACAGTTAAATTTTTATTTGTTTCTATAGCTTACTATCAAAAAGATTACAACCTTTTCAATAAATAAAAAAAAATCCCTAGTAATTTCCTTGAGTTCCACCTCTGCCTTATCACCCACACATTACTTTAATTTCATTTGTTTCACTTTGTAATGAAATTTCGGTTTTTAGAATAATGGGTGTAGTCAAATGGCTTCCTGTATTTCCCCATCCGATACGGCTAATTCTCTCCGAAATTATTCAGCGAATTAAATGCTTAAAAACATTATCGTGGTGTGTCGACAGTGATTCGATTTCCTTTTAGAAATTTCCTTTGTAGTATATAACGCTGTTTAACAGGAGATGTGGGTTGATTTCATGGTCTTGAAACTTATTTAGCATTTTGAGAAAATAGAAAAATACTTTTGTTGAGTTCTCTGTTATAGATGTAGTTTGTGTTAATTCCTTTTTTCAGTTTGAAAGAGGTCCATACCGTTCTTTAATTATCGTACATTTAAACTTTACAGTGTAATGTAGAATAAGTAGTGAAGTACAGATATAAATAAGTAGTAAAATGTTCAGAATTAAACTTAAATACTCGATAATGATAAGTTTCATGCTTCATTTCATATAAATAGCACACTTATAAATAAACAATTTTTCTTTCCTGTTCATTAAAAATTTTGAAACCTTACCCAGTATATCATAGGTTTATTTGAAAAGCGTTTATCTAAAAAATTATCTTAATACTTCGCATACAGTCAACGTATTTTTACGTTTTTTGCAGTCTGTCACTGAAGCGTAGGTCACTTAAAAATACGTATTCAGTAGATTTGTGGTGGATACCCGCTAACCACTACAAATCTACTAAATAGTATAACTATATGTTTGTGGGACATTATATATGTATTTTTCGGGTTGCTATGCAACACTTTGCATTTTTTCTTTCCACAAGCTATGATTGTCGAGTTACTCGGTCTTTTGTTGCGTTATTTCGTCTTCAATCGAATTCCTAGCTCCAGAACGTGCAAGTTGTGTTTTGTCAATTTGAACTTTCGTTTTTTACTGTTGAAAATTGATAAAATGAGCCTTTGTGACAAAGAGTGATAGTGATAAAGAAATAGGCTCTGACAGGTTATCGGACTTTAATTTTAAAAAATCATTTATTTTTGTGATTTCGTAGAAATACTGTTTTTTTTTTGTTAAATAATCATACAGTATATATTAAAGTGTAAAATAAAAAAAATTTTCGTTCATAAAATCAAAGTAGTTTTCGATTTACTGCAATTTTTCTGAATAACTAAACTTTCGCGCGATTCACGAATAAACGAAAAGATTCAACAATTCTAACAATGATGTTAAAATATCTATTACAATACAATTCTGACAATTGGGATAGATTAAACAATTCTGAAATTAAAAAAAATGATTATATATGGTTATCAAAAAATCTCAACACTATTTACAATTTAATAATTTTCCAGAAAATAATTTTGTAAAATATCTGGAAAAAAATGTTATGTTAGGATAATTGTATTATACTCGCATCTTGACTTCAGCAGCAAAGATTCTTAGATAGTAAAACATTTCTCCTGAGTTTACGGCTAGTGTACTTGAGGAAGACATTCTATAATTAATAGTTATCACTATTACAGTTATTTGGCTGCACAGATTGTACAGTACTTTGCGTATTGCCCTTGGGTTTCCGAGGGTTTTAGGTTTGCTTCAACAAACACAAACGGCCTTTATGTGTTTGTTATTTTCTGAGAGGTTGGGATGTTGCCCTACCTGTATGTTGCTCCCATAGTAAAAAAGGTAACAAATTCCCGAGTTGCATGGTATAATGCTAATAAAGACAGGTGCCCGCATTTACTGATAATCATAAATGTGTGTAGTTACTGGTTCGGTAACTATCATTACATTACCTAGAGAGACTTCGTAGAGAGCGCTTGAACTAGAAAATATAGATAAAATGTGCTAGTTTACCTGTTTGTGTGTCGATTAAAAGTCATTGGCAAAACAAGTATTTTCTGAAATCTTTGTTTGGAGAGAAAAAAAACTAACAGGGGAATGTTTATAGTAAAGAAAATGCTATAAAACCATTTTTCAAGTCACGTTGATCTGAAACCCGACTACCTTTAGATCCAAAGTATTTTTAATTCTTTTAAAAATGGCACCTACCCGTGTCTGATAACTAGAAGAACTTAGTTTTTATTCTATGCTTGTGTCAGACGGGATTTAAAGCCTTTGACAACACCATCACTTTATTGACACAGTACTAGTAAAAACAATGTTAATAGAGATATAGTTTTGTCTAGGGTTCACAAATTAACATAATTGTGTTACTTCGGTTCTCAATTTCAATTTCAAACATTCGAAAATTTATTTTTCCATTTCATACACTTTTTAAATTACAAAGTTATGACAATATTTTAAGAGGTTTTGTAAATACTTCTCTCTGAAATGAAATAATTGTTTTGTAATATATAGTTCAAATACAGGTGAAAATTATTTCGAAAATTCAGAGTATATCTGTTATTAAGTCACAATTTTCAAAAACTAAAAATTTTAAACATTTAATGGTGTTTTGTATATTAATAACAAAATAAGTCACAAAAGATTTTTTTTATTAAAATATCATTGTTTTCTTATGTATTTTAATTTTCCAACAGTGAATAAAAAAAAATGTTTCTTTAAAAATGTTTCCTGTACATTTTATATTAGTTGTCATAAAATTTTTACGGCCTTATTTAGGCTTTATTTAGGAGCAAAAATAAGTATGGAATTTCATTATTTTAAAGTCAAAACAATTATTTAATTTAGCAGAATATCTCCATTTGTTTCGTCTATTCATTGCATTATACATTGTTACTTGACTCAATGTCTAATGCTTAAATAAAGGGCAGTAGGACAAACACTGTAGTAAAAAAATGTTTTGAAATGTGCAAAAAATAAAATGGGCTTAAAACCTTCTACAGTTACCTATAAAATGAAAATGAGACTAGAGAAAATTTTAAACAAGTAATAGCAACAAAAATCACGTTTGATAGAATAACAATCATTTGACTTGATTATGAAAGTATATACTTACCTTCCTTGACTAATGCAAATTTACATTTTTGCATTGTGAAGGTATATTTTAACCTTAATGTATTTAAGTTTATTCAACAGTTGTTTAACAAAGAGACTCAATATACATTTATGCAACAATTCGGAAATTCTTTTGGCATTGTTATGTCTTTAAATACTAGTTTCCTTAGTAAGGAAAAGATTTTTGCCAAGTGAATCTATACCTCAAGGACAAAGGTATTCGGTTGGCCGAAATTAGAAATTTTGTTCGTGGTTTATATACATTGTATATATTTTATTATAGTGTCGATGGATAATATTGAATTTGATGAGAAATTAAACTTAAGTAAAATAAAGTCTCCACGAAGTAAAGTTCATCCTTAAGAAATTATAAAATTAAAAGATGGGAAATTCCACTATTTTTAAGAAATTTTTAAGCTTTATTAATTAATGGAAGTATAAATTTTGTGTGATGATTATTGAATAGCAAAACACCAGTAAAATTGATTTTAAAATTTATAAACATATTAACAATTTTTTTTATTATTTCGAATATTAGAAAAGAACTTACCGTATGAATTCACTGTATGAATATTTGATTCAAATATGTTATATTATTACAAACTGCAAAATGTAGTACTTAGATGGGGCAAGATAATTTTTGAAACTGAACTACACTAATTTATTTATGTTTCATAAACTGACATTAATTTTAGAGTGCTAGTGGTCGAGTATCAGTTAGTTTGCTATCAAAAATTTTTACGTGAAAGCAAAGAGGAAGATATATTTTCATTTAACATTCTAAAGTTAAATTTCACTTAAATTATCTCAATGAAATTTCCAATATATAAATTGAATTTTCAATTTGAAATTCTCGCACCAAGGATGCAAACACAAATTTCTGAATTAAAATATAATAATGGTAGGACATTACTTTAATTCAACTGAAAGAAAGATAAATCATCAAAATCATTCACTGTTAGAAGGAGTCTTCGTATTATAACTTAAAGGGATGGTGATATAATATGTAAGAGAAAAAATGGTAGAGGGTCGACTAATAAGCAAATAATTCAGGGTTAAATAATATATGGACTTAGTATTATTGAAATCAAATAAGATTAGCGTAATAAATTGAAATCAAATTGTAGTTATAAAAATGAAATTAGTTTATTTCAGTCTAAATTTATCAGAATTTTTAATTGTTTTTAATCATTAAATGAAATGAAAACTTTATTTATATAAAATAGTGAAAAGTCAGATTAATGTCCAGTGACACTAAATAGTTATCTGTAATAGTCCATATTCGTAACTTTAATTAATATTTACTTTCCATTACAAATATATACGTTTTATTCAATATACATTAATTAAATTTGTAAATCATATATCTGTTATTCGAAATTAAAATAGCGAAGCAATGTATAATTACCGTAAATTAATACTGTAAATATTACCGCATGATTTTAAGCATTTTTTAGAAGAATGATAAAAATAAATTATTTTTTAAAATCAAAATTAATATTTTCATATATCAAATTGAGCTAAAATTAAAAGTTTTAAAAATAAAAAATTGCTTTAATAGAACATTAGAAAACTACGCATTTTAAAATTGCAATTCGTAATATCCACTTTAAGAAAAAAATATATAAATGTATGTTTAGATTTTAATAAGTATATATTCATAAAATGAAATTTACAAGTTTTATATTTATTTTTATAAAAGCAAAACAATTTCAATAACAACGGTTTACAACTTACACGCTTGTTTAAAATAATGTTAAAATAAGCTTAACATTTAATGAAAACAAATAATACCGTAAATGCAGCTGAAAGATGTCACCTTAAACATGATATATTCCTCTAATATTGCCGTCTACAACATTTTCTTGAATAGCTCCATAAAGGACAAGTCAAAAGGTGTGAAGCATATTTTCAAATAAAACTCTTAGTTGGGAAAAGTCTCCCCCCCCCTCTCTATACTGAATCATCCAGACAGGTTGTCCACTCCATGAACACTATCACTTTAACCTTTTTTTCCTACAGAAACGTAAATCTACTCTGCTATAAAAAAGAAGGAGTCCAAAGAAAACAGCGCTCTCTTTTTCTTTTTTTTTTCCATAGCACCATCTTTCACGCGGATAGAGGTCTTTTCCAGAAATCAATAGCAAAGGTAGTAGCTTCAAGTCTCGAGAAAGTTTGGACTGCGTCCAAGACGCGTATCCAAAAACTATCCATCAAAGGGGGGAAAGATACCGTGTCGGGAAAGCTGTTTACTAGAACCAAAAGGTGGTTTGTCTTCAAATGAGAAGGTATAAAATAAGAGTTTTCATAGATAATACATTCAAGCCCCTGACGGTGCTATCCATGTTCTTATATTACGTAACATCTATTCATGATCTAGTTTATGTAAATATGCAAACAATAACTTGATTGTTTTTCGTTCCTAAACAGAATAGGTATAGTGCTACTTTTTGATATTGTTGTTATGGGTTTAGATCATGTTCTGTCATGAATGTTTGCAGCCAAAATTGTCTATAATCAATAATTTTAGGAAATATTGGTAGCTCAATGTACTTCTCCAAAACAAACGAAACCATTCTAAATTTCTATTTGTTTGGACCCAAACCAAATCTGAAACTACCTGAATCATTGAATAATCAGATAACTAAATAAAAGACAACTGTTGCTGTTTCAAGCTGGGATAATTTAAACATTGCTTCAACAAGACTGGCGTAAAGTTTAAAACTGAAGATCTGATTTCTTAATATCCAAAATAACTGATTTTTCATATTGCATTTCCATCTCGGGTCTTACTAGTGACTTTTATGTCTTAACCCTTTGTATTCATAAGTCGAGGGCCAGATCCGTTTTTAAATCGGAAGCTCCTTTGTCGTGTCTAAATTGACGTTTAAATCCAAACCTATGTTCAAACAGAAAATTATATGCAGAATGTCAACAAACTATTGTTTGTGTGTGAAGCATACAATTGTGTAAGCAAAGCTGACATTTAATTTAATTTGTCTCTTCATTTATTTATTTAAGTTGCTCTATTTTTTTTAGTTTAAGCATATTTCAAATAAACACTTAAAAGCATTGGGATCTGCTGCTAACAAAACTGAAATATAATTTGAAAGTCATCTTTATCATTTTGACATTATCTTCAAATGTAATTTGAAGATAATGTCAAAATACGTTCATTTGGTCTGCCAACAATAAAACAGCACATTTTATTTTAAAATCTACAATTTACCGTAATACAGGAAGGAGCATAACACAACATCTAAACCTCTACGGTTGCAGTCAAGTCTAAACTCAGAAAGATACTGAGAATACTCTATTGTTGCAAATGGTTTTCTAAAGAAGCACAAAATAAGAAGGTTTTAAATATTTATTAAGCCATATAGACAGTTGATGATATGGATAACATCAGTTCGGATGATTAGAAATCCAAATTATACAACAAACATATAAAACAAAACCGCATATTTATATCATAAACTTTGTAGAGGGCCAGACAGTCATAGTAAAATATTTCCATATTAGAATTGCATGATTATAGTTATAATGCAACTTCTTTGGAAATATGAGCAAGAAGTTTCAACACGAAAAAGAATCATTACGTAATATTTTTATTATGTATCTGACTATTTAAAAAAAATCTAATTTTCAAAATAAAGATCTTGTACGACATTCATACAATACAACAGCATTTACAAAAAATGCATAAAATATTTTCATGCACAGAAATAATTGTATTCGGGTATTGCTTGAAGCTTGGTGTTTGACGATCAAGATATATAAAAATATCAAATCTTTGTGATCATATGTTGTAATTACAGAAGTGACACAAATCTTTAATTGTTAAGTTTTAAAATTAGTACATCTGAAACATTTCAAAAGTGCATTCAACGTATATTAGATACTAAATTATGGAATGAAAATATTACTGTGAGTAAAAGAATAACTTATAAAGCTAATTTGAAAAAATTCAGCATGTAATATTTTATTTTTTTTTAATTTGTAAAAATTGTCCTTTGTAATTTTTACTTCTTGAATATTAGCAACGATCTAGTTTACAAAAAAAAGAGTTATTCTATTTAGAGGTAAAATTTATGCTAACTTTCAAAGGAAAAATATTTTGTTACATACATATATGAAGCATTCACATATTTATATAGCAAAATTTATGAACCATCGTATTTTCTAAAAATATTAAATATATTTTTGTTTATTACAGTTTCTAATGAAATTTAAATAAAATTATATTTATAATCTATATTTAGATTACATTTGCTAGCGTGGTCAGTCATTAAGATAAAGTTTTGGGACTCTTGGATCATGAAATGTTTGAGAAAAATAAATCTGTAGCAGTATTTTAATTAATGATTTTACCTTTCAGTGTAAAAACAAAAGACATCATCTAGATATAAGTGCTAAATATAAGTACTTCTTATGTGAAGCAGAAGCATTTGAAATGCATATTATTAACATTATATATCATATAGAAATTGAGTCAAATAATTGATACATAGGCAAAATCACTGAACATGAAAACCAATTACAACCTTAATTCAATTCGACTTTGATTAGTAACCGTGTGAAAACGTTTAAACAAGTTTTATATCTAGTAAAACCTGGATTTCAGCATTATCAACTGAAATCTTAAGATGAAATTCAAATGTATAATAAAATAAAACACACAAACACACATATATATATATATATATATATATATATATATATATATATATATATATATGTATATATATATGTATATATATATATATGTATATATATATATATATATATGTATATATATATATATATATATATATATATATATATATTATATATATATGTATATATATATATATATGTATATATATATGTATATATAGTATATATATATATATATATATATGTATATATATATATATATATATATATATATATATATGTATATATATATATATGTATATATATATATATATATGTATATATATATATATATGTATATATATATATATGTATATATATGTATGTATATATATATATGTATATATATATATATGTATATATATATATGTGTATATATATATATATATATATATGTATATATATATGTATATATATATATATACTATTCATTAAAGCTAATAAATGGAAATAAAGTGGTGAAATAAATTTTAGAAAATCATTACTTATCGGATTACTAAAAATTTATGAGATTTTATAATTATTTTTGAGACAGCATATATAAAACTATTATGAGATATGAATATATATATATATATATATATATATATATATATATATATGTATATATATGTGTATATATATATGTGTATATATATGTGTATATATATGTGTATATATATATGTGTATATATATGTGTATATATATATGTGTATATATATATATGTATATATATATATGTATATATATATGTATGTATATATATGTGTATATATATATATATATGTGTATATATATATATATATGTATGTATATGTATGTATATATATATATGTATATATGTATATATTATATATATATGTATACATATATATATATATATATATAGATATATGTATATGTATGTATATGTATGTATATATATATTATATATATATATATATATATATATATATATATATATATATATATATATATATATATATATATATATATTATATATGCAAGAGAAACGTAAAACAAATCTATAAAGAAATGTAGAGATTTTGTATAAAGCTCTGAAGGCGGCTCTTCAATGAATATACTGTCAGAGAACTTCCTTGTATTTGATAGTTTAATCGTGTCAAAGTAAATTTATAGCTAAAAACCCTCATTCCGGCCTGGGAAATTCTCAGGAGTTTTCAAATCCTAAGAAAAGAAAAAACTCCGCGTCTCTCTGCTTTCCCCCTTTTAACCCCTAATTTAAATTGATCACTCGGACTACAGTTCATGCCCTCAAGTAAGAGGTCTAACCAATTAAAATTTTATGGTGCCTTAGTGACCATTTTTGGAAATTTTGAAGAAAAAGTGGATTCACGCTATCGTAAACAAATTTTTTTAGCCATTTATCCTTAGCTTTTAAATTCTACAGCACACTTAGATTTTTTTCTAAAATGTTCCTTTAGACTTCTTGGAGATTCTTTTTTTAGATGTTTCGTGTTAGATGATGTAGCAGTGCGTTCCGTTATTATAATGAAGGGGTAATACATCGAACTGACGCTGCGGCAATAAACATCGTTCGTGACTAAAAACGGTGTCTTCTTTTACTATACCAACTGACCATGACTGCAAACCACCTGTCGTATACTCGATTTAAAATTTAGGGTACTCTTATACAATTGCTCATATAATAAGGTGTATAAATATTTGTTTAAAAATACTATTTGAATTATAAAAGAATGAAACATATAAATCTAAAAGGATGTGTTGTGGACTTAGATTAGGGAAAAAAATACTAGTAAATGCAAGGCTATTCGTTAGTTCATAGTTAGATTTTGATTTATAGGATATGATATAAAACGTCCAAGTGACCTGTTAATTGTTCGTTTATATCTCTACTACAGTGCATCAACATACGTGTTTATTTTTGCAAATAAGGTGTAGATATTTTATAAAAGCTGCTGTTTAAGGAGTTTCTTTCCAGTGTTATTTTTAAATTAACATATTAACCTGTTATCAATTTTTAAAATAATTTTAATTTGCAATTTCATAGCTTACTTAGAATACGAAAGGAATGAACTTTTATTCTAAATTTGAATATAGATCCCAGAGAAAATTATAGATGTGTTAGTTAGTGCAAGTAAACACCGTTCCATACGTTCACACACTTCCAATTTGTAGCTTAAATGTTCTAAAATTTAATTGTATGACAGTATTATAAAATAATTGAAATTTTAATGAAAATAAAAATTATAATCTTCAGTGTTTAAGGATAATTCTACTTGATTTGTAGAATAAGATCTATTTCAATAACTGAATTTCAGTTTCGTGCTTTGATTAAAAATTTTAGCTCAATTTAATGTTCTTTTTGTGAAAAAATACAAATTATAGTAATGTATTAACATAATAATATAAACATGTTTGAATGTTAAATTTATTTTAAATATACATAATTCTAACAAAATGTTTTCTTTCTTTCTTAATTTTAGTTACTGGATGTGAAGTATGGCAACTATGTGCCGTCTCATACAGACTCACTCACTAGAGCTAATTTTGTCCTGTCATCTGTGGCGAACAATGCCGGGCAACAACAAAATCAAGCACCTGCAGAAAGAACTCGCCAACATCAACACGGGGGATCACACCACAGAAGCAGTCGTCACCATTCAAGCAAAAAGAAAGACCACCAGTTTCATCCTATATATGAAGAGGTTAGTGCAACGTCAGACGAAAACAAAGCAGGAGGTCGAAGTCTTGATTCAGATATTGAGGATAGTGAAGTAGAAGGAAGAACAGTAGCAAGTGAAGATGAATTTGCCGAGGACGAGTTGAGTGTTGCGGGAGAGTATCCACTGAATCCCGAAGAACAAAGTCAACAGTGCTCTGCCACTAGTAGCTTGCAAGGTTCTACGGGAGGTGATTTATATCCGGATGGAGTGACAGGCTCTAGCGAAAGATTCTGTAGTGATGGTAGTCCATCTGATACTAGAGCTGTGAAAAGTAATTTTAGAGGACTAGATGTAAATTCCGCACAGAACAAACTTACTCATTCCTTAGAGAGGAATAAAGATGGACATCATAGCAATAGTTTTCAAGCAAAGCAGAACTATTATCTCAACAAAAGTATGTTAGGTCCCGACTTCACGTATCCAGAGGGAATGACTGATGGCAGTTCGTGTGTATCACCGTCTGGCGATATTGGACAATCTGAAGCTTGCCAGTATCCCAGTGCTAGGGCTATAGGATCGTCTTTGAATTTCATTCCTGCTCTATTACAGCAGCAACAAAGATCTGTTCCCTTGTCTTCTCGATCAGCATCTAATTCACCTCCTCCGCCACCATACCCAGTGTCCACAAATCCTAGACCAGGAGGTCAGGGAACTAGCACATCCTCAGGTGTTATACCTGCGCTTTATAACCCCCAGATTGTGTCTCCAAATAGTCAGCAGGTTGGACGCATACCCGATGCTCTGCTGCGCGAGTTGAGTTTCAAACTGCCACCTAACAGCGGTGTCGCCACTATGCCAGCTGTAGCAGCGATGAGCTCTAGGTCACTACCAGTTCCACCTTCTTGTAGATCTGGAGGAAGCGGAGTACTCTTTACCGTAGAGAATCCTTACCCTCCACAAGCACCCCTTCCATCCATATCGAGGACGCGATCTGGATCAGCAACAGAATTCACGTCCACGGGAGGCAGAGGAGGAAATTTATCTTACCATCCTTATCCGCATCACGCTCTTTCAGGAGGCAGGCCTCCTACGCCTCCTCCACCTGAGAATATATATGCTTCAATCGATGATGTTGGACCTTTCACCATAGACGGTAGTCGACACAGGAGCCCTTTCGGACGAAAAGGGTCGACTGACTTAAGAAATACCTTTGGTCGATCGACCAGTGGTAGATCCTCCAAATCAGCAGCAGGTGACAAGTTCCAATCGAATAACGTCCCTAATCGCCACTCGAATGAAGAGGGTGGGTCGTATGGTGATATTAGGCCTATTTATGATTCAAGGACCGCTTGTTCATGAGACTTCGGGATCTTTTCATAGTCAGAAATGTCCCATAAAAAGAGCTCTTGTTTACTCGGCCCCTCCTGTGTGCCGAAAAAGTTAAATTGAACCATGAGTTAAGAAATGTCTTGTTGTTTGTAACGTATTTCATACTGAAGATTCTGCAAAGACTTGATGTTGTAACAATCAGGGTTCCTCATTCAAGATTTCGAGCTTAGACCTGAGGATCAGGTGTCAATATCAACTCTAGTCGTGGTGAGGAAATATTTTAAAGTTGTGTGACATTAACTTCTTAGAGTGATGATTTATTTTACTGATGTATGGAACTCGGAAATGCGGTTCCTTTTACTCTACGTAACTGTTAAGAATTTTCTCCGCTGTAACCAGTGTTGTATAAACAAGGTTTGTTTACAGCAAATGATATGAAATAATTCCAGTTGTGGTGATTTACCTGTACTCGTGTTTTCACTCTGAAAATTGTCTATTCTTGTCAAACTTTATACGTAATGACAACTCGAAGAGTTTTGTTACACTCGTCACCTTTTACTTGATATTATAGGGATTAAACTGTTAAGTTAACCGTTCTGAAAATGATAGGATATTTCTTTGCTCATGGCAGTTTGTTTGCGATGAAGCTCTAATTTGTGACAGGGGTTTAGTGAACACATTTTGACAATTTTAAATCAAATACATAGTTGCAAACAATTATGAGTGAATACTAGAAGTTTTAATTTAAAGGTTTCAAATATCTAATACATCTCACTTTAATACTTTTAACCTTTTTGTTTGGCTGGTTCTTTGCATGAGAGAGATTTCACAATTTCTTAAAAATTGTAACACTATATCAAAAATAAATCAGCATGCTTTGTTAATGAAGACAATTATTTGCAAATATATCAGATGTTTTTCATTTATATTAAGAGAAATCATTATATATCGTTTAAGTTTCTAATAAAATAATTTCATTGATTTGATTGATTATACTGTATTAAAATCAATTCACACTCCACATAAATGCTTCAACTTAATTATAGTCTTGTTTTAAATTTAGAATTAAACATTTTAGTTTTTAAAAATTTTAAATATTTTTAAAAAATAATACACAAAATTAGAATTTTAAATTTTATATTTTAAAGTTTTAATAAAAATTTAAATAAAAAGAAATTTTAATGCAACGTGGTCATTTCGTTTTTATCAAATATGCATTATTGTAATTTACATTTATAATAGTTTGTTCTAAATTAAATTATTTTAGACTTTACTACTGAATAAACACTGAACGTAGCAAAATTCAATTCTTCATTAAACACGTGTAATATATGTACATATATTTTAGTGAAGTTCAATCAAATAAATCAAACTAAAAATTTCCATTTCACTTTCAGAAAATGCTTAAGCAAATAAGACCTGAAAGTTAACAATCGAAGAATAAATTTATACATTTTAACTCAAGCAGCAATGACAAGAGTATACATCTGATTAATGTCATGTAAAATCTGCCAGGGGTTAATATTTTCATTTGTTTGATTTTGTGTTTGAAAATATCCCCAAGAAAAGATGTAATTCTTTTATAAGTGAAACTGAAAAAAAATTTCTCATGTACGTTCTTATCCTTAGTTCTTATTCATAGTAGTAGCTATAATAATTTGTTTGATTGAGATTTTTGTTGGTTTAGCATGAATTAAACCTAATTTAGATACATAGAGTTTTGAGCATGTTTTATCGTCAGTAATAACCCAAGAGTTCAATACTAATATATGCATTTGTTGCATATTTCATCAATAGGTAATGTTTATAGTAACATTTTTATTATACTTTAGGCATGCTGATATGTATATTTAGCAACAAAGAACTCAGATTGCATCTGTTTTTACTGTTTGTTGTAATCGTGTAAAAACTCTGTGTATATTTATATATCTAAAAATTCTGAAAATAGTCGACCATGGAAAGCCGTTAATCATTCAATTGCTTCTTAATCCATATGTGAAAAAAAATTGATATTATGCAGTGAAAAGGACTCATTTCTTTGTATAGGTGTGTTTGTGTACATGTGATATAATCTAAGACAGGACCATGATATTTAAATTTGTGAAAGATTATGAGATGTGACACTTGTTACTCTAACCAACACTGCTTATTGATTTGTGCTTGAGAGAATTTCAGGGCGTCCATGTTAAGAATATATTTGTCTACATTATCAATTTTGTGAAATATTGTCAAGTATGATTATTGTAATTGTGTCCACAGGCAATATAGGAATAATATAAAAATATAAAAATGAATTAATTTGGTAAAATGTAAAGTACAACATTTCATTTTTTTTTTGTATGGAATGACAAGTCGCAAAATTATAGATTCACAAATCTTTACATTTATTTTGGGAATAGAAATTCTTTTAAAAAACTAAAACTATTTAAAACTCATTTCTATAGTATAAATTAAGATAATAGTTTTTGTATTTATTATTTTGATACTTGAGTATTAAATATAATATAAAATTTTCACAAATATCCTTTTGTTTTTAACAGTCACAAATTAACAGAACAATAATTTAACTTTTTTTTATATTACTGAAAGCGTTCCACCTTTTTATGTACAATTTTCAGTACTATTATTTTTCTAAGCAGTTTGAAAAATTTTGGGTTGCAGTGAATGTTTTAAACAAAAATTTTACTAAACTAATTCTTGAAATTTTTGAAAAAAGGTATTTGTTTACTTAAAATCCATTTAATAAATTAAATATTTGCATTAAGATGATAATATCTTACTTCTGTGTTGTAAAGTTATAATCATTTAAAATTTGGATATCATTTCAAAAACTGAAATTTGGTATTAATTTTGGTACATATTTTAAAAATGTAGGATATTAGTTTGCCTTAATTTAAAATGTTTTGCATTGAACTTTTATACTGACTGATTATCATATAAGATGATATTTGTTGCAAGGAGAAATTTTTATCCATAAAATATCTCATGATAGTTAATACTAAAAAAATAGATCAATCCTTGTCAGTGACACTGAAAGGTAATTCTCATGCGTATGTATGATTAGAATAATAGTACATATGAGAATCTTGTTCATAAACTATGTTCGCATCGTGGGGGTAGTCAGTCAGTATAATGAAATTACTCTAACACCCACTACTTACAGCAATTTATTCCAAATTTAATTGTCAGAATTTCTGTAGGACACTTTTTAGCTAAGTTGATTTTCACAAAGAAAAGATACAAGGAGCATCAACTTTATAAGGTATAAATTGACAAAAGGAAAGCGGCAAGCACAAATGCTTACTGTATCCAAAACAGGAATAAGAAAATGTTAAGTGTTTATGGGAGAAAATTCATGTTCTGTCACTGTGAATTCGATGTTTTTTATTAGAAAATGATAATTTCCATAGATCTCAGTATGCGTAATGCTTTTTTCAGCGTCCGAAAAAAAAAATACAAATGTCTTATAACTAAATATATTGTAAATGTAATACATCGCTAGTGTACTAGACTTTGTACGTTATTCGAATCAGCAATAAAAATACAAACAGAGGGAAATGGTAAAGAAATATTTCAATATTTCTTAATTTTGTGTACTTATGTTCCAGATTTACATATTATGTTTATATTGTAAGTTTACTGAGACCTTTTAATTACTGTTGATCAGCAAATATTTATATTTAACTCAAGAATATAAAATTTAAATATACAGCAGGATTAAAAATTCATATCTATGGTTTCTAAACATTATATTATTTACTGTTAAGCAAATTAATTCTATCATAGAAATAATGAAGTAATTGAGTTTTTGCTTAATAATACAGAAGTGTTCAGATTGCTTTTTCAAATTTAGTCAGTACTCAATGATTAACAAAATCATTATAGTAATGTTTGTTATTTAGTAAAGACTAAGTATTACAGTTTTTAAATACAATAAAAATTCTAATTTCATTAGTTTTTACAAATTGGTAGCTAAAGTAGATTGCATACATTATCTTTATTCAAATATAAGACAATGAACAAAATGTTTATCTTTTCATTATATACTTAAAGTGTGCATATTTATCAAGGCCTAAATTTTTAATTAAATCACTTTTTCATATATATATAAAAGTAAATTCCTGAAATAAATTAATTTCGGTCTTATATATGTGTTGATAGAAAATATGTTTAACATTTTATTCAAAAGCATTATATATGATTTTAATAATTATTGGAGAATATAAATTAAGCTATTCCTTTTCATTTTAGATTAAGTATGTATAAAATCAAAAATATTTTTACTTTCCATAAACTTTGGGTTTTTAAGCTTATATTTATATGCATACTTTGTATTTTTCAAAGTTTTTTTTTTAATTTTTAATATATACCTTTCAAAAAGATTTAGTTTTTGAGCTTTGAGAAATTTAAGGAACAAAAGACTTCTAAAACTTCAGAATTTAACCAAAAATATTGCATTTTCCCAAAAAAACACCAAGCTAAAAATATTATTTATAGTTATTTAAATGTTATGAACTGAATAATTGTTCTTATTACAGTATAAATGCTTTTTGTTGTGCCATCTTACAGATTAAGGAAAAAATTCTAGCTTGGTGTTTTTTGCTTTAATATATTCCATATATATTTTGCTTTGCAATATTTTCTCTTTTTTAAACTTAAAGTTACAAAAAATATTTAATTAAATTATATGCAATGGACTCTAAAAGAATGTTTCGAGTCGAAATAATTTAAAAGAAAAAAAGATTTAATTAAAAACTCTTTTCTGCTAGGTTTTTTTGTCTCTCATATATCTTATATTATTCTCTCATTACATATGTTTATATTAATAATACAATTAAAATTGTGGATTTTATAAAATGAGATTTGAAGTTTGTTGTCCCTTTCTCTATAAATCTGTACCTGGAAACGATTACAAAATATCAAGGAAAATGTTATAAATTCACCATAAAGTAATATTTTTGTGTTTAATTTTAGCTATTTTTTAATGTGCATAAATTTTTTCTTGCTTTCTTCTAGAGAAGTGTTTTATGTAAAGTGGTAAGTATTTGGTTCTCTAAAATAGAAAACGAAACCTCGTGAGTCTCACATTTCAAACTTTTAATACCATTTGTAGAAAACTTTAGTCAGCAGTCTTACTAGACAACGGTTTAATTAAAGTGTCATGGATGCATAACTTGTGTTAGACTTTTTATATTGTTGTAAAGTGCAAATTATTCTGGGCTGTACAGTATATTTTTATCAGTTTCTTTGTTGAGAAATAATGAAAAATGTGAAAATGTGTGCTGTGTAATATTAACTGTGGTGTTTTAACAATGGAGGAGGAAAACATATATTAATGTAGTAGGAATCTAAATTTCAAAACCTTTTTTTTCCCGCATTTTGACTTTATTCAATACATAGCTTCCTTCACTATGATGTTTTATGTCTTGTACTTCATTGAATAAAATGCGCTGTTTTTATTGTATAAAGTATTCACTAAACTTTAAAAATAAAATAAAATAAAAATACCAATAAGCAGCTTCCAGTTTTATTTCAGAAAACGCCGATTGGGCTTTATTACAGTTTAGGGTGCCCCCGGAATTTTATTCTATATTTATATGTATCACCGCTAATTTTTTTAAAGATGACTTTAAAAACTGTACTCAAAATGCTTGCAAATGTAAAAATTTGGTACAATGCAATTGTGAATAAAAGTTCTGTATACTATTTTAAATATTTTAATACTTGTTGCTTATGTTTTTTATTGCACTTTCATTGCTTTATAAAAAAAGTAATTACTCATACTTTTTTCAGTATGGTTTAGAAAATTTTAAAAAATTCTCCATATATTTGCATATGTAGTACAATCTGTCATTAAATTACATGTTGTGTTTTTTACTATTTTAATACTTATAGTTAATGCTTTTCATTGCGCTTATGAATGTCTATCATCGCCATCTTAAATAGTATGTTGTCACTATTGGTACCAAAAAATATAGCCAAAAACCAAGGGGGCACCCCTAACTATATTTTCACCCTGAATGAAATAATATCAGCAGGAGTACTATAAGAAAAAAAAAACTCAATTTGCTTTGGAAACATATATCACTGGTTAAATAATTTGTATACCTTGTAGTTGTTTTTATTATCATTATTTCACTACTAACCATAACAAATACGAATGATTAAAACAAGTACATTATAAAAGCTTGCTTATTTTATTTTTACAAAATGTTTTAACCATCAAATTTAAAACATTTTGGCTGTTTCTAGACTGCATGTCAAAGTATGATTAATTTTATACAACTATTGCTCACTCTTGTAATTTTCATTTTCTTTGAGTTGAAATTCAAAATTTCAATTGTTCAATTACAAAGAAAATTATTTTTTTCATATAGCACATGTGTAATCATTAAATAACTCGGATCCAAATAAAATTTCTTTTATAATAACCTTTTGTGTTACTTTTATTTTGTTTTGTTTTCTTTAGAGTTTTAATAACTTTACACATTTTAGAAAAATGTTTTGAAACCCTTAATTTGAAATATACCATACATAAGTCACACACACACAGATGTATAATATTTAAATATATTTTAACTACATTTTAATATCATATCCACCTTTTATTGACACATATAAAATATTTAAAAGTATCGATACAGGTTCAACCATTTTTTTCTTTAATGGATCTACTCAGATTTATACTTTATTTTATTCTATCGAAATCCAAAATTTAAATTTTTCAGTTACAAAAAATTATTTTCGCATATTGTGTATGTATATTTAATATGTAACTGGAATTCAAAGAAATTTTCTTTTATGGTAAACTTGCGTGAAAATTTATGTTATTTTATTTTATATGATTTTAAATTTTCACATTTTTATAATACTCTTTTGTAACCTTCATGCAATATTTAGTACTCTACACGCTCAGCGCTTTTTTATATAACTATACTTTAAAATTCTTTTATTTAATTTTAGCTATATATTATTTTATTTAATTTTAGTATATCCATTTAAGTATTAAAGTATACATACAAGGTTTTGTCTTCTACATCTTTAATTCATCTGCTAACCCTTAAGTTTTCCTGTTAAAATGAAAAATTAAACACAAATTTTAGATTTGAGAAATCTTTTAATTCATTGAATTAAATTTAACTTGTAAATTCACAAATTTATGTTTATAAAATTAAAGTAATTATTTTCCCATGTTCTCCATATGTAATCATTAAATTAATCTAATTCAAATAAAACTTTTATAATAATATTTATTTTATTTTGTTATTTTGTATGCTTTTAAGTTTACACTATTTTGCCCTATATGATATACTTCACATCTATTTGAACATTTAATAATTACATGTAAAAAACCCTTTATTTAATCCGCTTTGATATATTACACCTATTAAAGTTTTAAACAATACATACCCTCTTTATTTTACCTTTTACAAAATTAAATGCAACGATTCTTCCCTAAAGTATTCGATGTTGTAAAACACACATAAAGGACCGTAAGGTTTTTTTCATTCTTGAATCATATTTTCATCTCAAACAAAGCGTACTAGTTTACCATTTGAATCACAATTCTAGCAAATAACATGCACTTGGTCAATTTAATCATTTGTCAGGACCTTTGACTGACTCCCATCTTCTGATCCTAAATACTCCTTGTCACTGTAATTCGTTCCCTGCGTCAGATGGATGAGTAACGTCATATCTGCGTCATAATTATTGTTATAGTGACGTCATTTATCAGTGTAACCAATGGCTGTCTTTATTAGATTTGAACACTGGGATGCACAAGATGAGGCCATAGTAAATTGACTCATCCTTGCAGCACCACAGGAATTTAATGTAGTGGCCCTGAGCCTGTTATTCATTATTACAATTATTTGTAATAATGAATATCAGGAATGTAAATGACTCTGAGTATTGAAAGCACATATTAAATCTGAAATGCATGAATAGTTCACATTTAAATGGCATAGAAATGCAGTAAAGACCTTGAATAAGACTATTGAGAATGATTCAGAATTGACGTTATACAGAAAAGTATTCATTATGATACCCTTTTCAAATTCTCTAAACAGTATTTGCAATAATAGACGTACAGCAGTAATATCCAATTAATTCTGCCATTTTGATGATAAATGCTTAATTTCAATGCATGGAATAAAAGCTATTAAGATGATTCACAATATTAATAATACAGAGTTTTTACACAGAGTTTTTAAAATTTCTTTCTTTCTTGAATACCTTCAGGGAACACAAAAAAAATAACTTGGCATGGAATTTGAGATCTAACCTTAAAGATTTTATACGAATAATTAATGGGCATTAATTCACTCAAGTAATAAAATTCAACTGAGTTGAAACTATAAATCTCATTCCAAAACTTAAACTCCTTCATATAAAAAACTGATTAAATTTTCTCTTTTTTTTAATGAATGTTTCCTTTTTAAATAACGATAGTAAAAAATTATGTTTAAAAATATCCTTTTATTAACAAAGTCACTCGTCACATTAAAATCACAATTTGACAGATCTAGGAAAATTATTTATGGTTCTCGGAAAGAAAAGTGTAATTAAAAGGAAACTAAATTAGCATGCACACAGTATAAAATTAGGCAAGTCCTATGTTATTAAAGTACTATCTTCATGAGAAGCTTTAAATTACACCTCTGAAAAACTGTAAAAATTGTTAAATCGCTATTTGGTAAAAAAAATAACTGTTAAAGCGATTTTCTGAATTTATTGAAAATTGATGTTTTGAAAATGTTATGTAATAAATTATATAAATTATTTCTACCAATTGAACATCGTGGGGTAGAAATAACCTCAAATCAGAGAGCACACTAATTTCCATTTAGCAGGAATGAAATTATTAAATTGATATTATTTCTATATTTCACTAAGATTTCTATAAATATTTGATGACTCATTGGACTTTCAGACAGAATGGCAACTTATTTTCCACCAACTGACGTTTCTGACCATTCAAGATCACTAAGATAATTTCTTATGAGAGTGGCGCCATTCTCGCGTTTCGATTGCATAGTCGAACATTATTCCCTTGGCAAATTTGTAGTGAAAAGATGTCAGGATGGGGCTGTCATGTATTATAAGTTTACGAAATAAAAAAAAATTTTACGAATGCCTTTTTTAGGTTTGTGAGGGAGTTTAATGTCATCTTGTGAATAAATTTCCTAAGTCTACTCCCGAAAATCAGATAAGGACTGTTTTTTCTTCCCTAAATAACTATTCTAAATTTTAGTCATGTTATGCATTTATTTAAAACCTTTTGAAATACATTAATTTAGGGTTACTGACGATTTTTCGATAAAATTAATAATGTTGCTCTTTCTATTTTGCCTGTAACTTTGATATACTCTGACAGAGGAGGAGAGAGGGTGAAAAAATAGATAGCGAGAGAAAGAGAGAGCAAGGGAAATAAAAGGTGGAAAGGATGCAGTTCATCCGACAAATATTGTTTTGAGGTAACACTTTAAGTTACAAAACGAGCCCGTAAATAATTAGTTTAGAATTATAAAACTTTGTACACATAAACATTGCATAAAACTAAATAAATCTCATTTGAAAAATTATTAGAAATTTAATAATTCTTTCAAAAATTCAATTTTAAAATATTTTGGTAAATCACATTTAATAACTAAATTTTTGTTGTCCCATTATTTAAAAAATATCTTAAGAACATATTTGAGTGATAATTTGCTTAGTGACAATTAATTAATTTACACAAAATACTTTTATGACTTAAATTTTCCAAAAAATCTCCCTTTTCTATGCTTAAATTGAAAATTAAATTCATATCGGATATCTCGATTAATTTAAATTCACATTATGAATGTTAAGTAATTTTTTTGGTGTTCTATAAACAATAAGTAACAAGAATTGTTTTAAATATTAATAAAATTTTTCTTCAATTATTTTATTAAAAACATGATTTGACTTAATAAAATTCAGAGCGATTAACTTATTTATCCTTCATTGCATATATCCACTAAGTATTATAAAATCGAAATTAATATCTTATAAAAATGCTGCACCATTCATTCAAGTACTTAAATGCATAATAAAAAGTTATTACATTAAAAGTTTTTGATACCGGTAGATCTGCTTTACACAAGCCGCAGACATGCACTGCATACTTTTGTGCTACAGTCGGGTGAAAATTGTTATGTGATAGATTATTGTCACCCAAATGCGGCTTAAAATAATTGCTAAAAATAGTTGAAAGTTCTTGTCGTCTTATCGGAAGGTTTAATAGGCTGCAAAATCTGAAATTGTTAAAAAAAAACTGTTAGTTTCAAAAACTAGTCTTTCTTGCTGACGGTTTCAAAATAACTGCATCAGTGCCAGAAAGTGCATCACTGGTTGAATTTTCTAAACAAATTCTTATTTAAAATTATTAACGGTAGAAACTATCGTACAACTGAAAGAGGTACCTCAATGGATATTGTTTTGGAATTGAAACTTAGAAATCACAACAATTTACATGTAGACATTGTAGATTCCATCAACTCATTGACGAGGAAAGACGAAAATACTATAGTATCTATGAATAAACAATAATTATACATATAGTATAAAAGTTTCCTTTTTTGAAACGTGAATACCACGTACCTTATTATTAAAATATTTAAGTGTGAACATAAAATTCCAACATATATTTATAACAAATTAATTACTTATCTCTAAGCATTTCAAGTTTTTAGATCTGCATCCTAGCTTCTAAAAAATCCTCTACTTACTATAAAAAGATTTTTGGTGTGCCAATTTTAACAACTAAATATTTTAACAACTTGGAATTAATTTGTCTTCGTGTCTTTAATTTTAAAAACTTACGGTTTTGACTGTGGAGCAGTAATTTAGGAAAAGTGATGAATAATACATATCTCGAACCCAATAAGCCAATATGAGTGGAGCAGAGCTGGGAATTTAAAGTGGAATCCAATACACAGATATGTGACCTACTAATCAATGCCTAAATGGATATTGAAAACTGGTGACAGCCCCTATCAAAAGTGCAAGCTCTTGTTTTATCAATTTTCTTCCATTTATAGTTTAATGTAAGCCCACGTACAATTATTTCATTAACCTTTAAAGCACTTGACTGGTTGCAGTATATTAAACTTACAAATTGACGTTTAGTAATTGATCAACCAGTTTTGACATATTCATCAAAAACTATTTTTAGATTAAAATAAAATCACACATTATATTACTACATTTTAGTTTTTCACCCCACTGTAGTTTATCATGAAATAACAAGAATGTAATATATATGTATATTTTCAAACTATTAATTTCTTACCGATCACTAAACAATTTTTTCATGTACGTTCATATCTAAGTATGAATGTATGTTAGAAAGAATAAATGAGAATATTAAAAAATATATTATTGGTAAATTAACACAATTATCTTGTCTCAAAAAAAGTTTATATCATAAATTTAATTCAATCCACAGTGAGTGAAACGCTTTTAAATTTTTTTCCCTCAATTTTTATGAGTACTTAAAAAACAAATAAGAAAATGTATTAACAATAAAACTGTTGAAAACATCATTTAAAACGTGAATGACAGATATAGATTTACTGACAAGTATAATAACTAATTCATAATCGGCGTTAAAATAATCAGAATTATTTTTTCTATGATTCAATGTGGGTACATAGTTTTTGCTTATACAAATTTATTTTCATCTTACAAATGTAGATATGGTCTCTAATTAGACAATAAAAGTTTCTCGAGGTATCTCGCATTACAATAAAAAATATTCAGAACTTAGAGTTTTTATCTAAAAAATCTAAAAATATAGCAACGCTAGAAAATAGCACTGTGATTGTTTTACTTGTTTTGCAAAAAATGTCTTCTATTTTGGGAAATAACGTTTACGTATAAATTGTGATTGGCTGACAGACCTCTTATCTTATTAAATATTAAATATTGGATGAATGGAAATTATATGGATATAGAAAAACGTTACTTTGAACTGAGTTAGAAAAGTAATTATAAAAGAATAGATATAAGTAGGATAATCAAAGAAATAATAAAATCAAATGGAATTAAAACATGCAGATGTAATTATTAAATAGATATACTCAGGCACAGAAATATAATTAAGATAAGCTTAATACATTTTATGGTTATTAACATGGTGCTGTGTATTGAAGCAAAAATTGCCCCACAAAAATGGTTATATTCCCGAAAACGATATTTTATTCTTTCAAAGTTAAAAGCATGCAATGAGCACGAGAAATTTAAATTAAAAGTGCAACAAGATTTTCAAGAATTTCATTATTTTCTGTTTAAGATTCTTATATTTCAACTTTCTCCAATACCTATTTATATAAGGCTTCTTTTATTATATTTGATATATATACAAAACTAGATTAACGAAACGTGAAATTTAAAAATATGAATTTCTTCAGTTCATTTTTGTATATATTCCAAAATATTAAAACTTGCACATTCTTTAAATTTGAAATTTTTCAATTTAAATTGATTTTATACAGAAAACTCCCTTTGCATGAAATGCTAAATGAATTTTAATCTAGGTAGCTATATCTATGTGCATTTGTTTTTAAAATTTAATTTTATTAAAATAATATTAATTACTGAGCTCTACTAATTAATAATCAATTTGAAAAAAAAATTAACTTTTGAGGAAACATTTTCTATTTTATGAAAAAATAGAGCATTATTATTTATTTTATTCTTATTTATATTATGCTCTACTTTTCAGTAATTAATGTTCTTGAAAATATCTTCACTCTAACTGTTATTATTTAAAGTATCGAAATGTAAACAGAACTATTGAATTTTTACGTAAAATGCACTAATTTTAAACTAGCATGTATTAAATATGCTTTAATAAAAATCTTTAAGTATAAAACATTGAGCTATATGAACAGACTGATGATAAATGTTTAAAGGGCTGTGAAGATGTGATTCTTCTAAATGCAAGTAAATTTTTAATGATTTTGAAGCATGTATTGCCTCCTGGATCCTTCAATTCGTAATTCCAATTGTTCAGCGCCATCTGTTATCACTTCGGTCAACTAACACAGAGTTGAATTGCCTCTTAGTGACAGAATATCAATTGCATCGTATCATCCGATTTTTACTGCATCTCAAGATGGGAAATGCAACCGTAAACTGTACTAAAAGTTACAGTGACATGTAGGTTTTACTTAATTTTCCATATTTAACTTTAATATGAGCTACATAATATGACTCTTTAATTTTCATTTCGTTTCTTTAATTTTCGACAAATATTAAATATCGTTATTTAAAATTAACAATTTCATAAGATCGTTTTTCACTTTTTTTTACGAATTATTGGGAATTAAACTGAGTTGAAATGTATAGAATTATTAAATGTGAGTTGCATGTATAGTATATACTTCAAGATGAAACCAGTTTTAATTTTGTTTTAAAACTACCGTTTGATTTTTTATTCCATTATAATTCCTATCATTTTTAGAAATTTTTATTGGGGTTCTCTGAAGAAATTATTATTGAAGTAATTAACATACTCATATGCTTTTTAGGTAACGCTTAATTGCTATACAGTCCTTTGTTTCAATAGTTCTTAATTATTAAATATGCTTTTACACAAAGAATTCTTAAATTACTCATTACTTTGATCACTTAATGTAATAAGACCACTTTACTTAAAATGCTAAGTTGTTTCATTTAAAAATGCAAATCTAAAATAAATGTATGTTTATACGTCATATACTTTATAAAATGCATCGAAAATAACATTCCTTATTATTTTAAATATCTTTATTATTTTAAAATTTTAATCTGGTTATTTTGATGTTCCTAATTAGGTGATACAACAAAGAATAAATACGAATAAGTTAAAACTAAAAAATTCTTAAATTGATGACCCCATTCTCTATTAAAACAAGTCCAAATTTATTATAAATTATTAAAGAAAATTATTTTCATTCATAAGAAAATATTTTCAATACAAAAAAGCACCATTAATTACTATCTATTTATTTATTAAATATTAAATCACTTAACTAATTAAGCTGAAATGTGTTTTCATTTAAAAAATATGAATAGATATATTTCTATCTCACAATCTTCTAATATTAGACAATAAATTTCAGTTCTAGATTCAAAGTCAGTCATATACTGTATAATTCAGTATATTATTTTTGAACCGGATTTCATAGAATCTATCTTTAGCCTGAAGAATTCTCAAATATCAGAAAAAAATTGATGTTAATAAACTTTAATGTGCTTTTACTGTAATATTGTAAGACTAGTCATATTCTTGAGTAGGCTGCCTAATTTTCGGATACAAGGACTAAGTAGAAAATATTCTAGTTTTGGCATTGAACACCAAAAGTGTTTATCTTTTAGACATGGTCAAATTATTTTCACCTTATGCAATACTTCTCCTATATTATGGACTGCCTAATTATATTTTTTATGTAATTTTTCATACATTATATAATTTTTAGATATCCTGGTGACACACCAACGCGTGGAATCGACCTAGTATTTCTTAATGAATTATTGCTGTTGCAATTAGCAACAATAACAACAAATCTGATAATTTTTTATCATATAAAATATTGACTTATATAATAGATGTTAAAGGACTCACACTGATAATAGAGGCTGTGAAGATACGATTCTGCTAAATACGAGTAAAATTTAAATGATTTTGAAGTACATATTCGTTATTCGAATTGTTCAGATCCATCTTTTATCATTTCAATCCACCGGTCAGATTGTTTTTCTGTGTTGAGGATATTAATAAAAACTTCTAAGTTAATAAACTTTAATCCCGTGCCTAAATTCTTCTCTTAATGTATTTCGGCACATTCTCTATTATTTTTAGATTTCTTCGGAGTAATACACGAACATAATCATTCTGATGGGATTAACAACATAAACAAAATCTTGTTGATTTTAAAGTTTGTATAAAGCAACTGTTCATTTTAAGGATATTACTAGAAACTTCCAACGAAACGCCCTTTAGTTTGAAGCCCCGGATGCTTACTTTAAATAGATGAGAGAAGATTTTATTCAAAAGACTTTTGCTAACTTCACACATTTTATCTATACTTTCTGAAATATAATTATTTAGGATTATGACTTTTATTTATTAACTGAACTTTTATCCTTCAGAAATCGACAATTTTTTGTATATCCTCCCAAAAGAAATAAATCTAGACTATTCTATGCAATTTTCTAAAGCAATGAAAGTTTTTTAAATAAGCTCACCTTTAAATATTCTCAAAACAAGTACCGTAAAAAATCTGATTTTTCTCCTCAGATCTGTGTTTCTTTTTATTAAAAAGTTTACTGTATTTGTTTTTCCTCCTCCATATCATATTGCGTGATATTGTGATATGTTTACAGATACTAGCATGCCATGCGTCTACGGTATCATTTACTGTCAGCAGATTGTTTGTGAATATCTAGTTGAGAAAAGGTTGAACAACCATATGCACTTTAGGTTTGGAAGAGTGAAAAGTTACGGTCAAATGAAATAGTGAATTTGAAATAATGTAATGAAGATTTTATTTCTATTTTGATATGAAAGTTATTTGAATTGTACTACATGTCCAGTAGGGAAATATCATACAGGTAGTTTGCAATTAATTGTCCCCGAAGCAGGCACAAAGTAAAGAAGATATCTGGGATGTTTTCAAAAAATTCTTAACCCATTAACATCCGAACCAATTCTGCTGAAATATACATCGATGAATATCTGAAATTTAGGCTAATATGGACTACTGACAGTAAAATAATATGTGAAATTGAAGCAGTTTTGATATTTCTTATTGTTCTAATTACTGAAAAGCTGTAAGTTTAACCCTCTGGCTGCTCATCCCGCTATTTCCCCGGGCAAATCAAATGTAGCAAAATTTACTTATCACGCGAATTTCGCGAGCATTTGCTTTTCTTCCTTTTTAGAGGAGCGCATCCAACTTTTTCATCATTTAAATATTGAAATAAATTATATACAGTATTAGACGTTTAATTATGTAATAAATACAGTTCTATGAATAGAACTATAGTTATATACATGATATAATAATATTATAATATTATATATTATAGTTATAATAATATATTTATATAATTAATTATATGATTATATTATGTATTTATTACATAATATAATTATACTATATAATTATATAATATATATTATAATTATATTATGTAATAAATAGAAATTAACTGTAATTCAATTGAAATTTATTAAAAAAAATTCTTCTTGTGATAACACCTGAAATTAGTTTTTCTGACAGTTTATCTTCTCACGATATAAATCTATATAAAAAATCTTTTCTAGAAAGAAAAGGTACATATTTCAATTCTTCAATATATATAGATTTAAAATGTACAAAAAAAAAATGCAAAATTTTTGAACCGATTTTTGTCTACAAATTGAGCAGTCAGAGGGTTAAGGGAACATGGATCTCTAACTACGGTCAATATATTGGACTTTTTAAATACTTTAAATAATTAATTTACTCTTACTACACACATTCGGGATTTAAAATCTTTATGTTCAGTAATTCAAAAATTATTTACGTATATGCTTTTAATTAAAAGCATATATGTAAGGACATATAGTAGCTGCTTTCTTTAACAATTGGTGTTTTCACCCTGATTCTTTTTTCGGAATACTATGCATTATTATTTAGGCATTTATCCATTTAAAACATTAAAGTATTACATTTTCTATACAGGTTTTGCATAAAGCATGAGATAATTTTCAGAATGGGTTTAACAGTCAGTAGCTTATTAATTTGATAAATGCAAATATATAGAAGTAACAGAGAAGTTTCATGGTTTGTTACAATAAATGTGTAGAAAAAATATTATAACTTTTAAAAAAAGTATCTAAAAATCCATGTACAGTTTATTATAAAGAGCTTTGATAAATGTTATAACAAGTTTTGAGGTTAAATTATTAAATTCGGAAAGATGTTTAAAGATGTCAAATAATTTAAAATTTAAAATTTTATATTAAAATGAACTGTCTAAAACTTTTTTTTCTTGTTCATGCTTTAAATTTGATTCTAAAAGGTAAAAGTTTGTAATAACTATTCTAAAACTTAAAAACTTTATTGAAAGTGTATCATGCCACCTTAAACAGCAGTGGTGTCATTTATATACATAAATCATGATAAGAGATTTATTTGCTATCATATGTAAATAAAGAACTGTAAAATGAAATATTTTATACGGTTTAGGCATTTTTCATGATAATAGTTGATGTATTTGGCGGAGAAGTAAATTTGTGTATGAGGCTTGCGAAATCATAAATTGTCAATGAAAATGACAAACTTATAAACCAGGGCAGATACTTGAAAATTTGTGGGATTGTTTATAATATTGACATCTAAGTTCGCTGTCAAGGAAAAATCATTCAAAAAGAATACATAAATATTCTACAAACATTTTTGATTGACTTTTAGAAATGGACGGTATGCATTAATGGGTTAAGTAATTTTTTTCAATAACGACTCTTTGTTGCAGTGGTCAGAAAATAGAATTCTAAAGAATAAGTAGTGAATTTCGTCATAGTTATTATAATTTAAATAATATTCTGATTTTTTCATAAAGTATGTAACTATTAAATTAATTCCTGTAATATTTATAACTTCCCTTCGTTAGTGATAAGAGAAAATGTGATATTTATTTTCATGAACTTTCCTCTTACAAGTAATTTTTATTCAGAATTTTCAGAGCATAATGTAATTGCATCCCGTTTTAGCTAATGAGAATTCAGAATTTAATAAAGAATATATATTAATAAAATTTGAATTTCAGTGTACATTTGTTTAACATAATCTGAAATATAGGTTAATTATATGCAATGTATATATTGGCAATATTTCAGGAAAATATGTATTTTTCCATTGAATATTGATATTATTTTTCTTAAACTCAAAAGTATTGCTTTAAATGTAATCAGTTAGAACTAGACAATTTATTACAGTTGAAAGAAGAAGTTTCTTTGTTAGATAGCTGTATTTAGTTCTAAAAATATAACAAAAAGTAATAATAATAATAATAAATTAAGCTTTACTTGCCTAAATCTTAATAAAAAGCATTTTTGTTACTTTCCATTTAAATATAAAAATAAATAAGGAAATTATAAGTAAAATTAATTTTATCATAAATGACATACCTCAATAGGAATATGCATCCTGCAGACATCCTGAAATTCAAATTTTATTTAGAAGAAATGTCCAGTATTAATTTGTGGCAATAGATGAAGTCTAAAGATTCACTTTTATTAATGAACGTAGAATTTTTATTTTACTTTTATAAAGTTACTTTTATATTCAATAAAAGCTAATTTATGATAATCTTTTAAATCTAACACATCCTTTATAAATAGCTGGATTTTAGAATTCACTGATGTATTTAGAATTATGTTGTATTCCCTTGAATACCGTATTTACTTGTGTATAACGCGTGCTTTAAAAGTAGGAAAACGTAAGGATTACTTTATTCACGAAATATTATAAACTGCTGCCAGTAATCTCTCGATACAGAGAAGTATTGAGAAGAGAATATTAAAAGGTTAGAATGTTTACTGAATAGAAATACTGCTGTACATTTCATCATACTGCTTTTATTTCTGTACAACACTGTTTTCATCAGTATTTATCAACGTTAACACATTGTTGACCGGTCACGAGTTAACTCTTGCTTTTATGGATGAACGTTGCTGACCGGTCACGAGTTAACTCGTGATGCGTTTTTTTTCGCATCGCTGTTGTTTTCGCTGTTGGCGACCATACAGTGCAATTGTTGGTCAGTATAACACAAGCTGTGTCTCTCGCTTATCACACCTGCCAATCTTTAGTTGTAAAAAATCTTTAATAATTAAAAAAATTTTAAAAAACGATGATGTAACGTAATGAAGAATCTTTCAATGAATTATACGCGGATGCTTTATCTGATTGTCAGAGTGATTACGAATCAAATTGTGGTAACTGTAAAATAATAGCCGGTGACATGAAATAAATTTTCAGTAAAATTGCCGGTCAATGTGTTTTAACACTGAATTTTCTACTCGAATCATGACTCTCACTTTCTGTTGCACATTGCACTAATTCGAATTTAAGTATAATTAGACCTCTAATCCATCTTACTGTCCCGTTACCACAAAACAGTTTTTTTCTGGTATAATCAAGAGGAATGTAGAAATATCCCTCCCCCCACACACACACCTAACCTCTAAAACGAGGTCGATGTACGAGGTATTTAAATTTAACAATTACAGTCATCTTGTAGTAACTAATGAACCCGAATGACCCAAGACACTGATAAAAATTGAGAAAAATTTCGCTTAGAATGAAATCATTTTTAGATATATATTGAAAAAGAAATGGAGCTTCATTGCACTAACACAGAAATTCGTTCATGATTTGGAAAGTCAGTTTCATGTAAAATTTTGGAGCAAGTTAAACTCGAGGTATAATTTTTCACATTTTTTTTCTTTTTTAGAGTAAAACCGGGTTCGTATTAACCCTCTGATTTCTCACCCCTCGATTTCCACGGGCAGTTCAAATGTAGCAAAATTTGCTCTTCCCGCGATTTTCGTGGGCACGTGTTTTTCTTCCTTTATTAAGGATCACATCCCGCCTTTTCACCGTTTGACCAGTCAAATAAATTACATAAAGTATTAGACATTTAATTATGTAACAAATAGAATTGTGTGACTAGAACTACGGTTATATTAGATAATAGAATTACAGATAGTATGTTAGAAAAAGAAATGAACTGTAATTAAATTGAAATTTATTAAAAAATTAAATTTTTTTATATGATAACATCTGAAATTACTTTTTCTGACAGCTTAATTTCTCATGATAAAAGTCAACAAAAACTCTTCTCTAGAAAAAAAATGCGTATTTCAATTCTAAAATTTATATATATGCAACAAAAAAATGCAATTTTTGAAGAGATTTCGGTTTACAAATTGAGCAGTCAGAGGGTTAATCACGAAAAATAATTATCTCTCTCTTTTCTTATAAAATAGAGGGTGAGCTTTAAACACGTGATATAATTTTTGCTTTTTTGTCTTGTGCGTTAAACAGAGATGCAGTAATTTTTCTCTAATTCTTCATGTAAATTTAAGGATTCGCATAAAACATGAGATGTAATTCTCCTCCTTTTTTTCATGTAAAATGTGCGCGGTACACATGAGTAAATACGGTAGTTACAGTATGACACTTCCCTGAATTTTCCTTTTTACGCTATATTTTTACGCTATATAAACTGACTTTAATGTGGCAAGTCAGAAACGATACTGGGAGTCACCGCCTAAGAAGCTGAGTTCAACTGTTTCCTTTTTTATAATAATTACAAATAGGTAATCCATGTCATAAAGTGTTTAATGTAGCTCTGTGTGGACGTTGCCTAAAGATATCGCAGCTGCATCAATTGCGAATTTGTGGTATATTTTTTGTGTCTGTACGTTATTCAGATGAACATATTGTCTTTAATTTGTATGAAAGAGATTTAGGCTGTCATTCTTTACTATATGTAGTAAAGTCTGCTTTGTTGTACGGTGAGTTCGCTTTGCATGTATTTTTAATAACATTGTTATGCTTGAAAAAGTGTCATGTGTTTCTAAACGACATTTCTTCGTTATTCTAGTAGTTTTATACAATTCTTTTAATCATAATATTTGAAGCCTGATCCACGCAGAGTTGTGTGGAAAGATAAAGCTTTCTTTGAAAAGACTTATATTGAGAAAAATGCGTTTGTTGAAGTTCGATTCTTTTAATCATAATCGATTTCGCATTTATTAATAACAATTATAGTTTAGCCTACTTTAAAAGTCTGCACTTGTGAAAACTGAAATTTTAGCATTTTTATAACGGTCTAAAGTTACTTGGAATTCATGATTTTTTTTCTTTTTTTGTTAATTTATCTCACAGTATTTAATAAAAGCCATAAATATCCAAATAATGTATTGCCATACCTAATCTTTTTACAAAATGACATGCTAAATATTTTATGTCTATTATACAATCAAGGCCATTGCACATGTAAATAAAACAAATGTCTTGGACCTGGTTAATCTGCTGTTATAAAAATATTTATAAAAATGAATTTAAAAGAAACAAAAATATTATCAACATTTTCAAAAATGAAATGTTATTACAAGTATATTTTATTTTGAAAGTGCATCTGGTGAAAAATTACTGTCAATATTAAAAAAATGTAAAATATTATTTACGAAATTCATTGAATCAATAAAAGTCCAATTCTTTTAACTGTTTTATTTTATCAAATAAAATGCTTTAAATCATATAAAACTTGATAAAATTATCGGTAAGTTTTTTGAATTAGAAGACTACAAAATAGAATTTTTATATAAAGTTTATTCCCATTTATATATTTTTCATACGCATCTTATAAAATAAATTTAATTTCTTTTATTTTATAATTAAACTTTTCGAGTTTTTCTTGAAAATAACAACAAAAAATATTCTTGTGTTCAAATGTTTCTTGTTCAAATGTTTTTATTAAAAAATTAAGATTTGTTTTGTTTTTTTCCGTTATTTATTTATTTGTTTTATTTATTTATATTTTTGGTATGCTCTATTTCATGTGGACGACAGAAAAGTAGAAAATTTAAAGTTTCCTAAAGTGATTATTCAGGCCTTGGTTGTAACATAAAAAATAAGAATTTCTTTGTATTGAGAATTACATATATAGACATTTTTAATTTGATATAAAATTTACTTGTTTTTACAATTGCTTAAAAAGAATTTCACATGTGAAGACTTTAAATATTTTAAATTTATATTTGATTTGGGTATTAAATATACAGTTTGTCATCTGTTTGAAATTACATTAGATTTTTTGCATGAAGCTGTCGAATTTGTTTATATTAAGGAGACTCTAAAGTATTTGTCTAAGTTTATTTAAACTCTACCACCACTATGTTATTTTCCAGATTTTTGCAGAACATTGATGAAACCAGGAAATTACAATATGACGTTTAATTTATCCAAAAGTTAATTTAGCCTTATTGATGTCCTGATCACAACATATCTTTTTATACTTTCATAAAAAAAACTTCAACATGAAATAGTACAAATGACTATAAGTTCGGACTAAGCCCTTAAAAAAAACTATAAAGGCTTCACCGTATAATTTTTATTTTTACTTTTAAGTTGTATTTATATTCAATTATATATTCTAGCATAAACGACATTCGGCTAATAGTAAAAAAAATTAAACCTTTTTAACAGTTACGAGTAATTACTATTTCAGTGATAAAAACTAAATTTTTTTTTGTTTTGCAAATTTTCATCACATAAATTAAAGTGTTACATTTTACTTCTACAATGTAGCATTATAGTATTAAAAGTAGCATATGTACGTTAACTCAAGGGACTATAAATATTTATAAAATACCATTCATTTTTTTCGAATAATTAGTGTAATGAGCTTCTCTTTTCAGTTGTTTGACTTTAGGGATAAAAATATGTTACATAGTACCTATACAGAAATACTAAATGTGTTACATTTTTGATAAAAAAAATTTAACAAATATTTCTAAATATTTTAACAAATAATTCTAAGTTATTAAAAATGATTTCCTTTCTATTTTAGAGTCCCAAAAGACTGCTTGACAAACTCGGTCTATTTTAAGAAAATATGCAAAAATGTAATATCGAAAAGAATTTACTATAAATAAAGAGAAACCAAATTAAATTTTAAACTAATATTTTATTAGAGTTTGTATAAAATAACCCCACTAACATTATTGCTAAGTGCTGATTATATAATTATATTTTAGTTTTGCCATTATAATAGCTTTGAAAATTTGTTATTGATTCCTAACAGGTATTACACCTTTTCTTTTACGAAGCTTTATTTGGCAAAATAAAGTTTCGTAAAATAATTTTTTTACTTTATCCCTACATGAAATATTTAAAAGTTACACCATTAGTTGTTTTAAACTTATACTTGTTGTTTTTATACTCATATGATTCTAAAATACTCACTGCTTAGACATTAGTTAATTGAAATTAAGCAAGGTATTGAATGAAATAATAGAAAAATAAACGTTAAAACTTTATTAACTGATACCATCTGTTCCATAAGAGCATGTCGTTTATTTCTCTGAAAATACAAACGAATTAGTTAAAATTAGAATCACTTTATCATTTGATTTTGACGTTGAGCGGCGTTTACCCCGTTCTGGTATATCGTCAACATTTTGTACCGCTTTATAACGTGCTACCCACTTCTTGACGAACGACTCCGACTTTCTCATGTACCGGGCTACAGCTGCACAAGACATTTTTGGTCCTTTTGGATGATTACACATAAACATTGCCTTCTAACGGCTCTCATACGTGGCACTCATTTTGGAATTGTTGATTTAAACATAGCAAAACAAATCGAATAAAGAATATAATCATAAAACATTCTTCTCTAATGTTTGAATAACACGCACAATTAAGCCGGTATCTGTGCAATATCTATTGACGAAGTTATGAGCTACACGCTGTTATGAAACAGACTGTATACGGAAATTCAATTTATGACACTAATCACACTAATCAGACTAAAGGTCTTCTTATTCAGTTTGTCAATCTAACTAGTCTTGCACAGAAACTAAACTACATTGTCTTAGTTGTTATAATTAGAGGTCATACCATTCAAAACGTATTTAACACAATTTAAAAAAAAATCAATATGTGACTCAAATGCAACACACTTTTGTGGTCTGAAATTTATTTGAAATATTTTCATACTTATATCACACCTAAAATAAGGAGCCTGTATCACAGGAGATGACTAAAGTAAAGTGAAACATGATATTGAAAATCTAAAAATAATATAAACTTAAACTAATAAAGGATATACATTTATCTTGTTGTAACGCAAATAAACAGTCTAAAAACATCAGTTTGTTAATCTCATGTAAAGAAGGCAAGTTACGTGGTAGTTAAAAAAAAGTGAAATTTTCCAAAAATTTTCAATGTGAATTAGGGAATTAGAGGTATAACTGTAACATTCTTGTTATTCTTTTTTATAAAAGCAAAACTATAGTTTAATTCTGTACTGGTTTTTGAACTTTTCTTAACTAATTAATCCACAAATACTTGCGCCTTTGTCGATTCCCTGTCCTTCTTTCCTACATAACACTAACCCATCACACCTTAAAGTTCCATAAGGGAGACTCCTTTTAACTGACCTTCAAAGATTCATCTCTTTTTCTGCATGTTTAATTCTCATTAGAAAATTCTATTGCTTTTCGTTCACCATATCATTACGTAGTACATAAGAAATCAGTGTTTGAGGGAGACTCCTTCGAAATGACTTTGAATGAATAATCTCTTAATTAATACAGTAAATATTCCTTCAAACATTAATCTTCCATTTTTTCTGCATGTTACTGCATTTTACATAAAAAGTTAGTGTTTTTAATAGTGGCTCAAGTAGTTATGTTTGCTAATTTATCCCCCGAACTCCAATACGTAATCTGAAGAGAAAAATTTATTATTCAACTAGTTGTAAATATATAAGTTAGAAATCTCACTCTAATAAAATGACAGAAAAACATTTTTACAAAATTTAATTCATCATTTCTTTCAAACAACTATTTTTGACAGCAAATTCGTCCATACGAATCCATAAATAGTCGGAACTAGTCACGGGTTAACTTATCACCATGGCACGCCTAAAATTCATGCTTAATAATAAGGTTTTATCGAAACATAAATCTTTGTATTTTACCAATACTTGAAAAAATCCATCCTCATATCCTGTTAAAATTTATGAGCCATTTATAACGTAGCCTGTGATATATTAGTTAAAATTAATATGTTTTGAAATGTATAATTTGTTAATTTTGTTGTTGAAATTATGGTTAATTTTAAACTAGTTTGGACATTTGATGCAGGTAAATAAATATTTTCATCCTTTCTTTACTTCAATTATATTCAAATAAAGCTTATTGTGACAATTCTGTTTAATTGAGAGATATAAAATGTATCTTATAAATTAAAATATTCATCTCATGTAAGCATTCGATCAGAAAAAGTTTACGGTTAAATAAATTTTATTAAGTTAATAATCCATATTTCCAGAAGTAGTTAATATTTTTAATTCCAATTATTGTTTTATAAATGTATTATTCATGATACGTTTCAATACCCAGCATCTTAATTAAAAAAGATAAAAGTTAGTAATGAAATTCACAAATGTATTAAACACGTATTTTTACATTATATATATCCCGGATTCTAAGAAGAAGCACTATAATCAGGAACTACTTTAAATAGTTTAAGAAATAAATATTTCTGTTCAAAAATATAGAAAGAAATGAAGCAAAATTATACAAAAAAAGGAGCTTTAAATTTAATACCCAGAATTAAATATCACACAATGTTACAGAATTAAGTCAATTTTCGGTCATTGAAAATTACATTGACATATGATGAGCAGTGCAAAAAATCTAATGCAGTTTCTTGCAAGGTTTTGGAACTTATTTAGTTAGGAAGTATTATTAATTATAATGTAAATATCATGCAATATTAACATCTCTTAAATGAGACCTTATACAGTTCTTACATAATTTCATCTATTTTGATTTTGATTTTAAGAAGTAAAATCTTTTACATTTTATTTTTCTATTAGATATTTGCATTAATACTTATTTGTTTTATAATATTATGGACTTATATATAAATATGGACACCTAATACATTTGATTTATATCCAGAAATTTAACTTGTTAATACCCAGTTGAAGAGAGAATTTAGTATTAACTTCTTTAGAAAGCATTTATACTATATAAGAAATTAATTTCGGGAATAGAATTAAGTATGAAAACCATAAAATGCTGGCAAAATCATGTAAAGTATGAAATATGTAGAGGGTCAAACATTTGATCTTTGTATTTCCTTTACTATCTTTCATTTTCAAAGCACTTCAGATATTCAAAATAACTATGTAATTCTCCATCAAAGTACAGAATAACTTACTAAAATAATATGATATGAATGTATAAAGTTTTTAAATTATTGTAAATATGTCGCAAATATTCAGTTATATGTACACATATGAGGTTGCAAATAATATATTAAAATTCTTAGGGAGTATTTTAATGTATTCAGCATTTTCTTTATATGCTCTTCAATAGTGTCACTTTGAAGCATTAATAAATACTGTTCATAGTACTATAGGATGACCTTGTGAGTTAAGGTATATTTTAATCATTTGCTGTGTGGTTTAAGAGATTTTTATTTTATATTTTTGAAAAATGTCACATATCACTATAATTTTGAAATGCAAATAAATTGTGCGAATGCTGCCAATATAAATAGATATGAAGTATTGTTTCCATTCTACAATTGCTGCCAATATGAAATATTATTTCTATCGGTAGTAAACAACTTTTAGATGCA
>CM063504.1:5618203-5705703 GCA_032207245.1 Pardosa pseudoannulata
TGGGTATCTAAATTGCATATAGTTTTTAAAACTTTAAGGTTCTTTTTTAGAAACTGAGTAATTGAAAGAAAAATAATCACACTTATTATTCTAAAATTTATAAGAATTTATTTAAATAAATATCTAGAATGCGTATAGTTCTGCAAAATTTTAAGGTTTTATATTTCGAAATTGAGTAATTGAAAGCAGTTAAAATTCAGACTTAGTATTCTAAGAGTAGAAAGAGTTTATTTGAATAGGTATCTAAAATGCAAATAATTTTTCAAAATTTTAAAGTTTTTTTCTTTCGAAACTGAGTAATTGAAATTGATTAAAATTCACAACTAGTATTCAAAGATTTTAAAGAGTTTATTTGAATGAGTATCTGAACTGCATATAGTTCTTTTTTAAATTTTAAGGTTCTTTTATCAAAACTGAGTAATTGAAAGAAAAGTAATCAGACCTAATATTCTAAAATTTAAATGAATTTATTTAAATAGATATCTAGAATACGTATAGTTTTACAAAATTTTAATGTTTTTTTCTTTCAAAATTGAGTAATTGAAAACAATTAAAATTCAGACTTAGTATTTTAAGAGTTGAAAGTGTTTATTTGAACAAATATCTAAATTGCATATCGTTTACAAATTTTAAAGTTTCTTCTTTCGAAACTGAGTAATTGAACGTGAAAAATTCATAGTCTAAAATTTGAAAGAGTTTATTTGAATAGGTATCTAAAATGCATATAGTTTTTAAAATTTTAAAGTTTTTTTTCTTTACAAATTAAGTAATTCAAATTGATTAAAATTCACAACTAGTATTCTAAGATTTCAAAGAGTTTATTTGAATGGGTATCTAAACTGCATATAGTTTTTAAAAATTTAATGTTCTTTTTTCGAAACTGAGTAATTGAAAGAAAAATAATCAGACGTAGGATTCTATGATTTGTAAGAGTTTATTTGAATAGGTATCTGAAGGCTCCTCCACACTATGGTCCACTGCAAGCCATCACCACCGTCTGCAGGGGGTATGGTGTATCGTTGTCACTGGTGGCAAAAAAGTTGATAAAATAGCCTTGGCGGACAATGGCTGCCGGGGTGGTTTTTCTCCAAGGATGAAAGGCAGCCAGATGCGCAACTAAAGTGCGCAGTAGACCCTATGGACGAATCCACGAGCTCGGCTCATTTAGTGGCCCAGAATGGGGATGCAACCCGTGAACCATCGTTCAAGGTCACCATCAGGAAGTGGTGAAAAACTGGCCATAGTGTGGAGGCTACATAAAATGCATTTGATTCCTCAAAATTTTAAGGTTTCTCATGTAGTCTTAGGGTATGCTAGAAGTGTGTTTTAATATATTAAAAAAATTATTTAAACATTTTGGAGGCAGTGAAGATCTCTTTCAACTTGTATTATTCCTTTTAATTGATTACAATTAAAATGTAGAAAAAAAAAATTAATTTTGTAATGTCCCAATCTTTTCTATCGATTGCATATCGATGCATATCTTAAATCTTGATTACTATTAACTACACTGAATAAAATATATATGAAGCTCAATGATCTTTATATACTACGGCAAGTCACGTTAATAATTACCTTCTCCTTAAACATCATAGGATGTCATTTATAAAAAAAACAAAAGACTTTGTGAAAAATATTTTTTTGGTATTTCATGTTAGTTTTATTTTAGATAAAGCAATTTTTCATGATTTTAAGCTATGTGCCTTCCGGAAAATCATTGTGTTGAAGTTGCAAATTTGATTTTATATATATCATAAACCTTTTTTTTCCTAATGATTAAAATTTTAGTTAATTCCTTTATTAGATTACGATCTCTCATGTGTTGAATTCCAATTTTCCTAAAAGTTTAGAATAATTTCATTGGATCTCTAAATTTTTCAGTCCAAGTCCTCTCACTGAAGCTTTGGCACGAATACAAATTTATCAATAAAATAGCGAGTTTCATTTGAAGCTTCAAATCTACTCAGTGTCAAATATCATCACATTATACGGATTAAGTTGAAATTCTTCTCATGAGGAAGATAAAAGGATAAAAAAAATTATGTATTCTCCTCCTTATTCATGAAGTAAAAGGAAATGCTTAGATCTTGTTTCCTTATTCAATATACGGCTTGCTTTACGAAATTGATATTCATGTTCCTCGAATCCAGGCTTTCAGTAAGTATGACCCATTTAAATAATCACTAAACACCGCACACCACTTGTTTCACATCAACAATACTAAACGCTACCAGAACTCGAATGTCACAAGCCAGTGACTGATTGTGACAGGGCATGCGATCATTTGTCATGCTGGGGGCACACCGACTCTTTGTGTGGGAGAGGAATCGATTCGGGTGCGGAGAGATATTGCTTTATTCTTTGTGCAAGGGAATGTTTTACTTGAAAAAATAAAAAATCGAATAAGAGATTTCGTTTGTTTGTGCATGAGTATGCAGGATGATCCAGAAAGGAAAGTAAGAAAAAATGGGAAGGAAAAGTCTTCACGGAACCTTAAATATGTTTCTGTATGAGTTTCTGTGATATAGATACACCCAAGGGATGAAATGATTATACTGCAAAAGATTATTTATCCGACCTATCAAAATCTATACAAACGATTTCGAGAGTTACTTTTAGATTGGGAATTCATTTCTGAACAGTTTTCTTTTTTATCCAAATTAATTTTGGAGAGAAAGCTATTTAAAACGTTTAAAAGGGTACAACCGAAAGGTGCTAATTTTGTCATAAAAATTTATTAACAATTAAACTCACTTTTATTTAAATGAGTGAAACAGGACCGGAGTTATGCTGGTTAAAGCAAATTCTGTCAAAGAGGAGGAGGGATAAACCATTGACTTAATGGAAACACACATTTTTGTACAGTAAACATTTGTTAAATGTGTCAATTTTCCACAAAAGTATTACATATCTTTAACGAGTATATATTAAAATTCCGTCTTTTTTCTCATAAAGGCTGGAAAATTAGGCAATTTGTTGCATAATTTTGCCATTTTTATTGCATCACAGCAATAAAGAAATGCTATGCCTGTTGTTTAAAATGAACATGTGATATGAAAGACCACCTTATCATCGATGTCGTGATCATTCTCATCTTAAATTACATCGCTTTAGAGTAGATTGAAAATGAAGATCACCTTTTTTCCTTTTCACCTTTCTTATCCGATTTACTATAAAATAACTCAATAGCGTTCATCCTTAACACCAAAACATGTAGCAAATTATTTGAGGCTTTCACATATATCCTTTCTTTTTAAAACATATAATCGTTTTTTCATTGAGAAAACAACGTGTGTTTGTCAACAAAACTTGTTATTTCAAACACCTTTCAAACTCCCCTGCTATGGCTTGACGATGCTAAAAGAAGTATTCTCAGGGATCACAACATATATAACCATGATCAGAAGGGATTCACACAGTGCAGTAAAATAAAACAACTAGGTATAGACTAGGTACAGGCTTTTATTTTAGCTAGTGTGATGAAAAAAAAAATAAACATCATCCTAAACAAACATTAGTACCCATGATGCACCCGAACTCTCGGTGCTCCTGGCACACTAACTCTTATAGGCAGACAACATATACAGATGTTTGCATATTTACAAAGATGTGTTGCCACAAATAAAGCTACAATAAATATAAAATTTTACAAATACCAATACAGATGAATGAATTCATGTTACAATATGTGAAAATACATTACAATAAATTATATACAAAACACTTTACAAAGACAAATATATGCAAGACATATTTACGAAGACGGAAGTTTAACGGCCTTAATCAGAAATGATGCGTATGACGTCAATCTTCGGCAAATTGAGTAACCACCACAAATTAAACACATTCCCGATATGTTTTAATATTACTGGAAATAGAGTTTGAAATAATTCATAATTTATCCTTTATACCAGTGATTCTCAACCTGTGGGGCGCGACCCCCTAGGGGGGCGCGAGCACACTAATGGGGGGGGGGCGCGAGCATATCCAAGAGAAAATGTTATTTAAAAAAATTGATTAAGTGACTGAAAGGAAAGAACACACACACACATACAAAACAAAATACATTTCGACATATTTAATAATTAACTTATTAAATTAAAACAACTTACTAAATTAAAAACAAATTTAATAATTATTAGTGACTTCCTTGGGCCTGTCTTTCAGAGCAAAGTTTTTCGAAGGAGGGTTTAATATTAGAAATAGACACTCTCAGTTCTTTTTCTATATTTAGCTGAGATCTATATTTTGTCTTCAAAGAAGCCACCGCAGAAAATCCAGTTTCACAAATGTAAGATGTTGAAAATGGTAGTAGAATGCGAAATGCCCTTGTTTTTAGTGCAGAAAACTCATCATCCACTCCTGCCCAAAATTCAAAGAGTGATTTATTACTAAATTGTCTTTTGGTTTCGCCGCTTGCCGTGAAGTCTATGAAGGTTTCTTCCTCTTCAATTGAGAGTCCTTCGGGAGTATTTTGAAATGGATCCCTCACCCACTTGTAACTTGATATCAGTTTGTCGTCAGCAAGAAAGTACTTTTTAAAATTCTTTGCTAGCATTGCTAAATGATTTTCAATGGTTGCAAAAACAACTTTTACATGTTGTTCTTCAGCCTTGTAAGTTTTAATACAATCATTCAAATTTGCAAACAGTGTTAAGTTTTCTTGCTTTAAATTTCTGCTCCACAATTCCAATTTCCTACAAAAAGCATTAACTTTATCACTCGTATCCAATATATGTGTATTTGCTCCTTGCAGATGAAGATTCAAGTTATTTAATTTCTCGAATGTGTCGACCATGTAGCTCAATTTCATCACAAATAAACTATCGCGAAAATTCTCAGCTTCCGGTCTGTTTTCCTCTTCTAGGAAAACGGCGATTTCTTCTTTTAATTCATAAACACGTTGCAAAAATTACCCTCGTGATAACCATCTTGCCTCGCAATAAAATAGTAACGCTGAATGTACTGCACCCATGTCTTTACAAAGTGCGGAAAAGATTCTTGATTTCAGGGGTCTCATTTTTATATAATTTACTACGGTTACAACCGTAGTTAACACAATATTCAAACCAGGACTCATTTCTTTGGAAGCCAAAGTTTCTCTGTGGATCATGCAATGTGTCCAGACGCACTGTGGCGATTTTTGTTTCACAAGTGCTTGAATACTTTGGAATCTTCCGGACATAGAACGAGCACCATCGGTGCATATTCCGACGCAATTTTTCCATTCTATGTTTGCCTCGTTCATAAAATCATTTAAGATAGCAAATACTGCGAGTGCTGTTGCTTTGAGTTCTATTGGTTTGCAGAAAAGTAATTCTTCTACTACTGACAAATCATCACAAAATCTAACATAGGCAATGAAATGAGCATCTTTATTACTATCTGTTGCCTCATCGAGTTGTATTGAAAACAATTTGTCACGCAACTTCGACAAAAGCTGACACTCTACATCTTCAGCTATATCAGCAATTCGACGGGCAACAGTATCATTTGAAACAGGTATAGACTGTAATTGTTTTGCAAAATTATCTCCAAACATAATTTCTACAATCTCAATTGCGGCTGGCAAAATAAGCTCTTCACCAATGGTGTGAGGCTTTTTACATCTGGCTATTTTATATGAAAGTTTGTAAGAGGCAATTAAAGCTTTTTCATTCACAGACAAAGTTTTTTTAAACAATGATTTTTGCTTTTCATATGATTTTAATTTTAATTCGAAGAATTCTCTGGGTTTGTTTACGTACTCACTATGAAGCGTTTCCAAATGTCGTTTAAGTTTATTAGGTTTCATGCTGTCTGCCGCCAACATTTTTGAGCAAATGATACACAGGGACCTTTCTTCTTCATTTACTTCAGTACTAGTGAACCCAAAATTTAAGTATTCTTGAGAATATTTTCTTGATTTTATTTTCGGAACCACGCTCGTCTGTGTACTTTTTGATGCTTGTCTATCGTCTAATGCTCGCTTACGCCCGCTTAAAAATTTATCCATGATTCTGCATAAGTCTGCTGCCGTGAATATTTTTAATACCGTGAATTGCAATTACACGAAAATATATATAACATACACATTAAGAATATATTCAATAGCGATAAGAAGGATCGACTCGAATGAGATTGTCTGGAATTGAAATTGGCGTCATAGAACTTTCTCCTTCTCCCTATGAGAAAACATTTGTTCACATCTGCGCACGCTCCTAACTTAACTTTTAAGCTGACCAGACAAATTCCAGACAAATCGAAACTTCTCGCGAAACCGTGAGAATGCCCGACATGGCGGGACGCAAGAGCAATAAAAAGGCATAGGATTATTGTTTTTTCAATGCTGAGTATCGGTGTTGCAAAATGTCAATAAATTTCCGTATTCTTGGTAATTTGCAAAGTTTAAAATTAAGGTTGTAGTGCAGGTTTAGCGCCATAATGCTCAAAATACATTATTATTGTATACATTTTATTGTACGCGGTGGGGAGGGGGGCGCGATGAAAATTATGATTGAAAATTGGGCCGTGAATACTAAAAGGTTGAGAAACACTGCTTTATACCATTCTGCTACCAACTTCATTGTGACCCTCTAATAAATACATCACAATTCTTTGGATTGCTATATTTGCCCCCTTTTCTTCCAAAGTCATCAAGCGTCGTCTCTATTATTGAACTGCTATCCAGTCAAAAGTTTCCCCATACCTATTCTACTACGACTCTTTTGTTCTTGAATCTATAAGATTGGGCGATACCAAAAATTTAGAAGGGGTTTGTTTTAATTTTATAGTTAATTAATTTATTTTTTTCATTTCTTATTTCAATACATAATGTGGAATGTTTATTATTTTGCAATTTTTTTGTTATTTTTATTTGCACTTAATTATGGCTAGTTAGAACCTAGATCTAGTTAAATAGAAGGTGGACAACAAAGAGTCTACTGTAACTCAAGAATTTTTAGTTAAAATGTCAGCGTTTAGTATTTTAAAAACTACATTACCTTAAACTTTTCCCAGATTGTATAGTGGTTAGGGTATTGTGCTTCCATACGATGGGTTTGGGTTCAATTCCTTTGTTAGACTTGGCTGTATTTGAATGTTGTCTTCTCATAGGTGGCAAGATTGCCCTACCTATATGGTGATTCCATAATAAAAAGTACAACAAATCAGTGGATTGTATGGTAAAATGCTAATAAAAGTATTAAAGTACCATAAATTTGAAAAAAGATTACCCGACATACATGCTGAAGAGAACTTTATATGCAAATTCTTCGTTGTCTTATCCTTTCAGTTTTAACTAAAATTACTATCAAAGTTCTTTTCTATCACACTACATTACAAATGCTGAAACTGCATTACCCATTTCATCGATTTCGTATAAGACACAATATATTAAATGGTTTCTCTTTTACAGTTCATTTATTTTTTTCATTTTTTATTACAATACATAATATGGAATGTTTATTATTTTGAAATTTGCTTGGTTATATTTATTGGTACTTAATTATGGCTGGTTCAAACCTAGATCTAGTTAAATGGAAGGTGACCAACAAAGAGTCTACTGTATCTCAAGAATTTAAATTTAAAATGTCCGTATCTAGTATTTTAAAAACTACATTACCCTTCACGCTGCCCAGATTGTATAGTGGTTATCGTATTGTGTTTCCATACCATAGTTTTGGGTTCAATTCCCGTGAAAGACTTGGTTGCATTTGTGTGTTGTCTCCTCATAGGAAGCAAGATTGACCTACTTATATGGTGCTTCCATAATAAAAAAAGTGAATCATATCAATAGATTGTATGGTAAAATGCTACTAAAATTTTAAAGTACCCCAAATTTGAAAAAAACCCTATATACATGCTGAAGAGAAATTTATATGCAAATACTTATTTGTTTTATCCTTTCAGTTTTAACTAACTAAAATTACTAACAAAGTTCTTTTCTAAAACATTACATTACTCATACTGAAACTGCAATGCCCATTTCATCGTTTTCGTATAAGTCGCAGAATATACTACACTATTCTAAACTAGCCTGCGATCGTAAGTTGTCAATAAAATTCACGTCTGCAGAATATTTTATGAGTTCTTGAGTTTCTTTCCGATGGTAACTCGATTTAGTAAAACCTTTAAAGGAAAGAATTTGTGTGTGACTGGTTAAGTATGCCTTTAATATAAAACACTGCGTATAGACTTTCTATAGTAGGTTAAAAATTTTGTTTCAAAGCTCTGGGCACTTATTTTGCATACGTTATATTACGTTATAGAATAATTATAAATTTGCAATAGTTTAACTATAGTTCCTTTCAAAACGTATATCCTAAATCAAAAGTGCAAAATATTTCTCACCTCTAAATCAAAGTGTCTTTTATATTAAGCCACAGTATCCTGCATTTGGATCATTATAATCTAATTTACAGAAAAGGAAAATGTGACAAGTGTAATTCGATTTTTTCTGAAAGAAATGAAGAGCTCATCATTACTCCGTACATTATAAGTGATATTTTGGAGGATAATTTTTTTTAAAGTTTCTATTATTGTACTCTAATATCTACTTATGTCTCATCGATAAGCAACCTTAAAATATTAGATTCATGTATAAAAAACTTTTGATGTCGATCTAAAGAGATTTTATAAAATTCTTGTCAAAAATGTGACTTCAGAAAGTATATAACTTTCCTCATATACACCTATATTTTATTCTTTGACAATTGTTTTTCCATTCTGGAACACTTATTAACTTTACGTAATTGTGTGTAAGGACATATAGAACTAAAATATTAAAATTTAAAACCTATTTCGAACCACTGCATATACCTAGAGCAATTATGGGAATTAACCAGAAAAATCAAATTTTGTAGATTGGTCATTTGTCAGCATACAATTAGCCGTTTCATCATTAGTGTGATTAGTTTTCCATTGTGTTTGATGACTTAGTTAAATTTTGTCCAATGAAATAATTTATTTCATTTAAGACTTACATTTCAAATAATTTTTTTAATAATTTTACTTTCATGATTGAGCGCAATGTTCTTTCCCCGTATACAATTTAAACTTTTATTAAAAAATTTTAAAGTCTAATTGTAAAAAAAATGTTACATGATTTTAATGAAAGCTTTATCTTTGATTAAGACAAATCAAAATAATCATAAAGCTAAATTTTAAAACTATTATGCTATTCCAAAATATTACTGTTTTGTAAGGATTATGACAAGCGCTTTTTTCAAAAGTACATGGTCGTTACTGGTACACTTCCTAGTTCATAATATTTTTTGCATTTTCTATCCCAAAACGATACTCCTAAAAAATTATTAAATTATACACTTGATTAATGTTTGGAAATTCTTAATAAATTCAGGAAAATAGTATATGTTTCGGATCTAGATCCTTTAAATTTTTAATATTATTCTGTCTTTTCTTAGTATCACTTCCTTTTCAGTTAATCCAACACAGTACAATAAAGATTTAAGACACCCGTACAACTTCACAGCGAATGAATTGAATTCGTTTCCTCTTGTAAACAAAGTTATCTCTGTTTACATGTTAGAATATAGTTCAAAATCGGAAAAAAAATATCCCTCTTTAATTGAAAATAATTTTTTATAATGTAAAATATATTAAAACACCAAATACACAGGAATAAATAAATTTTTATAATGTAAAATGCATTACAGTATCAAATACATGGAAGGCTGCAAAAGGTGTGCTCGGAAACTAATAAAAATGTAATTAGTTTTATATTTCGTTCATTAAATATTTAATCAAAGTTTTTAAAGATTACAAAATTTATTTATTATAATAAATTTACAATGATACACAATTTTGCGGGTAACAATTTTCAAAATTTCTTTATTTTCGCAGGAACTCAGTCTTAAAAATGAAAAGGAATTTATCAGTTGGGATTTCATACAATTTTAATTTTCAGTTAAACAGGTGTAAGTAATCATTCATTATATGATATGAACACAAAAGAGGACAGCAGGTATCTTTAACAAAGAATACAACAACTTAAGAAACCAATTTTTTGAATACTTTTTTATAATAATTTTTTATAAAATAATTTTTATACTGTAAAATGTATTAAAACATCAAATACACAGGAATAAATAAATTTTTATAATGTAAAAAGCATTACAGTATCAAATACATGGGGCTGCAAAAACTGTGGCCAAAAACTAATAAAAATATAAGTAGTTTTATATTTCGTACAGTAAAAAAAATTAATCCAATTTTTTAAAAATTACAAAATTTATTTATTGTAATAAATTTACAATGTGTCACAATTTTGCGGGTTTCAGAATTTCTTTATTTTGGCCTGAACTCAGTTTTAGAAATGTTAAAGAATTTATCGGTTGGAAATTCATACAATTTTAATTTTCAATTAAACAGGTGTAAGTAATAATTCATTATCTAATATGAACATAAAAAAGGACTGCAGGTACCTTCACAAAGAATACGACAAGTTAAGAAACCAATTTTTTAATACTTTTTTATAATAATTTTTTATACTGTAAAATGTATTAAAACATCAAATATACAGGAATAAATAAATTTTTATAATGTAAAATTCATTACAATATCAAATACATGGGAGGCTGTAAAAACTATACTCGAAAACTAATAAAAATGTAAGTAGTTTTATATTTCGTACAATTAAATAATTTAATCAAAGTTTTTAAAAATTCCAAAATTTATTTATTATAATAAATTTACAATGCGACACAATTTTGCAGGTAACCACTTTCAGAATTTCTTTATTTTGGCCAGAACTCAGTGTTAGAAATGAAAAAAAATTATCGGTAGGGATTTCAAACAATTTCAGTTTTTAATTAAACAGTTGTAAGTAACCATTCATTATCTGTAATGAACACAAAAAAGGACCGCAGGTATCTTTAACAAAGAATATAAGTTTAGAAACCATTTTTTAAAAATATTTTTAAATAATCTCTATTCACACAAATACCTAGTACCACACCACTTACTACGGGTAAAGGAAAAATTAAATCGGAATAAATATGTGGCAAAAGGATCTTTTACAAAATAATAATAAGTACCTATCAGAGATCTACCAAGATTCATTGTGACCTTACCAGATTTGAAATTCTTTTCTTCAATGTTTATGCATACCATTAAGAAATTATTGGTAGGGAAAAAAATTATTGGTCTGAAAAAGAATTTATCGGTCGGGAATTCATACAATTTTACTTTTCAATTAAACAGGCTTAGGTAATCATTCATTATCTGTAATGAACCAAGAAAATATGACCGCAGGTATGTTTAACAAAGAATATGATATGTTTAAAAACCCACTTTTTGAGTCTTTTTAACTATTATCTCTTCACACAAATACCTAGTACCACACCACTTACTACTGGCAAATTAAAATTTTAAAAGACATAAATCTGTAGCAACAGGTCTCCTTTACAAAATAATAATAAGTACCTATCAGAGATCTACCAAGATTCATTGTGATCTTCCCAGATTTTAAATTCCTTTCTTCAATGTTTATGCATACCATTTCAAAGCTAATCAGTTAAAACTGTGAGCAAATAAAGCGTCGCCAGGTCAAATCTGCGATAATGCGTAACGCTTAGCGGACGTAATGTGGTCCGGTTACAAATTCCGCAAATTTGCATGTCGACTCCTCGGTCATCCATCAGGTTCACAAGCAGTCTTAACGGACAGGTCGCGTGACACAAGATTCGAGCTCGACAATTACTGCGACATGGGTGAGAAATCGATGCGAAAGTAGACGGAAACTGTTTTGCACTCAGAAAGTGATAGCCTGGAACAAGAACGAGACTCTCAACCTCCTCCCCAACAGATGTTCGCTGGAAGAGAATTATTCACTGTTAGCAGATACATTTTTTTTTCTCTTAAGAAACACTAGTGCACGATATGGTTGGTTTTTTATTCCGTTTCATGTTAATGCAACGGTATTTTTTTTTTTTTTTTTGCATTCTGAGAGTTGATTTTATTTTAATAAAATGGGTTTCAGTTTTTCTCTTAGAATCTGATAACATAATTTTTTTTAATTTTCGATTATTTATTTTCTAAATGTGTTAAACTACAAATATTTATATAAATATATTAATACTTTAAATTTATTACATTTCAAATTTAAAAGACAAATATATTAAATCCAGCTATTTGCATCAAGCGTTACATTTCTTAAATAAACAGTAGCATTCCTTTAGTTAGATTTATATTTTTAAGTTTCGGATTATTATATAATACAAATTGAATAGTTTTATGTATGAAACTTTGTGTATTGATGTAAATTTATCTAAAGATTTTCTTATGGATTATCACAAAAATTAAATTATTGAGATAACTTTATTAAATTTTGAATTTTTTCTAAAAGAATTGGGATATTTTCTTGCTTTAATTTCTTACAACATTTACATACATTTAATTTACGCATACATATAAGTTTAGTATGCTTTAAAAATGTAGTATTATAAATTACATTCGTAAAAGAAAATGCGTAGTAAGCGTAAAATACTTTCTGGTTTCTTAAAAACTATATTTTCTCTAATATTTACATTTCAATACAAAGTTAAAAAAGTAAAAATTAATTTTTCAAATAAAGAATATTTATTTATTTTTAATGAAAACCAAATATGTATATATAATAAAAATACCAAATGAAAAGAAGCATTTTCTTTTAATGAATTGCTAGCAAACCTAATTAATTTTCATTTTTTGGCTTACCATTTTACCTCAAACCAATTGTAATTTCTATATCATAAATATGACATTATAAATATATAATTATATTTATTAAAGTACACCTAATGCATCATCTGGAATATCTTCCAATTCAGAATGCTATATGTGTGATAGCCTGGAACAAGAACTAGAATCTCAACCTCCTCCCCAACAGATGTTCATTGGAAGGGAATTATTCACTGTTAGCAGATACATTTTTTCTGTTAAGAAATTCTAGTGCACGATATGGTTGTATTTTTTTCCATTTCATATTAAAGTAACGGTAATTTTTTATATTCTAATAGTTGATTTTATTTTAATAAAACAGGTTTCAGTTTTTCTCTTAGATTTTAAAGACTCTGAACACCTAAATTTTTTAAATTTTCGATTATTTATTTTCTAAATGTGTTAAATTACAAATATTTTAGAAACAAATTAGTACTTTAAATTTATTATATTTCAAATGGAAAGACAAATATATTAAATCCAGCTATTTGGATCAAGCGTTACGTTTCTTAACTGAACAGTAGCATTCCTTTAGTTAGATTCATATTTTTCAGTTTAGGACTATTATATAATACAAATTGTAACAAAAAAAATCTAGACTGTGACATAGGTTACAGCGCCCTCTATAGGAAAAAACAAGAAAGAACTGAGTTCGAGGCTTGCTGTCGACCGGAATGGTCGTATACTGTTGAATTCCCGTCCCATTATCTTTTTATTTCTGTTTTGTGTATAAATGTTGATGTTTCGTGCTAGTAAAATTTGTTAAATTAACCCTGGGCATCTTTATTTATCACAAAATTAAATATATTTTGAATAGTTTTATGAAACTTTGTGTATTGATGTAAATTCATGTAACGATTTACCCATTGATTATCACAATAAATAAATTATTGAGATAATTATTGTGATGATATTTGAGATGATTATTAACTTTTAAATTTTTTTCTAAATAATCTTTTCTTACTATAATTTCTTACAACATTTACATACATTAATTTATGCATAAATCAGCAGTTTTGTATGCTTTAAAAACGTAGTATTTTAAATTTCATTCGTAAAAGAAATTGTATAATGAACATAAAATACTTTCTGATTTCTTGAGCATTATACTTTCTATAAGATTTACATTTCAATACAGAGTTAAAAAAATAAAAAATTATTTTTCAAGTAACGAATATTTATTTACTTTTAATGAAAACCAAATATGTATACATAATAAAAATACCAAATGAAAAGGAGCGTTTTGTTTTAATGAATTGTTAGCAAACCTAATTAATTTTCATTTTTTGATTTATCCTTTTACCTCAAACCAGTTGTAATTTCTATATCATAAATATGACATTATAAATATAGAATTATAACACCTAATCTAGCATCTTAATTCTCTTGAAATTCAGAATCATATCTTTGAAATTCAATTAAACATAGTTTTAATTTAAATAGGGGAGTTAAATTTAAATATTTGTGGTAGCTCAATCGGCAAAGATGTTAACTCATAGATGGAGGATTGTGAGTTCAAGGAACGAGGCCACCAAAGACTGTCGTGGTCATTAACATGTTTAGACATGTAAAATAGTTTTGTCGTCGTTATGCACTTCAAATTCAAATGATACATCTAGCAACAACACACCAAGACAGCAGGTATTCTGCTTTCTCTCTGTTTCTAAATTCAGGGGATTTTTCTTTGAAGTTTAAACTCTCGCGGCAAGGGTGACTTGCCTACAAATGAAAACTTGCCTATAAATAGTATGAAGACCCCTGCTATAGCTTGATGATTCTTAAAGAAGTAATCGCAGGGATCACATCATATATAAAACAAGGCTCAGAGGGATTCACACGGTGCAGTTAAATAAAACAATTAGATCTAGAAGCAGACATTTATTTAAGATAGTATAATGAATGACTTAAAGCTCTGGATATCAAAACTGAACTGATGTTTCAGAAGTTTAAAATACTGAAAGTACATACAAGTTGCATAAACAAACATCATCACCTTCGATGCAACCGAGCTTTCTACTACTGTCACACTGACTCTTATATGCAAACAACATATACATACATTACAGATATTTGCTTATTTAAAAAGATGCTGTGTTGCCACAAATAAAACTACGATAATTATAAAACTTTACTGATAACAAATATCCATACAGATCAATGGATTCATTTTACAATAATATGGGAAAATACATTACAATATTTATAATATATACAAGACACTTGTTACAAAGACTGAACATTACAGCAACGGCATTAATCAGAAAGGATGCGTATGACGTCAATTTTCAGCGAATCCAAAAGAGGCAATGACTTTATTGTTATTGCGTAATCACCACAGTGGCATTCACACTATCTCTTAAAACTTATATCATTTTTAAAAGCCTTTTAAATACCTATTATAAAGCATTTTTAATAAAATTCCACTAAAATTTCAAAAGCTAAAAATTTTTTGGACGTAATATTTTTTAAACAAAAAATATTTACGGCTTTGTGAATAAAAATAATTAAAAATGTTGAATTTTATCCTAAAATAATCACATTCGTATATTAAAAAATTAAAAAAAAAATTTGGCAGTTTTTGACGTGCCACAGCTTTTGCAGCTCAGATTTATTAATCTAAAATCACATTATTACGTTGTAATGAATAAAATTACAAAATATATATTTGGGGAATTAAAAAAATAATAGTAACACAGTTAACAGAAAAGAATGTCGCCTGTTATCTCTAAATTTAAACTAAAAACAAACAGCCTAGATAACATTTCTAAACATGGCTAAGACATTTCCTTCTTGCAAATTTTCTTTTTCTTTCAGATAGAAAAGTTTTCCGAACTCTCGAAACACTACATTTCTTTTTTTTAAAAAGTTAATATATTATGAAGCGTTTCTTAGAAACGTCTTATGAAACCTGGTGGTTTCCTTAGAATTCAAAATTCTGCATGAAATAATGCCATAATTCTTGAAGAAAGCATGTCTGGTGACGAGGGTGTTTTGCTAGACGTCCGCATCAGACTATCAAAACTCTACATTTATTCTCATATTTATTATCATCTTAAGGTAATTAACTACCTATAAATTACAGTATCGAACTTTCTATACTCTGCACTTGACACGCAGCTGGTTATTTTCATAAGCAAATTTATGCTTCTTTTCAAAGAATGTTGAAAGTTAATTTCTCAAAATTTAGAATATTATATAACATGAAAAGAGTGTAAAAATACATCTGTGATAATTTCTTGGCCTGAAATATAACAAATATAGTATCACAAGCTTATTCCTGAGTAATACGCACTAAAAAGCTTGATTTATTTTTCAATTTTTACTATTATACTTATTAGAGACTTTTAACTTATGGTACTCAATTTTTAATGTTTTAAATTTCTGATTATAATAAAGATTATATTTTAGGAGCTCATATTTAGTGCTAACACTGTTCTATTATTGAATGAATTTATAGAACCTTTTGGTTATATTAAACCACTCTTTCCTTGTCATCTCTTTAGGTACTGTTGTAACAGCTACTATTCAACTACTGCTCTAAAACCCTTAATTTGACAAGATGTTTTTTCAAATATTTTTTAATTTCTGTTATTTTCCCATTTCATCTCAAATTGACAGATACAGTGTTGCCAAATAAGAATTTTATTTTTTTACCGTAATAGAAATATATTTTAAAGTTTTTGTTAGATATTTAAGCCGTATAGAAGTTTTCATAAACCCGCCAGATTTTATTTATTTGATTGTTCATTGTGCGGACTTTGCCAAATTAAGGGTTAAACCAATAAAATCTAATTATTACAGACTATAGGAATATAAATCTAACTGTTACGGAATTAGCTGCTAAATATTCCTACATATATTAAAATAGGCTCTCGTCTGTTCGTCCATATATGGCCTGAACTTCTAAAAAGTGGTTGAGAGTTAGGGGTTCAAGATAAACATCTACTGATTTGGAAAATTCACAGAATTAAATTTCGGCAAGTCTAATTTTTGTACGATCAAAATCAAAGAGGATATTAATCAAAAACCACACAAAATGTTAATTATTTTAGCCCACATTTACCCTTATGGGCAGTATCCCTGTTCGGGGGGGGTCACCGAACCAAGTTGAGCATAATTTATGCTTCTTTTCAAAGAATGTTGAAAGTTAATTTCTTAAAATTTAGAATATCATATAACATGAAAAGGGTGTTCATAGAGTAAAAATACATCTGTGAAAATTTCTTGGCCGGAAATATACCAAATATAGTATCACAAGGTTTTTTTCTGAGTAATACGCACTAAAAAGCTTAATTTATTTTGCAATGTTTACTATTATACTTATTAGAAAGATTTAACTTATGGTACTTAAATTTCTGATTATAATAAGGATTAGATTTTAGGAGCTCATATTTAGTGCTAATACTGTTCTATTATTGAATTAATTTATAAAAAATTTTGGTTATATTAAATCACTCTTTCACTGTTTTCTCTTTAGGTATTGTTGTAGCACCTACTATCCAACTACTGCTTTAAACCAATAAAATCTAATTATTACAGACTATAGGAATATAAATCTAACTGCTACGGAATTATTTGCTAAATCTTCCTACATATATTAAAATAGGCCCTCGTCTATTCATTCATACATGGCCTGAACTTCTAAAAAGTGGTTGAGAGTTAGTGGGCCAAGATAAACATCCATTAATTTGGAAAATTCACAAAAATAAATTTCGGCAAGTATCCTTTTTGTACGATCAATATCAAAGAAGATATTAATAAAAAACCACCCAAAATATTAATTCTTTAACCCCACATTTACCCTTATGGGCAGTATCCCAGTTCGGGGGGCCCGCCGAACCAAGTTGAGCATATTTATGCTTCTTTTCAAAGAATGTTGAAAGTTAATTTCTCAAAATTTAGATTATAATATAACATGAAAAGGGTGTTCATAGGGAAAAAATGCATCTGTGAAAATTTCTTAGCCGAAAATATACCAAATACAGTATCATAATCTTTTTTTCTGAGTAATACGCACTAAAAAGCTTAATTTATTTTGCAATTTTTACTATTAGACATATTAGGTAGCTTTAACCTATGGTATTTAAATTTCTGATTATAATAAAGATTAGATTTTAGGAACTCATATTTAGTGCTAATACTGTTCTATTATTGAATTAATTTATAAAAAAACTTTTAGTTATATTAAATCACTCTTTCAATGTTATCTCTTTAGGTATCGTGGTATCAGCCACTATCCAACTGCTGCTTCAAACCAAAAAATATAATTATTACAGACTATAGGAATATAAATCTAACTGTTACGGAATTACCTGCTAAATATTCATACATATATTAAAATAGGTTCGCGTCTGTTCGTCCATATATGACCTGAACTTATAAAAAGTGGTTGAGAGTTAGGGGGTCAAGATAAACATCCACTGATTTGGAAAATTCACAGAAATAAATTTCGGCAAGTCTCATTTTTGTACGATCAAAATCAAAGAGGATATTAATCAAAAACCACCCAAAATGTTAGTTCTTTAATTCCACATTTACCCTTATGGGCAGTATCCCAGTTCGGGGAGGCCCGCCGAACCAAGTTGAGCATATTTATGCTTCTTTTCAAAGAATGTTGAAAGTTAATTTCTCAAAATTTAGATTATAATATAACATGAAAAGGGTGTTCATAGGGTAAAAATGCATCTGTGAAAATTTCTTAGCCGAAAATATACCAAATATAGTATCACAATCTTTTTTCTGAGTAATACGCACAAAAAAGCTTAATTTATTTTGCAATTTTTACTATTATACCTATTATTAGGTACCTTTAACCTATGGTACTAAAATATCAATCTCTTAAATTTCTGGTTATAATAAAGATTAGTTTACGATCTCATACTCGTATTTAGTGCTAACTCTGGTCTATTATTGAATGAATTTATAAAAATTTTGGCTATATTAAATCACTCTTTCATGGTTACTTCTTTAGGTATTATTGTAACAGCTACTATACAACTGCTGCTTTAAACCAATAAAATCTAATTATTACAGACTATAGGAATATAAATCTAACTGCTACTGAATTAGCTGCAAAATCTTCCTACACATAATAAAATAGGCCGGCGTCTGTTCATCCATATATGGCCTGAACTTCTAAAAAATGGTAGAGTTAGAGGGATAAGATAAACATCCACGGATTTGGAAAATTCACAGAAATAAATTTCTGCAAGTCTCATTTTTGTACGATCAAAATTAAAGAGGATATTAATCAATTGTTTTAGCCCAAATTTACTTTTATGGACAGTATCTCAGTTCGGGGGGGGGCACCGAACCAAGTTGAGCATAGTTATGCTTCTTTTCAAAGAATGTTGAAAGTTAATTTCTCAAAATTTAGATTATGATATAACATAAAAAGGGTGTTCATAGAGTAAAAATACATCTGTGATAATTTCTTGGCCGGAAATATACCAAAAATAGTATAACAAGCTTTTTTCTGAGTAATATGCACTAAAATGCTTAATTTATTTTGCAATTTTTACTATTATACCTATTAGGAAGCTTTAACCTATAGCATTTAAATTTCTGATTATAATAAATATTAGATTTTAGGAGTTTATAGTTAGTGCTAACACTGTTCTATTACTGAATGAATTTATTAAACCTTTTGGTTATATAAAATCACTGTTTCCTTGTTATATCTTTTGGTATTGTTGGAACAACTACTATCCAACTGCTGCTTTATAATTATTACAGACTATAGGAATATAAATCTTAACTGTTACGGAATTAGGTGCTAAATCTTCTTACATATATTTAAATAGGTCCGCGTCTGTTCATCCATATATGGCCTGAACTTCTAAAAAGTGATTGAGAGTTAGGGGGTCAAGATAAACATATACAGATGTTTGCATATTTACAAAGATGTGTTGCCACAAATAAAACTACAATAAATATAAAATTTTACAAATACCGATACAGATGAATGAATTCATGTTACAATATGTTAAAATACATTATAATAAATTATATACAAAACAATTTACAAAGACAAATATATGCAAGACATATTTACGAAGACGGAAGATTACGTCAGCGGCCTTAATCAGAAATTATGCGTATGACGTAAATTTTCGGCAAATTGCTTAATCACCACAAATTAAACACAATCTTAACAGAATTTCAAACCTTTTTTTTTGTTCAAAATATGCTTTGAAATTGGGTATAAACTTAACCCATTAACGCCCAAATTATTTTATTTTGAAGCAATTACATATAATTCATAAATTGGATGTCTTTTGCCATCAACATGAATATTATTATCGAATTTTATCAATACGTACCTTAGTTTTTTTTAAAAATGCTGATCTAAAAATAGATCACTGGGCGTTCGGAGGATATATTTTACCAATACACAACAATCATTAGTACTTCAATAACGTGGTAAAATCGAACCAAATAGATAAAAACTAATGCATTTTCTTTTAAAAAACATTTATTTATCCAGAATTTCACAATATTACAGAATGTACTTAGTAAAGTTTAATTATTTTAAAATAATATAATTTCAATGTTTCTACAGTTTAGTGTGGAATTTGAAGAAACACTTGTTGCATAAAGTTTCATAGCACTTCACACAATATGTTAGGGGCCTTCCTTGGCACCCTACAAGTCGACAGCGTCTTTGGCCCTTTCTTTGTCCCATATTGTGATCCCTTCTATAAAAGCGAACATCATGACTGAGATTAGCTTTTGAGGATGAAGGAAAACTGTAAGGTCGACCTTTCAAAACTTTTTTTCCGATTCCCAATTTTAGATATTTTACAGCAACAGCTCTTCGAAAATCTTACATGGGCAGAGAATCACCTTTATGAACATTTCTGTGCAGAATACTTGCATTCATTACAGCCATATCAATTATTCGAGTGAATAGACACCAGTACCATGTTTTACCTCTTATTCTCTCCAAAAGGAGGTTTATCTTGATTTGTCATTCTTACGTTCAGCTGCTTTTGAAATGTCTTGGAAATGAATATATGACTTTATATTTAGGTAAGCATTTCTATTAAAAGAGTGCTGTACAAGACCTATCACTAAATCTTCTACATCACTCCAATAATATCTTTCACTTGAAAGAGTAAGATAGCCAAAATATATCAAAAACCTTATAAATATCTTTATATCTTCTTTAGTGATAATTAAATCATGGTCGATTTTTACATTTTTAGCATAGAGAATAGTCTCATCCACAATTACGTTATATACTTCATCAGAAAAAAGTTTTTCAAAGAAATGATACAAGATGCATTTGCAAGATCATTTTACATTGCCAAAATGTTATTCTTATAAGTTTCCCCTAATTCCGACCATTTGGTATAATTCGGTTTTTCTTCCAAACAATTTATGGCTTTTCTGTTTTTAATATTTTAGATTTTCTCTCAAACATGGCAGGTAAATCTATTTGATCACACTCATCTTTTGATATTACTTCTGTTTTACCAACAATATCATTTACAAATGGAGCATGTAACTTATCACCTATTTTCTTTTCATCTGTCAGTTCATCTACATCAGTGGATATGGCAATCATATCCTCTTTAATTTGTTCAGAAAACAGATAATCAACTGCATCCTGAAAGCTATTAAATACTTTTCGACTCATATTTTCATCTAAAGGTGATAAAACGTAATATTACCAGGGTCAGGAAAAAAAAACGCCCGAACGCCCAGTGATCTATTTCTAGATCAGCAGTATTTTGACACTAATTTTTGCTATTTATATTTGTTTTAAGATAACATCGGTTTATATTCTGATAGCTACATCTATGAAGATATTAAATCGCCAAAAAAAATTTAACTTACGCTTATTAGGTAGCTGTTTTCAGTGTTTATGCTAAGAAACGTAGAAAAACGGTGGAACGAAAGGACGATACAAACTTTCTCTTATCGCTTCAGATCAATGATATAAACAAAACAAGAAAACCACTTGTTGGTAAGCAGGTGCATGCCTTGTCTTGCCCCCTGTGCAGTGTAGAATGTGTGGGATGGGTTTAAGGTCATCTAAAAGCGAGTTTACCATGCTATGTTTAGCGATCTAAAAATAGATCACTGGGCGCTAATGGGTTAATACAAAACGAAGCACAAATTGTAAACATTACTTGGTGACAATCGGGCGATCACTTGTACAAAAATATAGCTAAAAACATGGCTACCGGCTTCCGGAACTGGAATTCTACCCTCTTATGGGCAAATGATCTTTTGTATTAGCTGACGCCATAAATAATTCATTAAAGTTTAGTAATTCCAAATATATTTTTTATGAATTGGAATTTAGCGGCTTACTTTGGACGTTGCGAATCGGTTCGAACTTTCGTTGTGAATTCAGCTTGCAGACATCATGTGAGCAAACGATCAAAGTGACGTCACAACGTACGTGCAAACTGACTCACAACGTCCAGAGTAAAGTGTCAAGGGTTTAATTTAGTGTCAAGGGTTTGTGCAAGTATCGCTAGCTATAAAAATAATCTGAGGAATGTATATCTGTAAAGATCAATGTCGTAGAATGTTAGCAATACCACCCTTAATGACTAGACTAGACTAATACTGAGACTAAATATAGCAAAATGTTACATTGGTACCTCATTAATACACAACGAAGTACTAATAAATTAAAGAGTTACAATTACAGTAAACGTGTTGGTAATCTAATGGCTGAATCCCAGTTTAGGGGGGCCCAGTTCATTGGCATGCAAAGCGTGGGCGATTCCGCCAAATTCTAGTACCCAGTTTTCTGGTAAACCTTGCTCTTCTTGATGACACGTGAACACAAAATGATACGTGTTTTGGACACGTGAAACGTGAACACGAAATGACATGTGATTTGATTATCTGACCCTTATTGGCTCCTGTAACTAACAATACTCCAAGACCACTGCATTTAGATTTTCTAGCGTCCATTTCAAGTCTTTGTCCATTTCGGTGGTGCTCTGGAGGTTTGTTCATTTCGTATTCACTTCACCTGTGCTCCTGTGGTATTTTTTTTATTTTTTAAATTTAATTTCTTAACTGTTTCACAAACCTTTTTTGTAAATTGAGGATGGCTTCTGCACATGTTTTCAGGTATTACTCTGAGTTTTTTAGGATCTTTAAGGATCAGGGAAATTTGGCAATTCTGTAATGGTGCATGGGTGTTGGTTTGCTTGCCTGGATTTATGAATGCCCGACTTGCACATCCCCCATGCGCCTTGTAGAAAGAGACTCAATTGACGGATATATATGGGAATGTCGTAAGAGAGGAGTGAATGAGCATCGGGTGAAAATATCTGTAAGAAAGGGAAATTGGTTTGAAACTAGTCATTTGAATCTCTTCAAAATTTTCATGTTAACTTATATGTAGGTTTATAAATTACCTATGGAGTATATCGTTCACGAATTACAAATTTAAAAAAACACAGTAACTGACTGGTTCCTCTTTTCTAGGAAGGTTTGTATGGGTTTTATTTTAAATTCTTCTTTTAAAATTGGGGGGGGGGCGGAGGGGATCATTTTTGAAAGCAAATTTGGAAAACGTAAATTAAATAGGGGTAGAGGGGTTGATGATAAGTGGGTTTTCGGTGGAATAGAGACTGGTAGAAATAGATGTTTTTTGAGGTAGTAGAACGTAGGGATAGGGATACTTTATTAGCATTTATAAGAAAATATGTGCATCCGGGTACTACAATCATTTCTGATTTTTGGAAAGCCTGTGATTGTCTTTGAGATGATTGTTTTGATCATCTGAGAATTAACCATAGTGTTACTTTCAAAGAACCTGATACTGGAGCCCACACCAATACAATTGAGGGCTTGTGAAGTTCCCTCGGCACAGTTCGCAAGTGTGAGAATCAATTTGATTCTTACCTTTGTGAATTTATGTGGAGGAAAATGAAAGAAAATCCGCAGGACGCTTTTCAGGATTTTTTAAATCAGATAAAGTTTTTATATCCACCAACAACGCGGGATACTTAAATTAGGTAAGTGCTTTATTTATTTTATATATTATGCTTAATTTTGGAAGGTTAACAAGTGATGTTATATTTCACATTTATAATTTTTATTTACTGCTTTTTGAACATTTATATTCAAAATTGTGTCTTAATTTAATTCAAATTAAGACACATTTCATTCATTTCACTATTTTTTGTTCAAAATATGCTTTGAAATTGGGTATAAACTTAATACAAAACGAAGCACAAATTGTAATCATTACTTGGGGACAATTTGGTAATGAATTGTACAAAAATAGAGCCAAAAACATGGCTGCCGGCCCCGGAATTGGGATTCTAGTATTTGGTAACATCGCTCACGCTTGGCGTGCCTACTGAACTGGGGCCCCCTAAACTTTGATTGAACCAACATAATCATTATTTACCGATTTCCCTTAAAAACTGTTTAATAAAACTCATAAAAATATGTATATAGTTTTATGTCTCGAAAATACGTAACTAATATTAATTGTAACTAAATTAATTTTTGACTCGGAAGTTTTGCTTGCAGTTCTGTAGCCGCTCTATTACTTTAATTCCCAACGTATCATCTTAGATACCACTAAAGTATAGCTTATAGAATTTTTATGTTTTCTTAGTAGAGGCTTTCCTTTTGAGAGTAATCTTGTAAATAATTTGCAAAATTTTTAAATCATTCCTATTTAAAAATTTTACAATTCTTTCGAATATTGAAGATTTTTCAAACAGATGCACATAAATTTATTTTTTTGGCACATGCATAAAGTAAAACCCTGATAAGATGTTTTATCTATAATAAAATTTGGTTTTACTGTACGTATTTTAAAGGGAATACAAATGGAATTTATTTCCACTAAGTTCTTCCTTTTTCACGTATAGCATCCTATGATGTTTAAAAGGATAGCTGATCCTTAACGTCACATGTAGTATTCCAAATTGTTTAAATTTCATATTGGGATAAATAAAGATGCCATGGATAATTTAACAAAACTTTACTTTCACGAAACATCAACATTTATACACAAAACAGAAATATAAACAATTGTACAGGAATTCAACAGTATACGACCACTCCGGTCGACTGCAATCCCCGAACTCAGTTCTTTCTTGGTATACCCTATAGAGGGCGTTGTGAACGACATAACAGTCAAAGACTTATTTGTTACAATATTTATTTTATTCTGTACAATCCATAATAGCTTAAATTGAATACATGCATCGATCTGTAATCGGAAGAAATGACACGGGCATTGAAGAATTGAGGCCAGCAATGGAATAAATGATCTGCAGAAAAGTTCCGAAATATGAGCAAGCCCCCCTAGTGAAAAACCTCGCGTGACTCTCCATAACGAAAGAGTTTATTTCCAAGTTAAGTCCCCGGCCAAGATTTAAGGAGGAAGGTAATGATCAATTTCCTTTCTGTTATATTTCGACTAGTTGAAAATAAAGACAAATTGTTTGCCGGAAGCTAGTTTTTATTCCCACTGTTTTTATTTCCTTTTTCTATTTCACAAGAGCACATAACTCCTGACGAATTTTCATCGCTGAAAATAAGTCCTCCAAAATAACATTTAGCATCAAAAGAAATGAAAAAATTATATTTCCCATTTCTAACTTGGCCGTTTAAGCGATAAATTTTTGTAGAGACAGAAAAAGGGAATCTTATATAGAGAGAGCTCTTTGTATTAAAAGGGTAAAGTTTATTTTATTTCCGTGCAAATCACTGGTTCATTCGAGGATGGAACTGAGAGTTTTAGAGCAAAATCTATATGAGTCAAATGTTAGTAGATTTTTTTTTCTTTCAACAGGATATAGTATATTTCTTTAAAGAGGTTATATATTTTCAAGATTAAAAATCTTTTCCATTTTTTGTTTCATAATAAAATAAAAAATTTCACTCTTCTTTGAATTAAATTATTTACAAGTTATTTAATAATACTCTAGTTATAACAAAATAGTTAGGTTTGTAATTTCAATTAATATACTATTAAAAGACCATAAAAATTATGCAATAAATAAAAAAAAAAAATGAAAGTCATTTACCAGCATGAATACTCTGGAAGTATGTTTCTGAATATATAATGATGCATATATATATATATATATATATATATATATATATATATATATATATATATATATATATATATATATATATATATATATATATATATATATATACAATAGAAATAACATTTTTATGCCAAATTTATGAAAAATATCCATTTTAATAAGTAAACCAGTTCTTAAAAGAGTTAAAGTTTAAAAAAATTAAAAAAAAATTGTTAATATAATTGAAAATTTCAAAACATTGCGTTTATATCAATTGCCTTTAAAAACAATATATTTTATTCTATAACATATGTAATAAAATAAAATATATTGTTTTTAATAGTATAGCTGAGATTTTTACGATAAAGACGATACTTAGGTTCTATATTTTTTTTATAAAAATTTAGTTTCTATTTACTAAACTCCAAAAGTTTGGTGGATAATATGATCTGTGACTTTTTTACCTGGTTTATATATTGTACTTTTTTAATACACTGATTAATATAACAAAACTAAATATTTTTTTAAAGTGTGACCCTTATTCATAATATAGGAGAAATTTTAAAATCAGAGAATAGCATTTTACTTTTTTAAAAATTTCACAAATAATCTTTAAAATTGAAGACTTAATATTTCCAAAGATACTAAGTCAACTTAAGGATAGATCTAAGTATTCGGAAGTTATTTTGCATTACATAAAGTGTTACGTAAATATTCTTTCATAAATTAGGCAAGCATTTGATTTTATATTATATATTCAACGAACAGACTTGACTAATATGTCATAATGGCCGTCTACTATTTCAATCCTTTTGGAATAATCGCATGTCGTAATGGCAAACTTACTTTATTTAAAAGGTCTTTTTAATAGTGTAGTAATATTTTAAACAATTCTGAAAACTATGATTCCAAATAAAAAAAATATTTACAATAATCTTCGATTTATATCTAATTAAATTCACATACAGATTTCACTCTAAATATGTAAAAACGTTCCAGTAATCAAATGTAATGAGTCTACGCCACTAGATTAGTTTTGATTTCGATTAATAAATGAGCTTTTTTATACACCATTTCAGGTATGCCTTGTTTATTCATAAAAATACCATTTATACAATCTTCTGGTACAGTTTTGTGGCTCTAGATTTTTAGTGCCAAATACTGTCAAGTACTTGTCGGAAGGAGAATAAGTTGTGAATCATTGATTTCTTAACTGGATCAGTGAATTTGATCCCCAAAAGCTATCAAACAAGGGACACCTTTGATAAATTATGCATTTAGAAAATCAGAAAATATACCAATTTTTCAATGGGCTATTTAAGGCTTTTGTTTCAATACAAATTTAGTTTTACCCTTTTAAAACTAGCAATTTTACCATGAACCCAGATAGCAAATTTAGTTTGCAGCAAACTTGCAGCAGTCTTGCTTTGTAAGCCTGCACATTTGCAGGAAGTACAGCAGGACAAGTCTGCAAGTTTGAAACAAGACTGCAGCAAGTCTACGCAAACTTCGAAGTCACCATACCTCCAACTTGCAGCAAATTTGTCATGCAAGTTGCAGTAAACTTTTCGTGCAAGTTTGCAGCAAAATTGTCATATCAAACTTGCAGCAAACTTGTCATGAAAGTTACAATATACATGTCATGCAAATTGGTCGCAAACTTGTCATATGAAACTTATAGCAAGTTCATTGCAAACCACGGTTGGAAAAAACACCGATGTTTTTTTTTCAAAGTTTTTTTTCAAAAACAGCAGGGGGTTTTCCAATACTGGTTTGCAATGAACTTGCTGCATGTTTGATTTGACAAGTTTGCTGCAAACTTGCACGGCAAGTGCACTGTAACTTGTATGACAAGTATGCTGCAAGTTGGAGGTATTCCAGACAGCAAATTTAGTTTACAGCAAACTTACAGCAGTCTTGCTTTGCAAGCCTGCAAACTTGCAACAAGTTCTGCATGACAAGTCTCCAAGTTTGAAACAAGACTGCCGCAAGTCTAAGAATTTTCGCTTGCTTCAAGGTTGTCATGACAAGATTGCCACAGTTTTGCAGCAACATAGCGTTAAATAGGTGTAGTTACTTTATGCTCTGTCTAACTTGATGGAGTTTTGCTGCAAGTTTGTCGCGTCAAATTTGCTATGACAAGATATTATCCAGAAAATATCAAACTTGCTGCAAGTATGCATGCTATCTGGGATGGTAACTTCGAAGTTTGAGTAGATTTGCTGCAGACTTGTTTCAAACTTGCACACTTGTCAAGCCGTACTTGCTGCAAGTTTACAGACTTCCAAAGCAAGACTGCTGCAAGTTTTCTTCAAACTAAACTTGCTATCTGGGATAGAGCCATCTAAGAACTTTGAAATAAAACTTTATATAGAGAAAAAAGGGTTAATACCATTGAAGATAATTTAAAATTTATAAATTCTACACTCAAACGGCCTGAAAGGAAAAAAGGAATTAAAACAAAATTTTAGGAACTCTCCAAAAAGTTGAGAAAAATTCACTTAACGCTCCCAGTTGTACACACCGAGGAAAAAAAGTCTCCCAAAATACGCTAAAGTTTCATTGTGTCAGTGACCAAAGTGTTCTATGATTTTTTACTTCACCCTTTGTCGACTAGATTGGAATACGGGAAACCCACCCTTGTTACTGTCCGTTTACTTCCGGTTATAAATAGATATATAAATAGGCATTATAGATTGTTAATTTTTAATACACATAAAGCTCGTCAAGTCTCGAAGATCATCCCTTAAGAAATAATGGGTTCTAAAAGTACAAATAAATATATTCTTTAAGAGAATGATTTCTATCTTTTTTACGAAAGTCATCCAAGCTATTTAAGTGGTACAATTAGAGATACATCTGATACCGCAACGAAATACTTTGAAATAGAGATTTATAAAGCCATGAAAAGCTATCAGCGTCTTTGTGCCTCAGAGAGTAGGTGTGCAGTTAATAAACAATCGACCTGACCCTCCTACCTCAAAACTCCATAGGGGAAAAAGACTGGCAGAAATGTGCATTACATCCATTTTCGGAACGTTTTGGAGGTCGAAAATTGTACGTGACAACCGCTTTGAAGACATCATCAGTTTGGCGGAATTGTACGTGCGAACCACTTAGAGGGTTAAATTAAAATTTTCAGCATAGGTTTACCATGGCCGAATACACATGCATGAAAACGAAAACATCGCTTAGTGAATTAATAGAATTAACACATCTATTTAATTTATTAGAAATTTTAGATAGTTGCAAATTATAGAGAAATGCTACTTTAAAAATAACCTCACTTGAATAATTAAAATAATATATGTCTTTTAAAAGATCCGTGGCAGCTTGAAGAATGGTGTGCCTGCTATATTGCCATTCTTGTCTTTGGCCGGGAAACGCTTGCGCATTCGCTCGTTACCTTAATTCTCATGCAGTGATAGGAATTTTCGCTTGCTCCAAGTTTGTCATAACAAGTTTGTCGCAGTTTTGCAGCAAAATTGCGTTGCAAAGGAAGGGGTTACTTTATGCTCCGTCTAACTTGCAGGAGTTTTCCTGCAAGTTTGTATCGTCAAATTTGTTATGACAAGATATTATCCAGAAAACATCAAACTTGCTGCAAGTATGCATGCTATCTGGGAGATGTATAATTCTGAAAATATGACCACTCGACAACTAAGAATATGTTTTATGACTAGCGTAGTTTTACATGATCGAAATATATAAATCTGGTGTGTCCAACATGTTTAAAATTGTCTATCAGGTGAATCTTGCAGAAATATGGGCTTTAGAGACTTTACAATAATACAGTAATTAATAAATATCCAGAGAAAAAAAATTGGAATTTGCGGAATGCGAATGGAAGGTCCATTCTATTGAAGGTATCCTAAAATATTTATCACTTCTGAAAACTTTATTTCATTTTAGTTACATACGCATAAATGTAAACATATTTATAAGTATTTTTAATATTACCCTGGTTGATAGCATTTAAATCATTACATTTTTATACAGTATGTTGCACCAAATGAAGTATTATCATTTATTTGCTTTAATATAAATATTTTAAATTGATTTTTACTTAATTGTCTATTACTATCAAAATATAAATAATAATTTTCTTTAGATACAAACAGCAATAACACTTATCAGCTTAAAACGCGAAATAAATTCGGAAAGATATGAGTTAATTTGTTTATTTTACTGAATATATATCTGGAAAATCGTAGGCTAAAATATACTTTACCTATGAGGTTTTGTATTTGCTACAGACTACGTAGATCAGTAATGAATCTCTCCCTTATGATGTGCCTTTAATTGCGTATTAATATACTCTAACAGCCAATTTCATGTGTTTAATTAGTTCCGAATTACACATCACTAGTTTGCCGTGTGTTTTTGACATGTGTTTTAGCTTGCATCTAATTAGTACGAATTTGCTTAATACTAGTGATGCTTGAATACCGTCCTAAACTTAGCTTTTCTTATATTTTCAGGATAACAGATGACGTATCTACTCTAATTTTGTAGTTCTTACAATGGAATTTATTATATAATTTTACACTTATTTCCCAAAAATGCAACTGTAAAAAAGTTGACTGCAAAAATTATATATATATATATATATATATATATATATATATAAATATATATATATATATATATATATATATATATATATATATATATATATATATATATATATATATATATATATATATATATATATATATATATATATATATATATATATATATATAGGTATATTACCAAAATACTCAATTTATTATAAATTGTCGTATTGAAATACAAGCTTTATTCAATTTTAATCAAGATATGCTCAGAGTTATTAATAGAAAAGGTTACATAGATATATTCAAGTGTATTTTGTATGTAAGTTGTAATAGTCTTCCCTTAGCACAATGTCTTACATAAAAATAGCTTAAGTTATCTGTACCTCTGTCCTCGAATTTATGAAGCTGTCGAACCCGGAATAGATAGAGGCATCCATTTTGGATTCTTGAGGAGTTAGGGTTAGAAAAATTCAGAGAGTAAAGTTTATCTACTTCTAAACTGTCGATCCGATTAAAAAATAAATTGGTATAAATATGCTTCTTATCAATACTGTCGTCTTTAAAATGTTCGAAATCCACCATTTCCCTCCTTTTCGAGCGTTTAATGCCATTATTTCAAGATCTATTTTCCCCGATTAGAAGTAGGTGATTAAATTTATCACATAATAAATAGGAAAAATAACATCATGACGTCATTCCTTTAAATATCTGATTTAATCATTTCTTATTTTAAACTGTTTAAATATTGTCTGCATTATTTTCATACGTTTTATCACTGAACTTAGATATTACGTAAATAATTTTCTTTTATATTTGGCTTAAATAATAGATTAGATGTATATGTGATAATTTAAAATTTAATCATCGATTATAATTTGTTGCATAAAAAATTTTATCACAGGTATTAAAAACAAATTCTATCTACCTCCAGAGTGTAGTGGAAAGGATAGTTTCATTCCTTTACTTCCATTAATTGCTGTGGCAAAAAATTGGGAAGAAGTTAACGATTACTTCGGTTTAGCTAAGAAAACTTAATGAATTATCGTAAATGAATTGAACGTGATTCTAAACTGCATTTATAACATCGGCAGACTTTAAAGGAGTACGAAGATAAACAAATTATTGAGCCCGTACCAGATAATTCTCAGCTCAAAAACAAGCCATTTTTTTTTACCTGCCTTATGGGGTACTTAACAATTCTGGAAAATTAAAAATTTTACTGATCTCGTCATATGATGGGCTATATGATAGTGTTTTTAATGTTTCGACACAACGGTTTCGGTGACTCTGATCAAATTTCTTTATTGAGCCCTTTTGACCTAAAGACACTGCATTTTTAACAATTAAAAAATATTCTGGTAATCTAGGTACTACACTCCACGTTTTCACACTAAGTTATCACAATAATAATGCTCCAAATCAGACTAAACTTCTATAGAGCTATGAGAAATTAAAACAATAAATGGTAATCTAAACTGATTAATAATAACGAAAATCTATTGAAACAATATTAAAAATGCTCACATCTTCCATTAATTACTGAATATTTTGCAACTGAAACTCTACAAGACATAACTATCATTAGTAATATTTGTTGTTGTTGCTGTTACCAATGTTACTTGGACGAGCCAATCACTTTGGTCAGAGGCCATACAAATTAAAGCGAAGCTGTAGGAGTTTCTTAAAGCAAAGGGCCCGCTAGAGTGTAAAAGGTCTTAACTCAAGCTGGTCCTTCTCAGATAGCAAATTTAGTTTGCAGAAAACTTGCAGCAGTGTTTCTTTGCAAGCCTGCAAACCTGCAGCAAGTTCAGCATGACAACTATGAAAGTTTGAAACAAGACTGCATCAAGTCTATACATTTTTGCTTGCTTCAAGGTTGTCATGACAGAGTTGCCAAAATTTTGCAGCAAAATAGAGTTGCAAAGGAGTGGTCGCTTTATGTTCCGTCTAACTTTCAGGAGTTTTTCTGCAAGTTTGTCTCGTCAAATTTGTTAAGAGAAGATATTATCCAGAAAAAAATCAAACTTGCTGCATGTATGCATACTATCTGGTTGAAACTCAGACGCAAGCTCAAGAAGAAGACCTTTGACTGGCTTATGGCCAGTCTCACTAAAGTCGTTTAACGGCTAACCACGATAAATCTACTTTTATACAGAGAATTACGTCCCACTATCGGTTGACCCTATAGGTTAATCGCGGTTAGTCATTAAACGACTTTGGTGAGATTTGAATCACGATTTGGGAAAGTATTGATTTGAAAATTTACCATTGTGACCACGAACATATTTTATGTGACTCAGTCACCATTAATGGATACAGTGGTCTTTTCTACTGAGCTACCGTGCAAATTAAGGTGTAGGGATTCGCCATCCGTTTAACTAGTGCTGCTGTAATGAAAGAAAGTCTTAGCACAAGTGGTTGATCGCAATTTAGAAGCAGATAATAAGCAAAAGACCCTCAGGCATGGCCTACTACTCCCTTAAGTATCGCTTGAGAACTAGGAGAACATTGTTCCGTACACAAATAACGAAAACGGCAGACCTTAGGCCAGCTCAAATCCTCACCCCGCAACCCTCAACTTACTAGATCATTGACTTTGCGAACAGAGATACTGCGGTTCTTAGTAATATATTAATTTATAAATTAAATTTAAAGAAAGCCATGTACACAGTACATGAAGAGAAAATAATTTGAAAAAATATTCTTTTCAAAAGTTCAATGAGGTCCTACTGCAAACAGATCGACTTAATGAGAAGAAAAATACACTGCATGAGTTAACACAAGAAAAAGTCTTCCGAGTAAATTAAAGAGAATTTTAAAAATACGGTTTCCTCTAACCAAATTTTGTTAAAAAAATCCCAAAATTCTTCGAATCTACGTATTAATTTCCAAACTTTTTTTCCAACAGTAGCAATGTCACTCTTAAAGTTCATTAAAAAGTTACTGACTGTCTCTACGTGGCACTTCCCGATTATAAACTAAGTTTTCAAAAAAATAATGAGCTGGTATATACTGCAGTATGCCGTAGCTAAAAAATAAATATACGGCAAATAGTCTGTCCAATAAAGCGATTAGAATAGAAATAGTAATCACGCTTTTAATCAAAAGACATTGTACTCAAACAATTCCAAAATTAGTGTCATGTAATTATGCAAAGATATTTATCTTTATACTAATTTCCAGCAATCGTGCAGATTTAAAATATTTACTTTAGTACATTTTGATTATTTGATGATTGTTATAAATTATTTGGTTAAGAAAAACCGCTTAGTCTGCAGAAAATTTTAGGGAAATTTAATTCAGTTTTCAAATTGTCAATTTTCAATTAACAAATCTTAATAAATTTAGAATGACACAATATTAAAAAAAAATCATTTACACAAATCTTAATATAAAATATTTATTATTTACACAAGTATTAATTTAATTCTAACACTGTTAATTTTTTTTCACAGTTCACCAAAAGTTTATCTAAACTTTTGCGGTTGAGAGCCTAATGTAATTTTTTACGGAAAATTTTACAATTATTTTACTTATAAGGTATTCCGTACGTTTTCTTATTTGAAATAGGGGTACCCGTCATACTCATACATTTCGTAGGGGGCTCATGGATCATGGTCAGACTCGTATCTCAAGGCACTCATCTAAATTCACACTTCTAGTCTGGGAATCTTGGATCCTAGTTGACAGTCTGTTCACTTGTTTGACTCCGACACAGTAATCACACTTCCATTCTACAGGCCTACAACAACATCACTACCACAAACTTCTAGACTCCCCATTTATTTTTTCATTTCTTTCTACACGTTCGTTAACTTCGAACCCACTCAGTCATCTGGATAATTCTGATTCATGACCTTCTCATTAGTAGCAGATTGATTCCGGAACTCCCCAGCCTTTAATCCTCATACAGGGAAAAATGCATCCCTTCAAATTTGACACACCCGATGCATTAATGGACAAAAAGACCTGTAAGGCTTTATAAATAATTTCACAGAAGGCCATTTGACCTCTGTGTCAGGACTGGAAATACTCTTCTAATCTTGCCTGGACATCAACTCACATAACCATCGGTCCTCATAAATCCCAATGTATTCTTATCTTTAGATTCTCTCTTTTTACAACCAAGATGGGATAATGTTTGATTTACATCGAATATTTTTTAGCTTCCAATTCATTTCAATTTAATTAAATATTTTAAACTGTTCTAATCCACCTGACAATAATCAGTAATACACCTTTAATCAATAAATAAAGGCCATTTTCCCTTTGTGTCAGGATTAGAAACACTCCTCTAATCTTGCCTGGAGATCAACTCCCACATCCATCGGTCCTCATAAATCCCCATGTATTCTTATCTTTAGATTCTCTCTTTTAACAACCAAGATGGGATAAGGTTTGATTTATATCAGATACTTTTTAGCTTCCAATTCATTTCAATTTAATTGAATATTTTAAACTGTTCTAATCCACCTCATAACAATTAGTAATACATCTTTAGTCAATAAATAAAAGCTATTTTGCCTTTGTGTCAGGATTAGAAACACTCCTCTAATCTTGCCTGGAGATCAACTCCCACATCCATCGATCCTCATATATCCCCACATATTCTTATCTTTAGATTCTCTCTTTTTATAACCAAGATGGGATAAGGTTTGATTTATATTAGATACTTTTTAGCTTCCAATTCATTTCAATTTAATTGAATATTTTAAATTCATCTAATCTACCTCTAACAATTAGAAATACAACTTTAATCAATAAATAAAGGCCATTTTGTCTTTGTGTCAGGATTAGAAATACTCCTCTAATCTTGCCTAGAGATTGACTACCACATCCATCGGTCCTCATAAATCCCCATGAATTCTTATCTTTAGATTCTCTCTTTTTACAACCAAGATGGGATAAGGTTTGATTTATATCCGATACTTTTTAGCTTCCAATTCATTTCAATTTAATTAACTATTTTAAACTCATCTAATTCACCTCATAACAATTAGTAATACATATTTAATAAATAAATAAAGTTAAGTAAGTTTGTCAGATTCGCAGTACATGAATGAAGCTATGTAAAAAATATTTAATTCAATAATGCAATTATCTTCCTACTCCATGCAAGGCCAAGAAAACTCCAATGCAATAAAAGGTGCACAGGGAATCAACAAAAAACTTCTAAAGAGGCTAAAGAGAAAATGTGTAATTCAGATAAACAGCACATGCAATAAAATTGGTAATATTTAATTTTTTTTTCTGAATACTAGATGAGCAGAATGCAAATTTCTGTGAGGAATTTCTTAGTAAATTGTTAAGCAGACAAGAAAGATTCTGGGGTTTAATGAGTTTCTTAATGTACGAAGGGCATCCAGAAAGTAAATTTCCCGATGTTTTCCCCTTTAAAGTAAACGTCATTAGCCGTGTTAATTGCGCGTGCATAACATATCTATGACGTATTAATCATATGCCAGCTGTACAAGTCCCGATTCGTGCCAATAGCGGGGTAGCAGTGGTCCGAAATGGAAACTAATTCCTTCTCCCGCCGCCTGCAAGGCTCGGTCGGTGATCTTGAATGCACAAAGCATTGCGCCAATTGAAATTCATCGTCAGCTCTGTCAGGTCTATGAGCCGAAACTGACACCCGAACACAAAATTCAACGCTTAGGAGCAGCACTGACATTTCTACATGATGACGGCGACGAGTTCCTCGACAGGATCGTGCTGGCAATGAGACTTAGATTTCGCACTTTACCCCGGAAACCAACAGCAGTCAATGCATGGGCATCATAGTGAATCTTCGGTCAGGACCAAATTCAAACAGCCCACAATACGACAAGTGTCTCTATTCTGGTGGTGGCTATGTTGATAAATAGCTGAAACATTGCTGTATTTGTTGCCAATAAATATGTCCTTGAGATCTATTTTTCTTTTAAATAGGGAAACTTAATTTTAGGATGCTCCTCGTATATTAAAAAAGCCAATATTGTCTTAAAGCAGTAAAAATTTAGTAATTGTTTCAATGAAAATTTTTTGATTGAGATATTGGTTAAGAAAAGTGCTTTTAGAACTTTTCTGCAGATCAATAGTTAATATATCTTTGTCCTGCTTCCTAAACGCTAAATTTTGAATCTCCTATGCTGCTTTTACCTATTTTTTATTTGCACATCATCGTTATTTATGCTTATTCCTAATAATTTTCATTTCTAATTTAGATCAAAGCTTTCTAGCATACTACTTATCTGTTCTGGTTATCCTCATGCATTATGGTTAGTATAGATGACAAAATTTTCTTTGCCCCTTAGCATAAAAGTTAGCTCTATTAAAATATAATATAAAGTCAAAAGGAAATATATTTAAAAGTATGGATACTTACAAAAAATATTTCCGTTTAAAAAATTCCATTCACAAAGCATGCAATTTATTTAGCTCTCCAGTTCTTTATTCCAAAAATTTTATTTCGGAAAATACTAATCAGTGAGTATTCCACTATTTTCGCATAAAAAGAAAAGTAAAGAAAGGAGAAAAAGTTAAGAAACCTTCTTTTACAGTTGAAGGACTTTTCAGGCTTCTTTTGCAAAATCAATGAAGTTTACCCAAAAATGTATTTTTTCTTTGAAAAAAAATGATGAAAGTCAGAAAAAAAAATTCTGAGTTTGTTTACTTTGAATGTGAAATAATCTTTATTTCCAGGATATAAAGGATGAAAAGCAACAAAATATATGTAGATAACAGAATTAAATATTTCTGAATTTTTAAAGACTAAGTATAGAATTTAAAATGAAAGTTTCATTTTCCAGAATTGTTTGATTAAAATAGTTCATAGGAGTCAATGCAATAATTGAATTTTTATTAACAGTTTAAATGGGGAATTAAGAAAGAATAGTCCCAATGTCTTGAAATTTTGTTATTAAATTAAGAGTATATAAATACAATAAAGTTTTAAAATTAGGTAAAAAAAATTTTTGAGGGTGTTTTTAGAGATGTTCCATTATTGGAACATTGAGGTCTTACATGGTTATTTTTTGCATATTTTTAAAAGATCATGAAAAGGGGTAATTTAATGTCTAATAGTTATAACATTTTCTTAACCCTCTAAGCGGTTCGCACGTACAATTCCGACAAACCGATGATGTCTTCAAAGCGGTTGTCACGTACAATTTTCGACCTCCAAAAACGTTCCAAAAATGGATGTAGTGTACATTTCTGTCAGAGTTTGAGTTAGGAGAGTCAGGTCGATTGTTTAGAAACTGCATCCCTCTTTGACTGACATTTATTGAGGGATGCATCCCTACTCCCTGAGGATACAAAGACGCTGATTAGCTTTTCATCATGGCTTTGTAGATCTCTATTTCGAAGTATTTCGTTTGCGGTAACAGATGTATCTCTAATTGCACCACTTAAATATCTTGAATAACTTTCATAAAAAATACAAAATCATTCTCTTAAAGAATATTTTTTTTGTACTTTTAGAATCTATTATTTCTTATGGAATGATCTTCGAGACTTGACGAGCTTTATGTGTATTAAAAATTAACAATCTATAATATTTATTTATATATATATCTGTTTATAACCGGAAGTAATGGGACAATAATGAGTGTGGGTTTCCCGTATTCCATTTTAGTCGACAAAGGGTGAAGTAAAAAACCATAGAACGCTTTGGCCATTGACACAATTAACCTTTAGCGTATTTTTGGAAACTGTTTTTAATCGGTGTGTTCCACTCGGAGGGTTTAATATTAACAGTTTTGTTTATTTATTCTTTAAATAATGTACAATTGATAAATAATATAACACTATAGAATTTATGCAGTATTGATACCGGTTTTACCGGTATCTTAGATTATTGAATTTTCCTTTTTTTTCTGCAAAGTTTTCAGTTTTTTGTTTCTTCTTGGTCATTGGACCACTGTTCCCCCTAAAAATTTGTCTTCATTATACATCTTTTTTTTTCTTTTTACTGACGTTATTGACAATTCTACACACATCAAATGGGCGTGACAGCATCTAAATTATTTACATCAAAAATCTTCCTCATCTGTTATATCACCAGGTTCATCTGGCCCTAAACTGGCAAATAATCTACATCTTCCATTTCAGAATCTGAATGTGTCTCTAGAAAGGCCAGAGCATTCTTCTATTGTAAGTTACTTATTACTCCCGACCCAGCAAAAGCCATACGGGAAATGTCTTCTATTGTAAATCATCTTTCAGACATGGTGTTAAATTTTTGAAAAATTTGATAAATGAAACACTAACCTAGAAAGCTCACATGCACCCTTTTCACTGTTGTCCAACAGAACTAATAAGATAAACTCTATATCAAAGGTTACTGATGACTATTTCAACAAACATATGCAATAAGACACCTTTTATGTAACTAGCACTTGTCTCCAAAGGCACAGGTGAAAGTTCCCTCCCCCTCCCCACATACACAAATTCAGCCACCTTATCAAAAATAATTTCTTTCTATTGTTATGACTTTACTAAAGTGAACATCAATATCAAGTGTCAACATTCTAATTTTTTCGAAGTATTGTAGCTTCCAGTTGCAGCTTTATCAGCCCGCAGTTAGGAACTTTCTTGCATAATGATATTCATAAAATGTCCAGGTTAAAATCATAAATGCAGCTTCTCGTGATTTCGAACCCGGAACCTGTTCAGAGTCCGCCGCTTTACCAAGCGCACGTCCTTGCCGAAAGGGACGATTTTCGCTTATATATATATATATATATATAAATATATATATATATATATATATATACGTGTAAAAGGTCGTTTTCTTCATGCTGATCTGTAATCACGGTAGACTTTCACAACGTCGGTGATTCAGAATGATATTGGCCAGGAGTGTCACACAGTGCTGTCTTCGGTTCTTGAGATAAGATCCATGTCTGATGTTACGAGTCACTTACATCATGGACTTCATGTGTTACAGGTAGAAAGCCAGAGGAGTCAGGTCAGGATCTCCATGCGAATGGTCCGTCTAGAAAGAGATTAGGTAATCTATCGAGGTATTCTCCAACAGCGTAGCAAAGTTGGAAGACACTCCACATGCTAAAACCAGATGATTGCGTGTAGTGACTGTAAGTCACCCATCAATCCGGCAAAACATTTCTAAAAATACGGTGGTATTTCCGTCCAGCACAGGTGAAGATAAGGACCATCAACATGCTACCCATGAAACCACTCGTTTACGGTGAAACGTGTTGATGTCATGGGCACGTTGGCACGTTCATCGTATGTTGTGCAGGTTCAGACACCATCCTGTGTACAGGATTCATCAGAACGTACATATGGATCGATTCGACCCATAGTTGCAAATCAGCTGAGTATGCGTTTGGGATAATATCACAAAACGTACTTGAAGTGTAAGTGTTGCATGTAATCGTGCAGTATGCGCATTATGGTGGAAAGACCTACACCCAAGACACGTTCGTTTGCTCCGAGACTTGTTTGCGGGTTGTGGCCAACTCTTGTAGCATGGTTTCCTCTACGACAGGCGTGAGTGTAGTACGTTCTCGAACGATATGGTTGCTTACTTCCAAAGCTCCTGATTCACGCAATCTGCGGTGAAATTATCCAAACAAAACATGACTTGGCTAACGTCTGTTTGGGAAGCGCTCAAGGTATATCTGTCAACGTCCACACCTGAAATGAATGTTTTCCCACTCTCCCTTTTTCCTGCAACTATCGCCCTCTAGCAGTCGCAATTTGCAAGACCAGCATGTTAAGTTTGTAAACGACCTTTTGGGTACACCCTGTATATATATATATATATATATATATATATATATATATATATATATATATATATATATATATATATATATATATATACATATATATACATACATATACACATATATATATATACATACATACATATACATATACATATACATATATACATATATATATACATATACACATATATATATATATATATATATATATATATATATATATATATATATATATATATATATATACATATATATATATATATATACATATATATATATATATATATATATATATATATATATATATATATATATATAATATATATATATATATATATATATATATATATATATATATATATATATATATATATATATAGAGAGAGAGAGAGAGAGAGAGAGGTGGATGAATGTACATATATAGAAATCTGAATATTTCCTGCAAGTTTCCAGAAATATTACCAGAAGTCTGTACACTTTACTACATTTTTTGTACGCCTTTTGCTGATACACCAATTAGGCTTTTCAACCCTATAATTTATAACACAATGACTGCAGGTTTACATCATCTTTATCCCTAAGTCCAGTTCCATAGCTTCCCTGTAAAGGTACATAGAAAAATAAGTCGTAATTGGCGTATGGTAGTAAGGTACATAAGGGCAAAAAGTTGTAAAATCTATGAAGAGTTACATGATGAGTCAACCTAGAGGTTATCTTCCCAACATCTCACAGATTAAATGTAAATCAGGGTCGTGACTAGGACGTAGAGAAAGTTTCACTTCCTCAGTCGTAGGGGCGCTGAGTTCTTGCTAAAGATTCTTAAACACGATCTAAACGAGGAAAATTTGTCCCGAATATAAGTAAGGAAAAGTTGAAAATTGATTTTTCATATATGTTATTTATTAATTTCTTGCGAATCATACCCAAAGCGATGTAAACCCAAAAAGCGATGTAAAAAAATTATAATTTCCTACTGCAAAAAACTTTTTCTGGCTCTAATTATGCACATCTTCAGTAGTTTATTAAAATTCTTTGACCATCGCTTTCCTCCAATTTATGAATCTTTCTTAACTGTGTCTTTAATTTTTCAAACTTAATGTTTTACTAAAAACTTTTCAGTTTTTCTCTGCCAATTCATCTATTTATTTATTACTTAGTTCTACATTATTAATATAGTTTAGAAGTTATATATTAATAAAGTAAGTAGAGAGTTCACAGTAGTTTTCTAGGATTATCTATAAGGGGCACAAATTTATTGCAGCGCAATATTCATCACAGAATTTCCTAATACCCGGATACTTTTGGATACGCTTTATACACACAGTTTCTAATTTATTTTGTAACGACAGTTCTTAAATTAGTTTCTAAATATTCTACAAATTATCATAAAGAATGCTTAAACTTTCTTGTTTATTTATTTTATTGTCCGTAGAAAAAGTTGTACACTATTACGTAAACGAGTTTTGACTCAAACAACTAATTTACTTTGAAAAGTAATTTTATTGCTTAAAACTCAATGAGCAATTGCATAATCAACTTCGGAATACTGCAAAAACAGTGTTTTCCCTGGACCCTAGCCTAATAGAGGGTAATTTGTAGTTAATCCGAAAATGGGGTTAACCACTAGAGTTTAAAAACAGCCGTCTACTTTGATTTGACTGGAATACAGAAATACTAACTATATTATTAACATAAAGATTTTTACAGCAATCTTACTGTTGTAATGTACTTATAACACGAACACCAGTGTTCGCTCTCAAAAGGGTAATCAGAGCAAAATATATAAAACCTTATATTTGAACTAAAACATTTATTACGTACACTTAATATTTACAGGTATTATTTTTTGATTAATATATGACATTCATTACTCGACATTCATCAATGTACAATAATTCATTACAATTTTCTTTTTTTATATGTTATCCCTTAATCAAAAGATTAGGAGACCCAAGGTAATAATTAGGAATATTATTAAGTTTACCTCCAGTAATTGCAGGGGAGAAGGCTGGGGCTGTCAACAGGCTGGACGTCGGTGCGTGTGAGCGGGCGTAAAGGACGTCGGTACTGGCGTAACGGCCGCTATTTTACTGGACGTCGGTGCGGTCGTGCGGGTTCGGGAATACATTCCTGGCCCGGGCTGTTTGGCTTGCTCAAGGGGTTTCGATGTCCAACAACTCTTGAATCCCAACATTGACTTCTTCCTCCTCCTTTCTTTCACAACTTTTCATCTCGGTTCCACGCCCCCTTTTTTTACTTTGCCAATCACTTGTTGGTGAAATTTTCCCACAGGTGGGCTCTTTAAAATGGCACCTTTGTGGAAAGTTGACAATATTGCTTAGCCCCTGCCCCATATCTCACGGCTACATCTCTTTATGGGCTTGACCGTTACACTTGTGCCACTCTATAATCTATAACTCCTCCACAGGGGTCCCCACTAAAACTCGAAGTCAACAGTTGCGCCTAAATTCTTCTTGGAAATTTATTCCACAGCTGTGTATGCACGTGCTGAACATCGTGGGAAAGTATATCGATACACTAACTAAATTTAAACAATAAATAAATACTGTGACTTAGCTACACCCCATTGGCTTCACAAAGGGGTATTGTTAAAGATCAGGGTTGCACGAAACTCTGTGTTTTTGACACTACACTGCAAAGGGTTGTCGCTTCGACCAAGCCTTGAGATGTCCGAGGTGAATCGAATGACCAACGGGACAACGAAATGTCAGACAGTGAGGAGACACCGAAGGAACCATTCAGAGGCTACCAGAACAGCGAGGCGGTAAGAAAAAGCCAGTGAAAAGAAGCGAAGGGTGACGTGAGGCGGCGTGAGTTTTTCGCCAGAGAGTCCCCAGGAGAAGAGAACGGACAGAGGTTCGACTTGCGGCGGTTGTTTTTTTATTTTTGTTTTCGAGAGCTTTTCTCCAACTTTGTGTGGGACTCGAGAAGACCCAGTTGTACCCCTGTACAACGGTATCTGTCGGTGCCTGTCCACCTGTGTTTTTTTTTTTTAGGTTCGCCTTGAACCTGGAAATTTTGTGCACCAGCCCGCCTGAGCCCTGTGATTTCCATTTGGAAAATTTGTACATACTCCATTTTAATCAAGAATAAACGTTTTTATTGTTTTTAAGCTGTACATCGTTCCATAACCACTTCGACACCCACTCGCTACCCGAGGATCCCGTGACGTTACAATACTAATTAAATTAATGTAGAAAATAAAAATGTTTCTACTATATGATTCTTAAATTTATTGTCTCTCCTCAACAATTTAATAATAACTGCGTGAAACTTATCAATTTAGTTTCTCCAGTTCACAATTTAATTAATAAATAGTTAAAATTATGTATATATTAGTTTCCCCTAAAAATACAAAATTAATTCATTGATTTAATAGCAAACAACGTGAAATCGCATATTATACACAATTTAAGAAATAGATACAAAATATTTCTCTATTCTATTTGATTGTAAGGCTAATGTTCTATTTAAATTGTACGACTAATATTACTTAAAACAACAAAAAATATTCATGCAATACTGATGTCTTCATTACCAAAAAATGCAAGACTGAAGATAGCTTCAGTGATTATATCAATTCGAAAGAGAAAACAGGCGAAGACTTATCCATAGAAATTCTGTGACTAACAAACAAAGGCTTAAAAAGTTTTATTTATTCTTTTGGTTATAATTAACATTAAACTCTACAATGCCGTACGTTTGGTTGCCTTTGTTGGTTTGGTTTGGAATTCTTCTGTCTACTATTTTGCACACGAGGGATAATAAGAACGGGAAATACTGCTGAAAGCTGATCCGAGCAGCTATGAACATCCCTGCCCCCAGCGGGATTCGATCCCGCGAACTTAGGATCGAATGAGCAGCGTTCTACAATTCGGCCATCGTTCGGCTTCACGAGTACCATATAGGTAATCAACATTACTTCCTATGAAAAGACATAACAAATACATCTAACTCTTTCTCGGGAACCGAACGGGTGGGAGCACAATACACACTTTAAATAATCCGGAAGGCTGGTTTCATTGTTAAGCAGCAATTAGAGGACTGTACTACGTTAACGGATGTAATACTCCAGAAAATTAATATGTTTGCACAAAGTCAAATTTTTGTGGTGAATGAAAATACCTTGATCAGCACTTAGCTTTTATTTGGAGCTAAAGCAGCAATTGAAATTTGACAAATTCAGATTTTCTGTAGTAGTGTGCAGAAAATTATAATTTTTTTTTGTTGTTGCTGGAGATTACTTCCGGACAAATAGAAGAAAAGATTAAAAGGGAAGTATGGCACTCGTGGTCGACGAACCCAAATGCTGTGTATGAAATGAACTCACAACTATCTACAATCGTATATGAACTGAAAAAAGTCTACAAAGTGCAGACAAAATCCAGGAGATATGACTGAATATTCCAAGTGTAGACTCTTTAACAACATTTAAATTCATAAATTCCTTATGTTTCTCTAACTCAATTCTGCCAAACCTGTCGTCATAGGAAAATAATTTTTACTTAGTTCATGAGACTCATATCACAGGTAAGTAACTTTTTTAATTACTAGCCTACAAGAAATTCTTTCCTTTATTAGTAGACTCACCTCAGTTGTACAGGGCCGGAATTAGGTTCTTTGGAAGAAAATTAGTTTGCGCCCCTATTACCAAATATAGTGGAAAATATGTATGTAAGTTTTTATTCGTGTAGCATATATTTAGAATGCATTCAACTTCCAGAACAAAAGAAGACTAACATTATCCCTATGTAATAACTAACTAGACTAACATATAACTAAGAAGACTAACATATCCCTAAGTAATATTAATATAACTACATAAAGAACAAAGGTATTTATAACATTATTTTCCTAGGTTTAACGTCAATGATTTCGTCGTAGTTCAAGCTTTTTGTGGTGTCTTTTTCAACACAGTATGGTTATATTCCCTGTATCGACGAGAAGCATAGATAAGATTTTATCAGTTTTAGCAAGCTAGAAGAACATTCACATTAAGCTGTCTGTACTAACAGGTATAGAAAATTTCTCAATGCAATTACTAAATTTGTGTATGTATGTGTTCTCTAATTCTTTAATTCTAGCTGATGAAATTCTTCTAAAATTTCTAATGCACTTATTTTCTTGAAGTCTTTCAGTATAGAAATTGGAAACTTTACTCTGGGGAAATGGCTATGACTTTACGTGTACTTAAATTAGGAAAATTTGTTATGGAAGGTTCTGTATGAAAAGGGAATTGGAAAGTTTATTCTTTCACGACTGTTCTTTACTTCCGTAGTTTGTGATAATATCAGAGGAATATGAAGATCGCACTTAGATTGTAGGCACTGGAAGTCTACATTTAAAAAAATATTTGATCGTAACGTTGCTACTTAATTTTTATATAGTCTCTTTTAAGCAAAAATACACTTTTTATTTATTTCTTTCAAAGTTTTTTCTGGACTCAAATATTATTATTCATTACTAAAATATGACTTGACTCAAATATGTCACATTAATATTCTATACATACTTAAAACCTATCACTTCTTACCATCTATCCTTAACTTAATATTCTTATTTATAAAAACAAAATCTTTATCAAAAAATGTATTTCTAGAATTATCAAAGTATCTCTTGTCAATTTCAGTAAAATTAAAATTTCAACATTAATACTCTTTTTGTACCAGATGCAGAAAAACACAACTATAACACAAGAGTTTTCCAACAACCAAATGGAAAAATTTTTGTGACTCCTCTTATTAAAAAATTCTAAATTTATTCTTAATTTAAATCTCACTCACTGCAAAGTTCACTGCACAGTTTGTATTGCACGTTAAGGCTGCATTGCTTAATCAGCGATTAGCTAATTGAAGATTAAATGCTTTGCAATTCAATTCTTCGTGAGATAACACTGACTTGACAGTTACCTCTCATTTGCTATAATTAAATTCTTAGTTAATATCTAATTAGACATAACGGTAAGACCAAGCCTCTGTTTCATATATTTATAACTTGAAAATAGATTTTAAAAATTCTTTTCCTTTTTGCTAATTTTGATTATCTCTAAATTTTGTTAAAAAAGGCAAATATACTTGTGTGAAGGTCCAAAACAACTAATTTGTTGCCACACCATTCGACTTTTGAAATCTGTTCTCCACCATGCAGCAATGAACTAAAAATGGTACGGAAAAGTGAGGCATCATTATTTTTAAGTAGATATTAACAGTTCTAAGAAGACTCATTTTGATGTTTTTTTGTATAATGGTAATGCGATCTGTTGATAATCAACGGCTTCAGGTTTTTCTTTCCACTCACCAGTTCGTCGAATGTCATTCATAGCTACGAGGTTCACTTTGATACACACGGTTTCTGATGACCATCTATCAAACTGACATCTAAGGTAAATACACACTAACTGCTTTTTAATAGTTGGTAAATTCTTGCATTGTTTACCCCCGGTTTCGCATGACTGAGTCAATTTAAGAGGATGTTAAATTTAAAAATATCGAATTGTTAAATTGTCTCATTTTCTAAACACGGATGAAAATTTGAAATCTGTTTCTTCAATGCTTTTAAATTTATGCTTATAATTACATTTATAGGGGCTCTTTTTTAAAAATCAATGAGCACTATAAATGACTTTTTTTTCTGTATTTGTTTTTTACCTAATTTCATGCATTCATAAATCTAAAGTTATTCTATTTATTTTGTGATAAAGATACAAGTGTTAAGTTTTGTGTAGAGCTATTTTATAACATATAGAATATCACTGGGAATATGAAAAATGTTTCTCCATTATGTTATACACTGATAAAGTAAAAAAAAACCTGCGAAATTGGTTTCACTGGACATAACTTTATTGTATGATCTGTATGACAGAACTGTATATAATTGTTTTCACTGTATTAGTAATGTTTAGTTAAAGTATATATTGAGAGATATCTAAAATTTCGTTTACAGACTTATGTTGGAAGCTTTAATAGATCTTGGAGCAAATTTTGGAGCAAAAATATTAATACTTGAGATTTCAAATACTGTAATACTTTTTTACTGTAATACTTCGAATAATTTTATTTTCTTTTAAAAGATGTTTTTTTAAATTGAACGGTGTTGGGTGCATAAAATTTTATGCGAGAGAACATGTCCTTCCTGCTTTTTTTAAAACTAGCTTAGCCGAACGATGGGCGAATGTTTAGAGTGCTGTCCTTCGGAACCAGAGTTCAGGGATTCGAATCCCACTGTGGCATGAATGTTTGTATCAGTTTGGAATCGGCTTTAAGCAGTAGTTCCCGGTCTCCTTAGCCCTCGTGTTACAAAAGAGTAGACCGCAGAGCTCCAAATCATACCAAACTAGTTTAACTGAACAATTCGTACACCATTGTCGATAAATGAAATATTCGTATTGTTTGTTCTTGCTCTACAGACTGTCTCGTTCATTTAAAACTTCTATATTTTAATGAGCTTACCGAATTGACAGGCCATTATGTAGTTCACGTTTCCTTTAATAAAATTTAAGTTTTAAAATGTTCTGTATGTGTTGAAAGCTTTTATAAATATCTCCAGCGGTGCATAAATAATGATTCTAGTTACATATTAATAGGTATTTCATATTTATATGATGCATTTAAGATTTATTACAAATGTTTGTATTCTGTAGATAATTATATATTAATATGTTTTCAGATGAATTTATTAAGTATTTATATGGTTATAAAAGCTTTTAGCAAGATTTGCTTATTTTATATTTGTGTTAACCGACCTATAATAGTTTATGCTCATGAAGAAGAACGTAACCTGAATGAATTATGTATTTTAGTCATTTTGATTTGAATGACCACTGATCTATAAAACAATAGCAATTCAAAATTTAGAAAGTGCTCCAAATTTTAGTTTAAATCTGGAGCCAAAAATTAACATTTCAAAATTTTTATGGCAAGTAGATTACTTTAAATCTAAGACCTAGCAAGAAAAATTGATAACGCTTTGATAAATTTTTCACTAATAAGATCGACAGCCTGCTACTTAAGGACACAGATGACACCTCTATAGTGTTCACATCATATTTAATTCTCACAGAATCTAGAAATAAATAACATTTCCTTCAACTATGTTACATTTTTGCTTGGTAATTTATCTTTTTACTTTAACTACATTTCTTGAGCGTTTTAAAAAAGGTATCTGTACAAATACTAATAATTGATTTTTTTTAATCTAGTGATTGAGTTCATTGTATTGTTAATTTATAATATATTTTTATTAATTATCAATGATATCAGTTGGTAGTGGCCTATTTGTTTATTGTATGATTATTATTAGAACTGATTGACCATCAGAAAGCTTCCATATCCTTAATATGTGTGAGCCAAAATTGTTTTTAATAGAAAATTAAAATTTCCTTAACTTTCTAGGGTATTGAACTCGTTGAATAACCCTAAATGTTTTTACAGTTAGAAATTGGATGTCATTTATCTGTCAATTTCATTTTTGAGAGAACTATCACTAATTTTTTTATAATTGAGCTATTGTGATTTATTTCGATGCTTTTGAAAACATTTTGCGTTTAATAATACCCAATGGAGATTTGTTAGTATATGTTTTTGTAACAATAAGTTACATTCGGGCCAGCTTTTTTTTTACCTCCTCCCATGAGACATCTTCAAAGACATACCAGAACTGAACTGGTTTGAACTATAAAGAAACTTCGGACTTCTCCCAACCAATAGAAGGGTCCATTGATTTCGGAGTTTCGGACCCACACACCACCACCGTTCTGGAGTGGACCCTGTTTTTTTGCGAGGCAGTCTGATTATTTTTAGAGGACAAGGTTGTGATCAGAGGAGAGTAGAAGGTGAACGTTACTGGTATCCGCGGCTTGATGGATAGACCTTTTGAGAAAAATCATCGCCAGATTGTTTTTTAGTGCCAGCGACGACTCGAGAGCAGTCTTCGATATCTACAAATGATAAGTTGATTCCATTTGTATTCCTTAGGCATTTATTTAATTGTATAAATTCATTTAATCAAGACATATTTGTCCATGTGTTTATTAATGAGTATTAATTTCTTCTTTCTCAAACACTAGGCCAACATAACATTATTTTTTACATGTGTCTAATCCAAATGCACATATCTAACAAATCTCTTTTCGGTTGGATCTCTTTCAGAACTGTTTTATATTTCGAAAGGTAAGTATTATATATTTTAATACTGCTTTCTTCACTAACATTTGATTGTTTTTATATATACATTTTTCCTTACAAATAATATCTCTACCGATTGAGAAAGGGTCGATCATGTTTGGAATAGAGTACCGAGCACGCCTGTCCATTGATTTCATAACTTACGAAGTCGACCGAAATAAAAAACCACCCGTGAGCTAAAATTTATTAATGGTATCGTTTGAAAATTCAAACAGTTGTCCCAAAATAGCAGAGTATGAATCAGATCTATTCTATAAGATCCAGAAAAATCAGTGTAAGAATGTTCTCCTTGCTAGGATATTTATTTTATACTTTAAACCATCTAGATTGTGTGGTGATTAGCATATTGTGCTCCGCTTCGATTTCATAGTAAGGATTTGAGGTATTTTTGTTGTCCCCTGTTAGGAAATAAAGTTGTGCACTCTCATAACAAAACGGTCACAAATTCTACAGCTTTATAGAGGGCAATGTTAAAAAAGGCTGTAAATTGCAAATAGTTTTATATTTTTCTGGTACCCACTATTTTTTCACTGCAGCTGGGGGACTCTCTTTAATATTCTGAACAATTTTAATAGTTCGTCTATAATGTTTGTAATTATTTTCATTGTAACTTAAGATGGCAGACTACGTAGACGTAGAATGTTTACTATATTTGAGTGAAAGAAATCCAACATGGCCGCCATTTCAGAAATCAGGGAAGAATACATGTACAGTGAAATATGTATTACAATCTGTTTCTTAGAAAATGACAATTTATTTCACAATACTAAGAGTCTTTTCCAGCAAGCCCGAAGGTAGACTTTAAAGTTCAAAACTGGTTCAATCAGTCGTTGCGCAGCTCTACTAATTAGCTTGATTAACATTGAGAGAATATGAACTAAATTTCATAGCAGAAGCAATAGAGCTACAGTCTACTATTTCGCTACACGAGGAGTAGGTAACAAGAACAGCTATAAGACATACTTTAAGAACACGTTTATAAATTACCAAATTGGAGGTATTTTCTTAAATGTGGCGAATTTCTTAATTGCAGACATTTTTTATAAGAACTTCTTGTGATATAAAATTTTCAACAAATCAGTTTTAGATGTAACAAAGCTGACTTTTTTCACGTAGTCCGAAGTATATCCATCTTAAAAGTTTATAAAATGACTTGTAATTAGTGGGCATAAAAATTTTAAGATATCATGTTTAAAATACTCATACTTACCTTTCGAAATAAAGTGATCCAACCGAAAAGAGATTTTTTAGATATGTGCATTTGGAGCAGAAATATATACTAATAAGTCTCCATTGGAACACGAAGCTCGATTATAACAAATTCAATAACAATTATGACTATAGGAAGTTCTAACGCTTGTTTTATCATTAATAAAATACAGTGATAGAAAAATTTCAACACATTTAAATTGTAATAAACTTTCTAAAAAAAAATTGTATATTTAAAAAAACTGTCATACCAAATTCATAAAAAAAGGTTCTAAATTTTCTAGTGCTAGTTCATGTATTATGAAAAATTCTAAATAAAAAAATTTAGGGTTTTCTCAACGAGTGAAATGAAATCGAAATTTATTGAAATTTTTATTAAAAAATGAGATCATTTTTTCCGGATATAGAACTTTCAGATGTTATCAGTTCTAAAAATCATACAGCAAGAAATATCATTACAAACAATTATTACTAAAAATGAAAATAAATTGTTTCAAAATAACGATAGAATGAATTGAATCAGTTGATTAAGTAAATTGAATGATCAATAATATTTCCACAAACGCGCAAAAATTAGCCAAGTAATCAAATAAAAAATATGTATGAAAAAATTAAGAAGTTGAAGAATTATTTAATTATAACCAAATTCTATGAGATAAGCAGGAAGCTTCATTTCCACTCATTAGAACAAAGGATCTCAAGCTATAAATCTGTTAGATCGTAGTTTTAACATACTCTCTTAACTTAAAGCATTTTTTAAAAGTTTTGAAACGATAATATTCTGACAAAATCTGCAATGCTCTTAAATATTTAAATGACTATTATTTTATAAATTAATGGTTACTAAAAAATAGCTAAAAAGTAACGACGTTTATTTGGAACATGTTTGTTATCATAAATATAAAACACAATGTCTTGAATCCATTAACAGATATAAAATAAAAAATATCTTGTTAAGTGTTTATACACTTGTAATACTTAAAAAATTCAGACTGTAAACTTAATATATACTTACCTATAAAATACAATCATTTAACCTTGTAATCGAACTAGAATGCACACTTATGGCAAATTTATGTATAATTCTTCAATTATAAAGTAGTTAAACAGCAAAATGTACCTAAACACAGTTCAATTTTAAGGGGAAATGACACTCGTTTAAAAGAAAACCATTATTACAGTTATTATTTTAATTATTTTGTAATTTATAATCCAATATAAAAACAGTTAAACAGAGTAAAATCTACTCAAGTCATTTAATTTTCTTAAACCTATAAAATAATTTTATAATCTTTGAATTTTCCATCTATTACAAATGTGATCTATAAATGCTTTCTACGTATATCTGTGCAGATATTTTTAAGATAAATCTGGAATTATATTTTAGGACACAATTAAATACAATGCATTTTGACAGTTTAATATATTTGTGTATAACAAAATAAGTCAACATATTACATACTCTATTGTAAGTTTTATCCTTCATCAGAAAAATTGTTAATATAATTTAACAATTGCATGTTCAAGAAAATTAAGACTTGGACACAGTTAGTAATTTAGAGAATTTGAAAGAAACCAAAACACGGGAAAAAGACATTAACAATTTTCATTCGTTAAGAAAAGCTATAAATATAATTATATGCACGAGCAACTTTGAGAATAGGGAAAATTCAGATGTAAGTTTTTTTCAAACATGCCTGTAAATGTGAGAACGCTATGACCCAACTGAAATAATTCGACACTAAGCTTAAAGTCCCCTTCAATTGACTTCATTGTGTTAAAACAGTATATGAATTCACTTTATAAAAAAAAATATTTACCTTAAGTGTCCACCCGGTAGTTAACCATTCAAAACGCCGTGATGAGAAATATGAGAACTCTGTAGCAATGACTCTGGTGAATCTACCGACGCTCGAAGTGATTTCGGTAGAAAAATCATGACGCCATTGACTGTCAAGAAATATCCACTCATTCAAACATTAAAGAATTAAAGGCCGGTTTCACCAAAGTCGTTTAACGGCTAATCACGATTAATCTCTGTTTACTCGGAGTCCCACCATTGGTTGGCGCCATGGGTTAATCACGGTTAGCCGTTAAACGACTTTGGTGAGACCGGGCCATAATGTCAAATTTAATCTTTCTTGCAACCGTGAATGCCGCCAAATTTATATTTTTCTGTACTATTTTCAGGTCACTGCTGAGTCAAGAATAATTCGAAAGTTGTGAAAAAAATTAGATCTTTAGAGTTTGCACACAAGTACATTCTCCTTTTTAACAAAATTTAGAAATAACCAATAACAAGAAAAGTGCAAATCACTTTAAAAAATACTATTTCCATCTTATAAAAATAGAACAAAGTCCTGATCTTACCTTGTCGTGTAGCTCTCATTAGATTTAGGTATTTACCTATGATCAAATTTATAGTAGTTACTATCTTGTTAGTCAAAGACTAAATTTTATTTGTCTTTCGTTGTGCAGATTATTTTAGATTTAAATTTAACCACAGGCTCTGAGATACTACAGACTTATTTTTTCTAAACTAATAAGCTAAATTAAGAGTTACTAAAATTAAATATTACACACTTAACACTAGATTGCCCGAGATTTCTTGTATACTTATATTGCCCAAAAACAGTCAAAATGACTGCATTGTGAAAAAATAAATATGTAAAGACACTTGCTTAAAATTAATTTTTAATATTATATAATAAAGGAGGGCGGAAGTAACTACAATTATTCATAAACCCATTTATATGTTATAGGAAAAGTCACCAAATTCTAAGAAATTGTGTCATTATATTTCATAATTGTTTTTCTAATTGAAATTAAAAAAACAGTCAAAATGACTGCCTTGGGCAATCTAGTGTTAAACACATACAAGGTTGATACTTTAAAATAAAAAATAAGGAAATTTATTACTATGCTATTTGCATGTCTATGTACAAACATTTGATTCAAACTTCATAAAATTTGCTTTTTCAAACTTTCTACTAAGTGCCACATTATTCAGGATCTAACATTAATAATATCCTAACATGTAGGTAAAAAAAAGAAGATAGAGGACCTAATTTCAAATCCGAAATGTTTATAATAATTACCTCTGTAGATCTAATGGGTATTCCTGGGCGGTAATCAGGTTGGGAATTCTTGGTGAAAGGTTGTAGACACTGCTGACTTCAGTCTCACCACTGGCTTGGGACCTTCTAGATAACTGGGGTGATTCTGAAAGGCGGATGAGCTGAAACACTTCTGGTCGTTGCGAGATGTCGTCCTCGTTAGTTTTCCGGAGTCTTTCTTGGACCCAAATCTTCCTTTTTTCCGGAACTCTGCTATTCGACTATCTTCTCTAACTGCCTATTTTTCCGGAGTCTCTCTCGAAGATAACTCTTCCTTTGGTCCCCGAAAAAAATCTCCGACTCTCAAACTCTCTCTTCTTAACTTTTCTTTTTTTTATATTATTTTCATCTCCGTCCTTTCTTACTTCTCTTCGTCCAATCAGCAGAGCTCTATATTTCCATTGGTCTCCCTTTCCCCTCCTTCAAACCGCAGACATGGGGACAACCTTACCCCTTCAAACAGGGCACTGTCCCTTAGGGACTCATAAATAACTCCACAAAGGTACATTCTTATTTAGTGTCATGAACGGACACATCATTCTAATCTGGGACTGGGATAAGAACCCAGCTCGAGATTCCGCAACACGAAGCCATTCAATTAATTTTTATAGGTCCTCTCCCCTTTACAAAAGATGTGATGAGAACAGATTTAGATCCCAAGCATTTCACTTCTCGTTTCATTTATATCAATTATATTAATTAATCAATTATATTATCAATTATGCTAATGATCTATATCGCTTCCCCACTTACTGAATATTAACTACTCATTTAATTATAGGGAATTATAGGTAATCGTAAAAGCAATGCTAAGATCTCACAGAGTTCAATTGCATAGCGTTTAATCTACGGTTATATCTAATCAACTGTTATGCAATGCATCCTTGATTTGTCACACGCACTTTTCTTATTTTAAGAAGAGATAGCATCATTAGGATAAATACAATTTTAGACTTTTTTGAGTGCAGCCATTCTCGCGTTTATAGCCCTCTAAATATAAAACTAGTTTTTACATCAGTAGATGCGGAACCACAGAACGGGAAGTTTGATTAAAAAAATTAATTTAGATTTAAAATTAACATTTTATCTATCCTTTCAAAAATATTATATATATATATATATATGTATACTTATATATTATATATATATATATATATATATATATATATATTTCAATATAAAATACCAAAAGTTGGTTAAAATTTAAATAATTTTTGATCTATTGAGATTTAACTGAATAACTAAATTTAAGTGCAAAATGTGAACTCCCGGTACAATTCCGCTGTGAAATGTATCCGCATACAATGTGTTAACTATAAACAATTTTTATTTTCTAGAAGAGAAAACAAACCTCATTCACTTTGGTTATAAACGCTCCACGTACAAACCGTACGTGGAGCGTATAACTGTTAAGTATATTTATTAAATGAAAGGTGCGCAATAAATTCCCTTGTTATATGGTTAAAATATTTGCATCTATAACTTCATTTCTCGTTAAGATTTTTTAGCTTATTCATTGAAGGATAATTTACTCATGTATATGTAATAATTGAAACAATTCTTAAACTTTGAGATATGGTATACGGGATCAAATTTCTTTAAAAAAAACCTAATAGAAAGTATGTATACAAATTGTTTACCCCACTCTCTCTAAATTGGTACATCATTAAGCAGGAAGGATTATTCAAGGTACTTTTCCAAGAAAACCCTTCATTTCGCTAAGGAGATGTGGAGATAGAACGAGTGGATTCTGCAGTGAAAAGGTCCATCTTTAGGCCCCAGGAAATCATTTGGTTGAAAGTAGTCTTAGCAAAATGGAAGATTTACTTTAAGTTTGCAGCGCAAGTCGCATTTAAAATTTAAATTTTGAGAGTTAGAGCTGTTTACATAAAATAACGAAATGGGATAAATTTAGGAACTGCATCTGATAAGAAATACTTATTATTTGTGAGAGAGTAGTTAAGATTTGCAAGGTAAAATAATATATTGTATCTAATTTTGTTTAGTATGAAAATGGGTTACTACTTTGCAAAATTAGTCAAAATATTACTCGGGGTAACTTTACTAAACAACTTTATTTCTCAAACATATTTCGGATTTTAAATTTCTATTTACACTTAATGCCTTTTATGAAAATACATATTTAATGTTATATTATGATATGCTTTTGTTCGTCCAGAAACCAAGGCAAACTCTCTATATTAAATATCGTGGTTTATTAACTGTTTTATTATATGTAAATACATTTTTTTTTTGCATTTTGTATACTTTTTTAAAATAAGTTTTAAATTAAATCCAGCTGATATATTTTAATGCGTTTGCGGGATTGAAATATATAAAATAATAATTTAAAAATTGCATTTATGTATTTAGCAAATCTAATTCTTTTAAAAACCTACGTTTATTTTTACTAAAAGTTGAGTATTGTCTTATTTTATTTTCGTAAGATAAGAGTCTGTGTTTGAAGGAAATACGAGTTATATATTTACTCAACATTTATTCACCTTTCTTAAATAGGATTTAAGCTTCTAGTATATATTTGATACAAGAAGCTTGAGAACCCATTATCTTCATTGGGTGCTAAATGTTTGTTTTAACGAGGATTTTCATAGAAAAATAACTAATAAATTTTCTATCAAATATATAATTGAAAAGTAACTTAATCAGAAATAAATATAACAGTTTTTGGTTCTAAATATTTTTCCATTTTAAACAAAGCATTTGTTTATTTTATCTACACTTGGCGAATTCCTCAACTTTCCGTAAAACATTGCACAAGAGCCTTATTATGGTAGAAAACACCAGTTGTAAATTTATGACTATCTAATTCTCGTTTCTCAAATTATACAATAGCACACATATACGTTATGTATTCTGTAAATCAGTATTTCTCAACTATTTATGGTTAACGATGCACTAAAAGTATTTGAAATCATTTGCGGCATTTCTGTAAAAGATCAAATAAAAACGAAATAAATACTTAAAGGTATTTTTATGGAACCGTCGAAGTAGTTATAAATACCTTTTCAAAGAAACAAAATCAGTTTGTAGTGTATTTTTCAGTAAATTAGGTGCATTCAAACGTGCATTTTTTAAACTGAAAATGCAGCGACTTTAATTACAGAAGATTTCAACTTTGCACTAATTTTGTTTTCTTTTTTAACGGTACATAAAAGGTGCTATCAATAAAACTTTTCGGAATATGCTATTCATAATAAATTTGCCCTCTTTACCCAAAGTAATGCCTCCAACTTCAGAACTGTGCAAAATAATCTTTTATCTAAAATATGTAAAAAAAAGCTGTATTTAACAATGAAAGGTATGTTTCATTTATAATATTCTAGAAATTCCTTTTTTTTAAACGAGTAAAGTGAAAAATTGTTACTTAGCTTTTTAGCATTATTGGTTAGCAGTTTAACAAAATCATTCGCAGAAGTGACGAAAGGTAACATATCCTTAGTGCACTTCATCCCTTAAAAAAGGAAACAGTTTATCAAATTAGAAGAAGCACACTCTTTCACTCTTAAGCATGCAATAAATATACATTTTCCAGTGATCATTATTTACCTTTGCAAGGAACTGCTTGAAGCAAGCTAGTTCGAACGTGCATCAAAAATTAAAGAAAATAAAAAGTTAAAATTAAAGATAAAAGTGCCAGTCGTAAAATAAACTTAATAATTTAATAAGAATAATAGTTAGCTCTAACACACATTGCTGCAAAGAGAAGGAATGAGAATTATCAGCGCAAAGTGAACACAACGGTTGTACAAGAGATAAGAGATGCTGCGCGCTACATTACGTAAGCTGTATATAAACAATGGTATGAAGGTTACATATTTAGTCTATCGCCAAGTGGCGGCGCCAAAGTAGTACTGGAAAGTCTTTAGTGCTGATTTGGCGCTGTGATGCCGCTGCATGTTTAAAGTTAACTATGCTGTATTGCGTCATCCAGGGTCAATCCCTTAATGCAGAGTGTTTTTGAAAGAGACCGGCCAAAAAAAAATCTCACATAAATGATAAATATCAATAAAACGATTTTTTTTGCTTTCACATTGTTATTTCCAATTCTCGATTGCATTCGAGTGTGAAAAATTATAACAACATAATGTACAAAGCTCAAATTACCTCGAGTGTGCACAGTTTGGCCAGTTTAGAGCGCTCGAGTTAACTGGAGCATACACGTTAAAGGGTTAATGAAAATGTTCCAAGGGTCTATGAAGCCCTCTTTTGAATAATAATTCTCCATGTATTGCTATTTCTCTACTCGTGTTTCTACCGCCTTATGCTTCAGTGACTGCACTGATGATTCTTATTTGAATTTCAGAAATAAATATCTATAGATGTGTAATAAAGTTTACGAGGAGGCGTAAAATGATTCAAAATGAAACTAAATCATACCAATCGTCTCGTCTTGGTGTGATTATACCTATTAGCAGACATGTATGCTGCTGAAATCTTCACGTAACATGTATCTGAAAACACGTTGTATGAAGAACGGAAAATAATTTGTTCATTTCTATTTTCCATTTTTACATGATTATTCAAACATACCAAAATGTATCTACATCTATTATAGACAGAAACTGTTCATTAAATTCTATGCAGCCTCTTCTCAAAATGTCCGTATCAGATCTAGTGAAAAAAAAATATAAACTGTTTTAGCAGAAAAAAAAAGAAAAAATCTGTACTGCACTATTCCAAAGTTCTGTCTTGAAGTCAACTGGAAAAAGATTACGTCCCTGTGCTTTAAGTTTCTCACGCGGTCACAAATAGATTGCGCACCCCGATTTCATATAGAAAATAAGGCATTTTACTACCTGTATTAACTTTCCCACTCTTCTATGTTGATCGTGTCTTTCATCTATATTGATTTTAGTCTTTGGATATCTAACTACGTATTGCAAGTTGTAAATGTATTGCTGTCATCGTTTGACACATAGAGTGAAGGCTTAAGTAGGATAAGGAGGATCTAGCTGTGCGATTCGTCTGGCGAATATCTTCCCTTTCTTTGAAATAGTTGACAATATTAGTTCTATATGGCAGTCGTTGTTTTAACAGAAATAAAATTAAGGACAGTTGGAAAACTCGAAGAGACTGCTTTAAGATCTCCTCAAGACAAAATGTTTTTTCAAAGACATGCTTAGTGTTCATTCAACCAACACGATCCCTTACCAGACTATCAAACCACCACTGACATAATGGTAGATATGTGATCTACATTGTTTTTGTTACCCGACGGCTAATAAGCCATTATAGTCGATTCATCTTCAAGAACGAATCCGTCTAACCACTATTTAGTGACGAACTTTCATATGGATCTATTCACAAACCCATTAACTGTTCTCCAATCTTCTATAAATTGACCTTTGCATGAAATCATCATAGTCTTTATGATGTGTAATTATCACCAGTAATTACAACCAGTATAATTTAAAAATAACTACAACACCCCAAACAAAATTAAAATTTTTGTACTTATTTTCTAGATATGTTCTGAAAAATACTAATATTTTGGTAAATGTAAGCCTGTTGAAACCTTCTACTTTAGAATTCAAAGTCCCCGATATTTTTCTAATGCATCATTAAAAGATAAAAAAAACAAGTTTGACTAGACATCAAAATAATGAAAATCAAATGGCAAGTTGTGTTAGAACACATGAGTATCAGCCATTAAGTATACAGGAAAATAATTCTTGTATTTCGATATAGGTATAAGAAACTTAATAATTTTACTGCTAATTTTTCAGCACTTGATATAAAACTATTATTATGGGTATACAATTTTAAAAACATCGAGACTTAGATGTTTGAATTTTGATGAAATATACTTATGGAAGCGTATGATGAAGAAATGAGAAACTTGCATGAGTATGTAAATTGAGGATAGTGAATATTCTGATAATGACTGCAGTATTACATAAATCGTTTATAACATGCATATATCTTAATCCAAAGATCAAACGACTCACAATATTTGCTTCCACCAAGTTCTATCCTTTGAAATCTTATGACATTAACACAACTCCAGGCACGTTGTCCAACGTCAGTGATAATAAACATTAATTTAAAGCTACATAGATTGCATGAAAACGTTCATTTAGAATAAATTAATTAGACAATTAATAATAAATCAGGGAATTGACTACTGATAAAATGATAACGTTTATGGAAAATATTGGTAAGTTTAAGTATAATAAATGTAATACAAACTGCGAATAAACTAAAGAATAGACTTTAATAGATGATTTTCTTGCACATGGACTTTCAAGTGAAATTTCATTTATAGGTAGTTATAACATTTTTGAAGGTACAGATATTAAGTGTAAACTATTGAAAGAGCCCTAAGAAGTTAAAATAAAACAGCTTTAAAAGCTTTGATAAATTAGGTACTTACAATGATTTAAATTATAGTTAGATCAATGTGATCAAAACAGATATGTTCATTACGAACTGAATAGAATGAAATATTTTACATAGCACTTTGAATAAAATTTACTTTTACATATTTTCCATAAATATAAGTACTATTTTATAATTAACTTTACCGAAATTTATATGCTCATGTCCCTGATGCTTTAGTTCTCTAAATTATCGAGATATGATTGCGAAATTCAACAGTAGTTGCATCTATTTTATTAAAAACCAGTGCTCAGGTATCAGTCAACTAGCCACCAATTACAATTACCCTGGAAAACCATTTGCATTTAGTTTAAAAGTTATTCTTCAGTGAAATTATTAGAATGAGGTATTTAATAAATCTTACAAATATTGAATAAATATATCCAGGTTCCCATCAGAGACTTTCTCAGAAACCAAAATTTGGGATGAAAATTAGAAAGTGGAATGACTTAACCGCTTCCCTTACAAATTTTTTTGAAAAAAAAAAACGCAAAAAATCAAATTACATTTTTTTATTTTATTTTTAAAGAAGAGGAAACAAAACAAAAGAAAATATGTAGGTTTTAAGTTGGATTTTTTACTTTTTACAGGTGTAAAAGCATTTAGTTTTAATATTAGTTTACTATCTCGAATTATCTCGTCAAAAGGAAAAAAAGTTGAATATTAGTCTTTGTATGATAGTTTTTGAAATAAGAGGCAAAATAAAATGATACCTGACATTCTGTACGCTGGTATCTGGTTTTTTTTCTTACTGGCTTACTTCTAGAATATCTTTCACTGGAGCACAGAGTACAGTATTTAGTTGGATTTGATTTCTTTGCAGTGGCAAGATTAACATCTGGAATAGGCCATAAGGTTAACCTGAGTGGTGAAGGACTAATGCTGGCTCTTCCTGATGTGGCAGAAAACTTTTCAGAATAATTTTTCGCAGCTATTCTTCTTTATACATTACTAATCCACAAGCCGACGTATACTATACAATAAGGAAACCACGTGACCAGTCCCCCCAAAAGAACGGCGAAACCAACAAAACTTGGTAATCTGTCAATCAAAGCTTAATATTACCTTTTGTTTCCTGCAGGCCAAGTAAAACCGTGATACAACAAATAGTAGCGACAAATTCAGCTTCACCCGAGTTTTCTCAGGATAATAATTAACTTCAATATATACGAACCCCAGAAAACTCGTTTTAATCAGGAAAGCGGTTAAAATGGTAGAAAGTCCAATTTTTTAAGTAAAAAGCAAATACAATGCTCAAAAACAAGTAGTGATGACTTTAAATAAAGAGGTGAAGGTCAGGTCATTCAGTCTTTGCAGCTTAAAGAGTGATGATATAGTGTTATATAAAAAAAAGCCGAGAAACCGACCAATGTAGGATTGTTGCCAAGTTAACTTGATTTATTTTTTCCCGGATATTGGCCGGACGATGGAAAAGCAGAGAAGGCTGCTGCTTTTCAATATTAGAATTTGTCGATTTAAATTCCTCTAACACCGTGAAAGGCAGGTTAGTATCTACTTAATAAGTTGCAGTTTTCTCAACCTTCATGCTAAAAGAAGTTGGGAGTGTTCCAAACCAAGAAAATGTTATTGATACTTTTTAAAAATTATCCTTTGTAAATCTGGATTTATTGCTGTTACGTACATAAAATACCTATAAAAGAAAAAATCATATTTTTCTTTCAATTCTACATTTTGTCATATCTTATTCACATGTATCATTGAGAGAAACAGGAATTATTAGTGCTTAAAACTAGCAAGTGAGTCATATCTCCTAAGATTGCAATATTGAAATCTGGAAATGGCCCCCTTTCACGAAACTACTTTATAGCTCTCTATCACGAAAGGACAATACTTAAAAGCTCCGCTTCATTTAAGAGAAACAAGGTAATGATAAATTCAGTTTCATTTAACTTCGCAAAACGCGAGATTAAGCGTTTGTTAGACGTCACAATCCTATCAAAATTCTTAACTTACGACCGAGAAAAGCACCACCAGAAGATAGATCTTTATCGCCCAAAACTCATTCATTAAATTATTTAAACAGGTGAATAAATGTTTCTCATTCAAAAGAAAATGTTAAAATACCTTCAATTGATGAAAGTTTTATGCTCGCATTTGAAATTTTTAACATGGATTTTTTACAGCTGAATGGCTCGAGGATGTCTGAAAAATATTCATCTGCACGCAATTAAACTTTTCCATAGTTAAAAGCGAAATTTAATTTTTAATGTGTAAGTCTCTTTAAATAAAATTCCTAGTAACTGAAAGATAGAAAAATTCAATAAAGATCTTTAGAGAAGTATGACGTCGAAAATGTTAAAGCTTTGTTTTAAATCAGACAGTAGTGAAAGTTTGTTTAATATAGATAAATAATATTGAGTTTTAACGTCGTCAATTTCAATACGCAGATTTATTTTACAAACTTTTTCTATGATTTTAATAGTTGTATTTTTCTTTTCCATTCTAATATATTATTTGTTAGCTTACAAAAATGTAATATGCCATTCACTTTCATGCACATATGTAGTTACATTACATACATTTCATGTAGTAATATGTCAACTTAATAGCATAAGGTACTAATGCTCTCTATTTAAAGGTTTTAAACAGAAACTTCTGATAAAATTGTTTACTAAAACAATTCGTCATGTATAGCTGCATATAATGATTAAACTGAATTGCTTTTTTAAAGTATCAGGAATATAATCTTCAGGAATATAAGGCTCAGTCTCCAGAATATGAATAAATAAATGAATCGCTCTGTAATTATAATTTGTAAAGCAACTTTGCAAAAGCATACATTATCCAAGGTCTTCTATTCTTAGACATTATTATAAATTAGAAATCATATTCCGAAATCACTATGCTGTTGACATTATATACGAAAAGTATATACCAGGTGTTTAAATGAATATTAAAGACAATCGTTTGATAAGATTAATGTTAAAAAGGGTTGTGGACAACTACATGTAAAATCCGTAGGCCTAAATGCAACTCTGGTTAAATATAATTTGAAGAGTTATGCCTGGTGTACATATATAGAGTACAGGTTGTGATCAAGAACGGAACATTTTGCCAGAACATCGCAAAAGGAAGGTCAAGATGTAAAGTTAAATAAGACTCTTAATCGTTCCAAAAACTAATATTCACAGAGTGTAGTAACTCAGTCGGTAAAGGAAATCTCTCGTAACTAGAAGGTTGTGTGTTTGGAGCTCGAGCCGGCCTAAAAACCACTGTGTTCATTAGAGGTGGCTGGGACAAGTAAAATATGTCTGTGGTCACAATGTCTTCCAAGTTATAAATCAATACCTCTGGAGGTAGCAGGCCTATGTGTTTTGTGCTCGGTCCCTGCTTCAAAAATACGAGGACCCACTTGAGCAACAATTTTTACTTTCAACCTTGCAGGGTCCATCTCCTGTTGAGCAAGTTTGGAGCATTATGGGCATGGCCCTCTGACCAGATCAGTATTTTGATGATCTAACACTCTAGTTGGACTGAAATTTTCACGATATCCCTCAAGAGAACATCCAACACCTGTATCAATCAGTGCCAACCTTAATAACTGATTGCATAAGGCCAGAGGTAGACAAAAGCGTTATTCACTTTGTGAAGTTCTGTCAATTGAATAATGTTGGATGAGACTTGTTAAAGATCAACAACATCCCCATAAAACGGCAATGTATAGCCAAATTAATCAACTTTTTTAATCCTTCTCGCTGTAGTGCTTTTCTGTATATTATTTTAAAGATGTAGTTTTGCTCTGTCCCGTGCTGGTAGCTGTTTTATGTCATGTAACTTTCGTTTTCTAATTAAATGTTTTTTCTATATCATAATATATATATAGTTTCATAGTACTAGTCACTTTCTCAATTAGCGCTCAACAAGTTCCGAAGTATCTCAGACGATCGAAACCGGAATCTAGAGAAAAGGTAAGTGAACATTTTTTCACTACATTATTTTGCCTACCGATGGTATATATCTAACAAATAAGTCATCCAATTTTTCTCAAATTTTTAATCATTTGTTTATCTTTACACCACATCGTGTACATCACATCTACCGATTTTTGTTCCATTCGAATAGCTCATTCTCGGTGCGTCCTTTCTTTGTCTAAGAGTGTATTAACTCATAACGCCCAGCGTCCTTATTTGAGAACAGTCAAAAAATGGTTTATAGAGTTTTTGTTTTCTTGAAACAATTCTTCCTTTTTAATAAAAATAGATATTAATATGAATAATCTCCCAAGTTTTCATATATGATCTTATCTATAATTTTGTCATTTTGATCGACATTTTATGATTTTCAAGCTTAGAATAGGGACTTATTATGACAGGTATTCTGAACGTATACCGGTCAAAATCATGGCGAATATCCATATCTGTAATAAGTCAATACTTTTCTCATATATGATAGCAAATAAACCTCTTATCGTGAATTTTTCCTTTTTTTAAAGACATCGTATTATGTTTTAAAATGACACCTCCTCACTAATGATGACTTGATGTCACATTTAAAAGTGTTTAAATTTCATATTTTGTTTTACTTCCAGGAGTCTATAATAGCTCTTATGTTAGGTATTTACTAATATATAGTCATAAGAAATATCCGGGCGTTAATGGGTTAAGTAAATTAATAAAAAGAATCATGAAAAGCATTTACCGATTGTAATTCTTGTTAAAAAAAAACAAGAAATTAAGCATATTTAAAATATCTAATTTGCTTTATTTTATGTGAATCTCTGAAACCAACGTTTATGATACATGCATATTATGATACATCCAAATGTAATTTAGATCAAAATATTCTAAAGAGCATATTTAAAGAAACTCTTGGTGCAAAATCTTTAATATTTGATCTAGTTCAGACTCTGATTTTTCTGAATCAAATATTAAAATTTCAATTTAAAACTTCACATGAATGTTTAAACATTTAGAAACGAAAATTTTTGCAGTTACATTATTTTTGTTCTATTTCTGTTCTATGTAAAGCTATAAGTAATTTTTCGAAAAAGAAAACACCAGTAAAGTAGTTTTATTGTAAATCCCTCAGACAAAACCATTCATAGATGATTTAGGTTCGAGACGATAAGTCGTCATAGCTAAATCCATGCATAAATTCAATGGACAAATTTCATTCCTGCACCATGTCATCAATTCCTAACATTAAGCTTCAGGGCAAATGACGTTTGAAATCTCCTCTATAGAGAATTCGTTCGAATGTGAATTTGAAATTATAAATATGCAAGCATCGTAATGGAATATTTGTTTAAAAGGAACATTATTTTTCTTCCAAGTTATAGAGAAAAATCAATGGTTGAATAAAAATCTCCAACCAGAGCCTAAAATATGTCGTTCTTTAAAATAACCCGTGTATGTGAAATTGCTTTTTCAATAGAAAAAAGTAAAGTTAAAACAGAAAGTTGATGAAAAAATGGCTGCAGGAGATTTGAATCGGTTATAGCTAAATTCTACACAAAGCTATTATAATGTTCCTTGAAATCATTCATAAATAGTATTTCTATAAAAGGGTGCATAACATATACATTAGCATGCCTTTTCAAGTGCTCTTGGTTGTAAGAAAAATAGTTTAAAACAATGCTTAGTATTTTGTTAGGTTCATTGACAAAGCTGACACAGTGCACAAACTATCAAAGCTAGTAAGGCTAGTTCTACAGAAATTATTTTAAAATAAAAGAATAAAAAAATAATAAACTATAACTGAATGTAAAATATATTTGAATTTTATGTTTTTGAGAATCAAATGCCATTCAATTAAAAATTCAAGCCATATAATAGTATTCGTTAATATTTAGTTGCATATCGTTTCATCTTGATTTTCAATTTCAGGCATAGGTTTCACTATATTGTTATTTTTTGTTTTTTAAAGAAAGAATTTGACCTTTTGATCACTTAACATTCTTTATATGATATTTTCTAGTCAACTCACATATATAAACGTATTTTGAGAAATGAACTTCGCTTATGGATACAAAGGGGTTGTTTTCCCCGGCACCATGATGTCTAGACCTTTGTGTCCTACAGGAACGAAACAACATACCAAACAACCGGGCGCCTAGACTGACAGCCAGAAAAATGACCATCGGAACTACAAAGAAATGCCCGACATTGGATCTTCGCCGACACGAAATTCCAGAGACTCCTGGGTTTGCGGCCGGTGATTGCCTAGCCAATCCAGTGGGTTGAAGGTGAGATCATCGCCAGATGATCCTATGATGGAATTGGGGGTGAATCCCCTCCACTAAAAAGAGACGAGATAAGTTTTTTTTAAAGTAGTCAGTCAGCTAGCAACCAGCTAATTCGGAGGTCGCCTTGACCAGTCTCTCTACCGGAAAGTTTTTTTTAGCTATAAACCCATCTTGGGATCTTTCCTTTCGAGAGTTAGCTAGAGTTAGCTAATTCGGAGGTCGTCTTGACCAGGCTCTCCATCAGAGAGTTTTTCCTATTGAAAATCCCACCTTGGGATGTATCTCTTGCTGAGATTGATAACGATACTTTATGCCTTGGGTTTTCTTTTAATATAATCCTCTTCAGAATTGATTGCATATTCCTCTTAGGAACTCTGTGTTTTGATATTCTTCTAAGAAACCATTTATTTCAACTTATCTCGTCTAATTGAGAGTATTGTTTACTTAATTACTTAAGAGAACTTTCGCGCGAGCTACCGAATTGTTTCTTTCGTCGGATTGCCAATATTTCGGAAGAGGCATTAATTATATGTCTCTACTCAGGCCTACGTGTTACGAATCACATACCTGTGATCTGATATTGTTCTTTTGTGTATATAGAAATGATGTATATAGCAGAGGTGTAAATAAATCAATTATTCAAGAAACATCTTATTCTTCATTGTGTTACCTAAAACAGGGACCGGATACGTTACAATTTTTCTGATTAAATCCATTAAGTTTTTATTATATTCAGATCTCTACTTTGATATGAGTTTATACCGTGATTGAAATGAAAAGATGGGTGTAATTGGACTAAATACTCTTATACTTGGCTTATTCCCTTGCTGAAAGATAACGTTTGGACAAAGGTCTAAATTACCAGAACTTATTCGTCAATATGTCTACAAATATTGTCGTTAACAATGAACATTTCTCCTACTAATCCTGCTGACTTATCCCGAACTTTCAATATGATATACTCCTACATTTAATACGTCTTTGCAACCTATTTCTAGGATTCAGTTTTTTCCCAAATTTCCTCCCCTCTTATATCGCAAAAAGTCCCAATGCAGATTGAATTTTTTTCTCATCGGAAAACAAAACGAATGTTCTACACGGATTTTAGGTTTGAAATATATTTTTTGTGAAAAAATATTCCCTTTTTATTCCATTGTTAAGACTAATGAGCTTCTTCCTTATTGGAATACGACAGTCAAGGTTCGCATTTTTCAGAGAAAGTCTAACTTTTTTCCGCTGAGATATTTCTTTCAATTTCTGAGGCTTGCATATATGCAAATAATGCATGTTTCCAGAAACCTAAAGTTGAATATTTTTTCTTTACTGAGAGTATATTTTTTTCCTTTTGCAGTAACGATCAAAACTTCTGTGCTCTTCTAATTGTGTAATATTGGACACAGTTTCACTTCTCCAATACTTAAGTTGTAGTTTTTGAAGAAACATATGATTTTTCGAAATCAGAGAAACTGTTTCCAGAATATATATTGCCATATAAAAGCTGATTACAAAGCAGTAATCATTCCAATTAACTCTTTTTCTAGAGATTATTTGATGAGTGTAAGTGTAACAAATAAGTATCACTTTTTCTGTTATTGATATTATAATACATTTATTACAATTCAATTGTAAAAATGAATCTGTAATATTGCTTTAAAGCAAGTTTTTCTAACATTCGTATATATTCAGATCTCTACTTTGATATGAGTTTATACCGTGATTGAAATGAAAAGATGGGTGTAATTGGACTAAATACTATTATACTTGGCTTATTCCCTTGCTGAAAGATAACGTTTGGACAAAGGTCTAAATTACCAGAACTTATTCGTCAATATGTCTACAAATATTGTCGTTAACAATGAACATTTCTCCTACTAATCCTGCTGACTTATCCCGAACTTTCAATATGATATACTCCTACATTTAATACGTCTTTGCAACCTATTTCTAGGATTCAGTTTTTTCCCAAATTTCCTCCCCTCTTATATCGCAAAAAGTCCCAATGCAGATTGAATTTTTTTCTCATCGGAAAACAAAACGAATGTTCTACACGGATTTTAGGTTTGAAATATATTTTTTGTGAAAAAATATTCCCTTTTTATTCCATTGTTAAGACTAATGAGCTTCTTCCTTATTGGAATACGACAGTCAAGGTTCGCATTTTTCAGAGAAAGTCTAACTTTTTTCCGCTGAGATATTTCATTCAATTTCTGAGGCTTGCATGTATGCAAATAATGCATGTTTCCAGAAACCTAAAGTTGAATATTTTTTCTTTACTGAGAGTATATTTTTTTCCTTTTGCAGTAACGATCAAAACTTCTGTGCTCTTCTAATTGTGTAATATTGGACACAGTTTCACTTCTCCAATACTTAAGTTGTAGTTTTTGAAGAAACATATGATTTTTCGAAATCAGAGAAACTGTTTCCAGAATATATATGCCATATAAAAGCTGATTACAAAGCAGTAATCATTCCAATTAACTCTTTTTCTAGAGATTATTTGATGAGTGTAAGTGTAACAAATAAGTATCACTTTTTCTGTTATTGATATTATAATACATTTATTACAATTCAATTCTAAAAATGAATCTGTAATATTGCTTTAAAGCAAGTTTTTCTAACAAATTCGTAAGCAACTGACAAATTCCTTAAATGTATATCGTTTAGTGGTATCTATTTTTGAAAATTGTAACTGAAAATTTAACTTTCTAAAAAGGAAAAAATAAAATATAACTGATTTTTACTGACTGGGTGGGAATAAATTTAAAGATTAGATTAAAACTTTTTTATCAGACTCTTTTAAGGGAACGGTAGATGTTCAGTGAGCACAATTTGCTGATAATTCTATATTTTTACTTACTGGATTATAAAGTATAACTAAGACTGAGAATCCCACATAATGCTTTAACACTTTTTAAGGATTATAAATGTAACCACATACAGTGACGTAGATTATTTTTTCAGGGATAGTCTAAAGTATTAATCTAAATTCTAGTGAACTTTCAATACCATTAAAAATTTTTAAATATATAAAGTTCATACATACATATGTTTTACATACATAATTTTGCATGCATATATAAAAGTGTCATAACATTGCTTCGCAACGCTGTAGATGGTTTTATAGTGTATTGCAAAATATATTTACAACCACATTCAGTTTTACTTTAAGATCTAAATTTAAATTTGTCTGGTAAATATTGCAGCATTTTTAATTTACACAAAAGTATTTTAACTTTACAGATGAATTAAGACGAAAGTAATTTCCAAAAAAAAAACCTCCAAAAATATTGTGATAGAAATTATGACTCTTCGTTTTCTTTTTCTTTTCACAAAATTGCATACCTTGTATGACAAGGCAAAATTCAGACCAACCCTAGGGTGAAAGGAAGAATTGTTGTCCTTAGCATGAATCCTCGCTATTTAGAAGTATAGATCTGAGAAGACTCTCAGTTATGGCCTTCTACCAGATGAATCGACTGATCTGGGAGGACATTGTGAGCCCGAACATAATTTACATGCCACAGCCGCCATAAAGGAACATGGCGGATCCTTTTCCAACTCGAGCCCACAAACCTCCTGTTTTGAGCTCGACTCTTTGCCGAATGAGCTACCATGACTCACCAAGTTATATTTTCTGACTTTATATTGACAAATATCTTTATCATCTTATATACTGAACAGAATGGAGCACCTAAGAAATTAAAGTAACTATTAATTTTACCGACTGCCTTATAAATAATCACCTTACGTTTTAAACGCCATTGATGGTGATTAACACGTTGACTGCGAGACGCATTTTCGATGGTTTGCCCAAGGCACCGACGTGACATTTTCATTATGCGATGCATATTATGCTGAAATATTATTTGCAGCAGATAAAATGAGTTATAAAATCATGCTTGAAGCAGTTCTCGTGATGGGGTTCACCGGTGACCCCTATGGCAGTCAACATGTTATGTATTTTTATTATCTGCTGCTTCGCCGGTGGTCCCATTTCGCTGTAACTAAGTGGAGTGCCGGTCCCCGGTCACCTCCCATGGCAGTCATCGTGTTAAAAGAACACATAACCTTCGTGAAAAAAAAGAATAGTATTCTATGTACTTACATTACTCTAACGTTCAATTTTATAGTAAAAAAATATTTGACGTAAATTTAGTCGATGTACAAGGTGAAAAAAATTAATTTATATATCATAAAATGTCAATATAAATAATACAATTATAAAAATTAGAAGATAATAAAAAATTGGTAGGTAATTTATAAGATAACTATACACCTTCGCTGAAAAGTTAATGTAATTAATTAAAAATATAAATTTTTTTAACCCTTAATTTCACCCTTAAGTCTGACCGCTACACCGGAAATGTATATTTATAAATACTATATAACATAATTGTCAGTGTTCGCCACAGCTCACATTAATTATCTCAAAAATGGAAAATGCTATATTTTTTGTTTATTTTACAGAGATCCTAATGTCTATACAGACATGGGAAAATAACAGAAATTAAAAAATATTTGAAAAAACATCTTGTCAAATTAAGGATTAACTATATTTAGTGGTAGCTAAACACAGTTAGCCTTTGTTTAGCAAAATAGTATAAACTCTCGAATCCAATCAGCCCTAAAAATAAACATATGATGGGTTAACCTCCGAAGTATTTCATCCATTTAAGTTATGCTTAAAAACATCGTACAATGTTATGTGTTAAACATTGTAATTAGATAGTTTTTATAAATACTAACATTCATTCAATATTGTCTTAATGAAAGTTATTTTTAAACCAAAAATACTTCCAGCTTAAATTATTAAAAAAATACATGATGTGAAACAGGAAGTTCTTCTGTCTTGAAACTTCAACAGAATATAATATAGCATTAATTCTTAATAAGTAATATTTTTTACATAGAAACAAATTGTATTTATTTCGCCTTCTGTCTACAGAGAAAATAAATCATTCACTATTTTACGACATTTTAATAATATTTTGGAGGTTGATTTGCATAACTATCTACACAATTCGTCTCCTGGGAATGTTTTATAATTTCCCTATTAGCATATCAGGAATATTTGTTCCCTTGCACCATTAGCGAAAATGTGTTAATTTCATTCATTTAAATTAATTTTATTTGAAGAAGGATTTGGCGTAGCATTCTGAGCAAGAAAAACATTATAAATTTGTTTACTTTGTAAGAACTGGATAATGAAATCATGAAACAAATAGATTATTGACTATTTACTTAAAAAATATGGAGATCCTTTCAATTATTGGTTGTTTCAATTAATTTATCTAATCCTGAAAGTTAATTAACTCCATTATATCGAAGCAACAGTTAGAAATGTTACTTTATTTATAATTTTATTCTAAAAAGCGCTGAAACGAAGCACTGAAGTAATAAAACACTCCATACTTTTTTAAAAAATTTTTCTCCTTTTTTTCTCTCGAAATTGAAAAACCATTTGAGGTAAGGCTGAACCTTGGTATGTTGTAGAGTTCGTTTTGAGATAGATCATATTCCCTTTTTAGATTTCTATTATTTGTTGTTATTGTTAATTCTGACTCTTGTACAAGAGTCATAAGTTCTTTGAACTAAGGTAAGGGGTGTGCTTTTTGTTTTATGAAGAACATAGCTAGGGGGAAAGAAAGATTTTGCTGGAAGTGGGTCCTCGTACTTTAGAAGTAGGGCCAAGCAGTAGACCCTGTCTTAACTTGTAACACCTAGAGGAATCGTTTGAGAACTCGAAGGACATTGTTACCACGAACCTATTTTACGTACAGTAAAAATAATGTTACGTTGGCCTAGTGTTTGAGAAAACAGAAATCTAAATTCATTAAAAAACACATCTACAAATATATCTTGATTAAATGAATTTATACAATTAAATAAATGCCTAAGGAATACAACTGGAATCAACTTATCATTTGTAGATATCGAAGACTGCTCTCGAGTCGGCACCGGCCCTAAAAACAATAATGCACTGATTTTTCTGAAAAGGTTTAACCCGCAAGCTGCGGATGCAAGCAGCGTTAACCTTCTACTCACCTTTGGTCACAATCTTGTCCTCTAATAAAACAGACTGCATCGCGGATAAAAAATACGGGTGCACTCCCGAACGGAGGGGTCAGAAAAAAATCAAACCAACGGGCACTTCTATTGGTTGGGAAAAGTCCAAAGTTTCTGTCTAGTTCAAACCGGTCTTGTACTGGTATGTCCTTGACGATGACTCACGAGTCGGCGTCGACCCCAAAAAATATGGCATTGATTTTCCTCTTTCTCGTGTAGCTGCAAAAAATGTCTATCCCACAAGCCGCAGATGCCAGCAGCGTTCCCCTCTTGTCTCCTCTGGTAACAATCTTGTCTGCTAAAAATATCAGACTCCCTATCGGAGAAAAAAAACAGAGGTCCACTCCAAAACGGCGGGGGTCAGAATCCCCCCAAACCAACGGACCCCTCTAACCCGTCTAACCAACGGACCCTTCTATTGGTTGAGAGAAGTCCGAAGTTTCTTTCTAGTTCAAATCGGTCCTATTCTGGTATGTCTTTGACGATGACTCACGAGAAGATGTAAAAAAAAAAAATGCTGCACCGAATGTAACTTATTATTACACTTACCCAGTAACTCTTAATGAATACGGTGGATCTTAGACCAGCTTGAGCCCCGAACCCGCAGCGTTTCATTGACGATATCACTGCTTTTGTCAACTAAGCTACCGCGGCTCAGATTTCTGCCGTACCTTACACTGAATATCTACTGTGAAACGGAGAACTCTAAAATAATTCATTTTCACCAAGAAAGATAAATTAGATACTCAAATATTTAAATCAACTATCTGCTTAGATTTATGTGCTGAAAACGCTTCACTAATGCCCATTCGTGGGGCAGAAAATTTGATTAATGTGTTGTTCTCATTAAACAGTACACTGGGGAAATCATTCGTAGAGTTTTAGCTTAGGTTCTAAGGAAGTGCTAAACTTTAATCATCAGTTAGTTGTTAGCTAATATCTTCATTTAATTTGTGTACAAAATATCAATTTCTTGGCAGATAGTCAGACGAAATGCTTAGATGTTTTGTGAGACTTACTACTAAGCAGAAATATCTATGTATATCAAGTGACCACAATGTACGAGCTTTCAGCAATACAAAGGCATGCTTGCATGTTGTGATACCACAATGTATCAAGAACACGAAAACTAAATACCCCAAAATTAAGTTTAATATATGCTACTTTATAAAAAGCCCGAATGATGAAAATCACTTTCCAAATGCAATCATATTTCCACAGGAAAATACAAATTTCTAGCAGTAAATTTTTAATTGTGTTTACAGAAGTATTTTCGCTAAAATGTTATATTCAGTCAGTATTCAAATTTATGAGTATAAAAATTCCCATTTGTTTTCTAAAAATCGATATAAGAAAATCTTGTATCAACAGTAAAACGTTATAGTTTGTGTTTTTAACTTTATTTCACAGATTAGGTTATTTTAAATACATTAATACCTTTGAAACTGACTCTAAAGATGAATTTAGATTGTAAATGTTATAGTTTCCAATGTAGTTAAAATTTGGCTTAATTATTTCGTTCTTGTTACTTTTATACTGTTGATATAAAGAAAACATATATCGTAAATATTATAAAAATACAAAAACTATTCTTTTTTTTCTGAGACATTTGAAAGAAATTTGAAATGTCAAACAAACGTATTTTAACATTTGCTGATCTAGCATATTTGGTCAGAGTTATTTGAGTCAAATGTTATAATTTCCTTAACCGATTTACTGACATTTAGTTCGCCATCACCTTCACTTATATTATACGAGGTAAAGCTATACAGAGATGGATGAGAATCTACTATTTAAAACCCACATTAATGTCATGTTGATATGAAACTTAAGGGTCCATTCAACTTCTTTTAAACAATGCTGAAGCTTTGTTTTTTATATAATCCCAGCACTGATAATGGACTTATTTGGATTGGTCTCCTTTATCAGAAATACCCACATATGAAAGTGGGCCTTTATATTGATTACAGAGCTATATAATATAAAACAGTGTTTCTAATATAGAATTTGTTGACTAGATATGAAGAATTCTTTTAATTTAAACTGGGGTACCTATGAATATTTTATATGCATTTACCAAAGTTTTGTAGTGTATGTTATAGTTGGAACATACATTTTATGAATCATTTTTTAACCTTGATTAGCAGATATATCTAATAATTTTTCGTAACTTTCCAGTTAAATTATACTCAATTATAGCACCAAACTCCGACACGTTATGCTCCTTTTACAGTAAAGATGTTCTGTAGTAATATAACTGTTCTATGTTAAATAGTATGGTATACTTCACCGCCAACTTATTCTTGCAGCGGGCGTTTTTTAGTGAATCACGCCAAAGTTTAGTTATTCAGAAAAATAGCAGTAAATCGAAAACTACTTTGTTTTTATGAACGAAACTTTTTTATTTTACACTTTAATATATACTGTATGATTATTAAAAAAAAACAATATTTTTACAAAATCACAAAAATAAACGATTTTTAAAATTAAAGTCCGATAATCTGTCAGCGCATATTTCTTCATCACTATCTTTGTCACAACGGCTCATTTTATCAATTTTGTATTCAACAATAAAAATCCAAGCTTCAAATTGACAAAACACGACTTGTACGTTCTGGAGCTAGGAATTCGATTGAAGACGAAATAACGCAACAAAAGACCGAGTAACTCGACAATCATAACTTGTGGAAAGAAAAAATGCAAAAAACACGCATATAATGTCACAATACATATAATTATATGTATTTAGTATATCTGTGATGGTTAACGGGTATCCACCACAAATCTACTAAATACGTATTTTTAAGTGACCTGCGCTTCAGTGACAGACTGCAAAAAACGTAAAAACACGTTGCCCGTACGAGAAGTGTTAAAAATTTCAAACTGTAGCAACAATCTCGACACTCTAGGTTTATTTCACCCATATGTGTTAAGTTTGGATATTAAGGTTGCGCTGGACATATTATAAATTTGTGATACACTATGTAAATAATTTACAGGAAGGTCCATTTCTATTAATGAAATGTGGTGACTAAAATATTAATTAACAGCTACAATTTCATACTTTTCTGCTATTTCTAACGTTTTTTAAAGTTTCTCGGTAGCTAGAGCTTAGACATTCTAAACATTATAATGCAAACAAATGTTTGTAGCCCTTAGGAATGCACATTTAATAGTATGTATCGAATTAATTAACATTCGAGTGTAAAACAATTATTGTAGCTCCTCAACCAACGAATACCTTAACGATTAAGTGGTCATGATGAATATTCCATTAAAGGGTTATATTCACTGTGGATATGCTTGGAATCATGAAATAACGCTAGATCGATAGAAACACTTAATTTGTTTAGTTGGGAGATATTAAGGTTAAAGTGACGCTCCTACATAGCCAGTATTAAAACATTTTATATATCTTACATTTATATACATGTATATCCCTTCAGTATGAATATTGTTTGTACAATTTGATGCATTTTATTCCAACTTCGGTACTACTGAAGAACCGTCTTTTTCTATTTCTTGGCGATTTTTAAATGGCTCCAACTGCGCCAACCTTTTCGCGTGAAGTAACCACAAGGCTGTGATATGAGCGGGAGCAGATTTTCGACGAAAATACCGTAGCTATACTTATAATAAGCTATGGAAAATGAAAAATATAATAATAATGCAATTAATGCTAACAAAAGGGAGAAATTAAGAGGTAAGTTACACTTGATATCTTATAAATATTGTTTATTCATATATTGTTTGTGAATATTTAATGTAATTAAGGAAAATAATTTTGAAACATTAAAATAACTTTTTCATTTTTTTTTGAGATTCGTAAAATAATTCTTATTTTTTAGAAACAAAACAATTAAGAATTTCATTTTATATGATATATAACCAACAATAAATAAATAATAAAAAACTATCTCACAGATATAGCTCAAATTTTTAAAGAACATTCAAAAAAATTTACTTTTTACAATTAAATATTCATTTGGAATTTATAGTACTGAACATTTTTTTAACCAAGCCCACCTCCCTTAACCCCACGTTAATATTGTAACAACTAATATATTAACTTTATTTTCAATTTCATATTATTTTGCATTGTATCCATAAGCAAAATAAACTAAAACTCATTAGCTATAGAAAAGAATATTGAATTCCACCCCAGTCATAAAAAATAAAACACTAAACCTTCTGATTCATGCGAGAAAGTTATAGAAAGAACGTATCATATGACTTTAAAATAAAAAATTAAAAAATACATACCTTTTCATCATTATAAAATTATAATTTTAATTTGAAAATAAATCAATCACTCAATATATAAAACAGCTGAACGATGGCCGAATGGTTAGGGTGCTGGCCTTCGGAAAAGGAGTTCGTGGGTTCGAATTCCACTATGGCATGTATGTTCGGAATCGGCTTTAAGCAGTAGGTCCTGTATCATTAGCCCTCGTGTTTCAAAAAGTAGACTGTAGCCGTCCACAATCAAACCAAACCAATATATAAAATAAACTCAGATAAATAATTAAGTATATTAAATGCAAGTGCGTTTTACAATTTTAAATTTAAGATTTATAGTATTTAAATTTTATCAGCCATTGACGACCCCCCCCCGGAAATGTAGATACAATTATAATATATCATTATAGTTTTAGACTTCAATGGAGAATGCTATCAAGTTTAAATTTTTGGTGAAATCACCGCTGACCACCCAGCCAATGAATTTAATTTCACAATTTTATAACCCAATGAGAAAAAGGGGTATTTCATAAGTTATTAAACGGTTGCATAAAAATTTAAAAATGACACGGCGAAGAGAAGAGTAAATAGTACTGGTTGCCATACTTGGCGCTTTATCTCACGTTTGGCAAGGGGCACCCACATGTTCAGTCAAGCTCAAACATCTTTTAACACCATTTTAATGACGTACAAAGCATCCTTCCTATGAAGATATCTCGTATATCTTCAATTACAACATCAAAGTATTATAACTATTAGCTATTAAAATGTCATTTATATTTGATTATGTATACATTCTTTTAAACTTCTGCCTTTATGATATGCTACATAATCAAAGAACGAAAATAGAAAAATCACTCTATATTTAAATGATGCATTAACGCTTATAAAATAGGACTAGCCTCATTTTTAATAGTTAAGTTAGTATATTCATTAAAATTTTCATGCTTTTGAAAATTTTAAAAACTAAAACATCAACTCTGATTGATTTTAGAAATTTTTAGAAATAAACACTCAGTCCCGATTATATATATGGCTCTTTATATGTATATAAATCCAGATGAAAGAAATATATTTTCAAACAGAAACCATGTTTCTAAAGAAAAATGCAAAGATGTTACGATGAATTTTTAATTGTGTTTAGAGACAAATTTCCGTTAAAATTCTAAATGACGTCTGCATTTAAGCATATGAACAGAAGATCTAATTTTTTTCTAATATTCGGTAAATTGAAATCGCATATTGCTGCTAAATTGCTTTAGTTTGTGTTTTCAAGTTAAGTTTATCTCAAAGATTATGTAATCTTAAATATATGAAACGTCTTTAAAATTAGTTATTAGTTTAAATGGTAGATAATTATACTTTGATTTCTAGTAATGCTTTATTTATGTGATTTTTGTTAGGCTTAACTTTTGTTAGACTTAAAGAAGCTAATCATCCAAAGTAAATATTGTAAATCACTGCAAATAAATCAGCTCCTTTTCACCGATTTCTGTTAAAGAGATTTCAGAAGTCAAACAACAAAAAAACGTTTGCAAATTTAGCCCTGGTTATGCATATTTGGTCAGAAGTGCCAAGGAATTGAATGTTATGCTCTAAATTACTTTTTATGTACCATGGACCCCTTCGGTGGTAACAAGAAATTCTGGCGGTTATTAGGAGCTACTTTGCGAACCACTAATTTCGAATATTCACATATATGACGATTATGTTGTTTCTCGCCAAATGGAGACAAAATACAATAAAACCACAGAAATTCTTTAAAGTTTTTGTAAAAATAGGAATTTGACAACTTAGAGGGTAATTTTTATTGTTTCAGCAGACATTAGGATTTGAGTAGCTGTTAATTTTATCCGTTAGATTTTAAATTTCACCAAATTCAGGAATCTCTATTTTAAATATTCTAAATCACATTATCTACTAACAACAATAAAATCTTCTGATGATGAATAATGAATATTATGATAGAAATCTAATTTATTTTACAGATTATATAATCACCAGATAAAGACCCTAAACTTGAACAAATTAATATCAACGTGCCTTATTTTAAAAATCATGGAAATATATAAAATGCAATAAAGTAATCCTAAAGCGTGTTAGTAAAAAAATAGAAAAAAATGTAACACTTCAGATTCATGGAATAAAAATATGGTGTTGTTTAAAGTAATATTAGAGATATATGTGCACATTTTTTTTCAGTTTAGGGTGGTCCCGGGATTTGATTGATTCTCAATATTTATCATTGCCAAGAATGCTATTTTTATCACATATATCAATCTAGTGCTTTTCTGTCTGCATAGTTTATGCAATTAATTTTTTACTTTTTAAATATTTTCATACTCATAGTTCATGATTTCTAGTGCATTTTTATTGCTTCTATAAAAAGATGTAAAAAATAATATTACGTTAGCCTAGTGTTTGAGAAAGAAGAAATTAAAACTCATTAAAAAACACATGGACAAATATGTCTTGATTAAATAATTTATAAAATTAAAAGCCTAAGGAATACAACTGGAATACAACTTATCATTTGTAGATATCGAAGACTCTTCTGGATTCGGCGTCGGTCTCTTAAGTATGGCGACGCTTTTCCCTTTTCTCGTGTCACACCAAAAAAATATCTATCCCGCAACCAGTGGATACCAACAGCATTCACCCTCTTCTCTTGTCTGGTAAGAACCTTATCCTCTAAAAAAAGCAGACTGCCCCGCTGAGAAAAAAAACCGGGGTCCATTCAAAAACGGAAGGATCAGAATCCCGCCAATCCAAAGCGCCCTTCTATTGGTTGGGAGAAGTCCGAAGTGTCTTTCTAGTTCAAACCCGTCCTGTCCTGTATGTCTTTGATGAAGGCTTACGAGAAAGGGTAAAAGAAACTGATTGTAACTTATTGTTACAAGTGAGTACCCATATTTTTTGTCAAGTTTCAGTGTGATTTAGAAAACTTTAAAAATTGTTATCCATAATTTTCCAAATTCAAGAATATAGTTAAACTGTGTATAGAATTAATCTAAACTATGTTTTTTCTGTTTTAATAATTATAGTTTTTGTTTTGTATTACATATTTATTGCTGTTATGAATATTTTATGTGTCCATCTTAAATGGCATAGCTGTATTTTCATTAAAGCGTATAAGTGTATATATAAAAAATACTGTCTAACACACAAAAATCATTTCCAGATCCTGCTGAGGAAACATTTAAATACAAATTTTAGGAGTTGCATATACAAACTCTAAACAAATGAAAAATATAGTGACTGATAAGTTGTAAAAATAATGTTACGTTGGCCTAGTGTTTGAGAAAGAAGAAATTAATACTCATTAATAAACACATGAATAAATATGTCTTGATTAAATGAATTTATACAATTAAATAAATGCCTAAGGAATACAACTGGAATCAACTCATCATTTGTAGATATCGAAGACTGCTCTCGAGTCGGCGCCTCCCTAAAAACAATATGGTGATGATTATTCTCAAAAGGTCTAATCCGCAAGCCGCAGATGCCAGCAGCGTTTACCTTCTACTCTCCTCTGGTCACAACTTTGTCCTCTAAATAAATTCAGGCTGCCTCGAGGAGAAAATACAGAGGTCCACTCCCGAACGTATGGGTCAGAAAAAGTTAAACCAACAGGCTCTTCTATTGGTTGGGAGAAGTCCGAAGTTTCTTTCTAGTTCAAAAGGGTCCTGTTCTGGTATGTCTTTGCCGATGACTCACGGGAAGAGGTAAAAAAAAGCTGAATCGAATGTAACTTATTGTTACATAAGTTAACAAATTTTTGTCTTATAGAATTATCACAATTTACAAAATCGTGCAAGCATAAAATGTATGAAGACTGTATATGTAACCTACAAGAGTTACATATGCAGACTGAAATTTGTACGAATAATCTGCAATTCGTATAAGCAAGAGTTACATTTCTCACAGCGGGATAGAATCATCAAAAGCAATGCATATATTTAAAAAATTATTAAAGACTAGCAGCTTTAAGCATAGACTTTAATTTGGGTATACAAAAATTATCGTCAAGAGGTCCGTTGAAAAAAAAACTTTTGCAGGCTATTTTCGTATAATTATGATACATAAAAGTTCTTAAACTGTCAACTCTGAATGACGTATTCTTGCATTTGGCTAACACACTGTTATTTGTATTTTATAATCACATTCAGTTCTCATGCTTATTATGAAATCAAACGGAAAGTACAACGTATAACAACGTTAAACAATTTGATAGAATTTCAGGAATAAAGTTACGCAAGATTGACAATTATTACGAAAAACTAGAATTGCCAATAAGAAATTTTCACCTTTTCTAATTTTATATTGAAACAATAGAATAGAAAATATAACAAATACAGTACCTTTTTATTTTATTTTAAACCCTGATTTAATGATTTCTAACGATTTAAATATTGTACCATTTACAGTCTCTCGAAGAGTTACTTTTCCTAAGCCGGCTTTCTGACGCCATAGTTCCAGAAAACAGTATTTGTTATTTATGTTCTATATCGCCACTTTAATTTGTGCGTGTACATAGAATTGTGTATATTATATATTTTTTAATATAACCGACATTAAACAGTCATATTCTAAATATTGCATTGTGGCACTCTGTCCGAATACAGCTAACTACAAAGAAGAAATATTTTTCAGCATTCTCAAAAGTCCCAGTTGTAATGAAGATTTTTCATGTCTATTCATTACATATTTCTCTCTTCTGTTGTATTTTTGGACCTACATTTTCAGTTCTTTTTTTCGCATATTGCCCCCTGCAACTGCAGTTCTAGCTGTCTTCTCACGATAGCAGCCTATCTCTTCAAACAGAGCCACCATTGACCTGTGATTAAATTTCGAACCAAGCTTCCAATTCTTGCCAAATGCATCCGCAGCTCCTAAACCTTTCGGTTATAATTTGCACCCATCGGCTCGTTTTCTGACAGTTGGAGTAGCAATAAAGTTTCGATTTTCGCTGACAGCCGCTCTTTTTGAAAATTGCCGCGTTGTGGAGTGTTGCCAAATTCCGCTCCACACCGCCCTTGGCGAATTTTTGCTGCATTGAATGCTCCTCCATAGAATTGGACTTTTCGTTATCCGCTCTCCTTGTCTCGGCTTATCATTAGTCAGAGTCGAGGAAGCCTTATGTATTCTTGAGAGGGGGTATTTTCGTTTGCATCTGGCAACCCCTTGTTGGCTGTTTTTAGGGCGCTTTCGGAGTGAGAGCAGTCTAAAGTTTTTCGTAATTTTTAGAGACAGAGAAAAGTTTTTTTAAGAATCTTTCAGACGCGTTTTTCTTGGGACAATTTTACTGTTGGAGCTCACCTCGATCTTTGGCTAGCCTAATACCTCTCGCGTTGTTTTGGTTTTACGGCGACGTTCCTGGAGTTATTTTTAAAAAAGCAACGCCAATCTATCAGCAAAACAATCTTCGTTAGCCACGATAGAATCCCTGCAGAAGTGAAATAAGCTATTTTGTATAATATTAATGAGAAATTATGTAAGATCAAATAATAAAAAAAAGGATGCCACTCCCTTTACTTCTGGTTCTGATTTCATACTTAAAGCCGACTCTTCCTTATACCAGTAGTATATCTAAACTTGAACTAAACCTATGAAAAGAGGTAAGATATTAAACCTTAAATTAATATAAGAATCATCTCTTTCATTTGTAAAAACCATTTTGCTGTAATTAAACATTCACTTTTTAATATATTACGGTTAAAAAAGCAGTTGGTTAACCAATACTGTTTTAACTTTAACAATATACCTAGTCTGAGTATTTTACAAAGCTGCTTTATATTTGGTAAAGCAACCATGCAACATTTTCCTTCTAAATTAATTAACAAACAGAAAATTTTGCTCGGAAAACATTTTTATTTAAATAAAGTACAACATATATTACTCAGGAATAATGTAACTTTCTATTAGTAAAATAACTTTTAATGGTTCAGTAGTTCTAACGATTGCGCCTACTTGCAAATAAATTTTATTTCCTTTTAAAATATAACTACACTAGCTTAACTATAAAATATAAAATCTTGACTTTAGAATAATTCCGCTTCATGCTTCTTGCATCTAAGTAATCAATGAAGTGTTACTTTTTATACAAATTTAAATATTATCCTTTATATCAACTTCTATTATTTATATAATGTTCAATTACATTCTTTGATATGGACAAAATAAACAATGTACGTACTTTGTTCGAATCTTAAGTGTTAATAGTTAAAGAATGACGTTAATATAGGAGTAAGAAAGCAAAAAAAAAGAAAAAATGAGTTAAATAAATAAAAACGTATGCATTCTTTTGATATGGTATTGAATGATATTTTTAATTATAGTACACACGATAAAAATGCGACAATTACAGTCATCAAACTGTCTGATGGAAACCTGAATGAGATTCTAAAGTTTAGAAAATAAATTAATTAAACATATTGTGGTTAATTTTCCCCAACGAATCTGGTGAAATATTTGGGTACTTAAACATGCCTACTGTTGTAATGTACTTATAACACAAAGACCAGTGTTCGTTCCCAAAAGGGATACACAGTAAAATATACGTTATGGAATTAAAGGAAATACACAATATTTAAACTAAAACATTTATTATGTACAATATTTACAAATTAATACATCACTTGATTAGTTTTTAACATGACCTGCAATTGGTTTTGCTATTCATCAATACTCTTGAAATAGTATTCCTTATCAAAAGATTATGAAACCCAGGTAATAATTATGAACATTAAGTTGGTTTACCTCCAGTAAATACAGGGAAGCGGGCTGGGGCTGGACGTCGGTACTGGCGTAGAGGCCGTTACTTTGCTAGACGTCTATGCTGGCGTGCCGATCATACGCATGCGAGCTCGGGAATAGATTGCTCGCCCGGGCTCTCTGACTTGCTCACATGACCTCGATATCCAGCAACTCTTGAATCCTGACATCGAGGTGGGTGTGCGGCCATTATGTTGTTAGACGCATATGCTGACTTGACGATCATACGCATGCGGGTTCGGGAATCAATTGCTGCCCCGGGCTCTCCGGCTTGCTCACAGGATCTCGAAGTCCATCCACTCTTGAACCTAGACATCGAGTCCTTTTCACAATTTTCTTCCATAACTTAACACCTCAGTTGAACGCCCCTTTTTTTCTCTGTCCCAATCACTTGTTGGTAAAAATCCCCCCCCAATCTGCATCTCCTTTGGGTGTGCAGGTGGGCTCATTAAAATAGCCCCTTTAGTGAAACTTGACATTATTTCTTAGCCCCTGCCCCCATATCTTACGGCTACATTCCTGCTTGTGTTTGACCTTTACACTTTTTCCACTCCGTGAGTAATAAGTCCTCCGCAGGGGTCCCCGCTAAAACTCGAAGTCAACAGCTGTACCTAAATTCTTCTTGGAAATTTAGTCCACAGCTGTGTATGCACATGCTGACCATCGTGGGAAAGTACATAGTTATACCTACAATTATAGAAAAATGTTAATTAAGCTTGCTCACACTTGCGACTTACTTGAAATTGATAAAGCAAAAATCGATAACGTTAGTTTAGAGACATAAATGCCACATATTTAAGTAGGCTGTCAATAAGTAATACAGATTATTGAAAATCTAACCACAGAGATACATTTATATTCTTAAATAAAAGTAAAAATTATAAAGTGTTTTAGTAATTTCCAGTTATACCTCTATGGCTTAATTGTCTTAAATTTCTCGGTCTATCAGAAATCTCAAACGTCTGTGTCAAAATAAATTTCGAAAATAATTTCTAAGTATTCCTAAGAATAATTGCTTAGTTCACAATAATTATACCAGTTGATTTTTTCTTTCAGTATATTTCCCACACGAAACATATTTAAACTGTACAGAAATATAACTTTAGTAACTCTGAAAAGATCACGCATCAGTTCACTTAAGCGAATTAAGGATTTCGCAATTTTGACACACTCAAGACGACCCTAAAGTGAAGAGACAAAAAATCCCTTGGTGGTTTGCCGATGGCGAAATATATTTTCTGGCTTTTTTCGGGGAAAAGGTTATGTGCAGATCACAATATTTTTCAGTTCTCTGAGTAGTTGGTGCTTAAGCGTTAATAGCGAAAAACACTTCGTTATGTGACCTCCTCAATATGGACAATTGCTCACCACTCCAGTACTGGCCCTGATGGCGACCTTGTACGGTAGTTATCAGGTTGCATCTACACATTGGGCCACTAACTGGGCAAATAGGTGGATGCTTCCAATAGAGCCTACTGAGCACTTTGTTAGCGCATGCTGGTTGTCTTTGATCTGTAGAGAAAAACCTCTTCCGAAACCATCTTAAACCAAGATTTTATTACCATTGACCTCAACAAACTATACACCCTATAGACAGAGGTAATGGGATGCAGTAGACCATAGTGTGGAGGGCCTTTAAAGTGGTAACATGACGGAAGTGGTTGACGTTCATTTATACGGTAATAGTTTTCACTTTAATAGAAGTATATTTATTATTATTACTTAATATATCTAATTGACCATTAGAACACTTCTTTTAAGCTCATCGTTGGGCAGTATACCTATTTTTATACAATACAAACATTTTAAACAAAAGAGAAGCAAAATAAATATACATTCTAGCCTCAATTTTTAGGTGTTATACTATTTACTAGTTTAACAAATGCTTTAGTAATAAGTAGTGAATATATAGTGAGATAAAATATAATGGAAATAATTGTGCTTGTGGGTATTATGAATAATTCATTATTGTAGCAATATGAGTTTGCATTCTCACTTGCCTTTTAAGGTTAAAAGTAAACACAATTTTCATGTCGTTATTTAATATTTTCAATGTAAATCGTTGATTTTTAATTTCGTATAGTTGTTTCAATCAAATTCAGACCGGAATGACTTAAATGATCGTAAATTAGTATAAAAATTTAAACCAATACTAGACGACCCGACAGACGTTGTCCTGTTTTAACGCTGTAAATCCAAAAATTGTAAAATGTTTTTAAATAAATTATAAATTGGACCGTTTTGATGGAAAAGTAAGGAAAAAATTATTTTAAAAATACTTGACGACACCACGCGTACAGTCATCACAAATGTAATTAGATTAAATTAAAACTCCCATGTCACCTGTACCAGGATTTGATCCTGAGACTAGTTGTACTGAAACCCGTTGTTCCGACCACTACGCCACAGATACGTTGGCAGCAAATTGTTTGGAGAGGCATTATAATAGTCTGAAAAAGAGCGCAATTTTGGACTTTCAATAAAAACACTATTTTCTACGGGTCAAATTGTGAATCTAAACTATTCACGAATCAAATTATCAGTCCAGCCGTTTAGAAGGAGTTCTACTACAAACACATGGACAGAAGAATTTTATTTATAAAGATATAATATATAAAAAATTATATCGTATGTAACTATAAATGTGTTCAATTTAATTTTCCTAAAGCAGGGGTGCCCAAGCAATTGCTTGTTGGGCCAAAAAACAATTTACTGAACTAAGGTGGGCCGCACTAATAAAAACAACAACAAATTATTCAAAATTTATTATAGTGCAATATTCAAAATATTCATTTTTACAGTGCAAACTGCGACTGTACATAAAATATATGTTATGCATATATCATAACTACAACGACAAAAAATATTAACTATACTGCATTTATAATCACCCCCAATACCTTACTTTCCTCCCTAATCATGAGGGTTAAAATATTATTATTATATTTATACTATAAATATATATTGTACATAGAATATATGTTATATATATATCACAACTACAACGACAAAAAATATTAACTATACTGTATTTATAATCACCCCCAACATCTTACCTTCTTCCCTAATCATGAGAGTTAAATATTATATTTATACTATAAATATATATTGTAGTTTATTCACAAGCATTACCACATGTATTATTTTAAAAATAATGTGAGTTTTATTATTGTATTTTATTAGAGATTTTGTTAATACCAACGGATAATGTAGTCGACGCGCATCGTAGCTGATTGATCATGTTTTTATCAAGCAATCTGCTTCGCACTTTGTTTTTACCAGGGTTAATTTGGAAAATAATGATTCGCAACGATAAGTAGTTTCAAATGTTGATATAATGCACATTGCCAATCGTCTTAAATTTGGAAATTTATCTTCGGCGATATATTTTTGATAATACTCAATCTTATTCCCTTCGTAGAGGCATTTTAGCTCAATGTTTGATTGCAATTCTATTAGATATATTCTAGAACAGTCAAATTTCAACGTAACTTGTCCAACCCTATTCAAAGACAAGGTTTACGTTGGTTACTATCAAGTCTTAACGTACATAATATATGATATTTATCATTGCAAACAATAACTGAAATTCTATGTTTCAACTATATATTGTCAAATAGACTAAAACTATATAGACAGTTGAAAACTTCAGTTGGGCAGCAAAAATTTTTAAATGGGTCACATACAGCCCATGGGCCGCGAGTTAGGCATGCTTGTCCTAAAGCATAAAAGCTGAAAATTAAGGAACAAATTCCGATAGTATTAATTTATTTAATCCTTTTTATTTTACAAAGTTTTTTAATCTTAGTAAATTTATACATTACTAGCATTATTTCTTGACATTGCTCTTGTAGATAATTAACTATGAAATTTTGATACATGCCATAAAGTTATTACAAAAAAGCTGTGGTGCGGACTAATTCTACTTCTTCTTGACTTTGCTTTGTTATATCCCAAGCTGCAGGTACTTGTGGAATGTTCTAACTGTCAATTTCTTCAGCAAATTTAATGATACTTACTAATTTATTGGTAGATAACATTTTAATCTGAAGTCTAAGCAAGTCAAATATTTCACCTGTTTTTCATATGCATGGGTGAGGATCCTGAAGTCTCATAGTAAGAAAATAACAAAAGGGTTACACCCAACATTTATTATTATGGGCAAATTTCATTGCAACTTGATAATATTATACGGGAAGTAAATGAGAGGTTGAGAGAATCACTGAGAAAAGAGAGATAGAGTTAAGGGTTATT
>CM063504.1:5710703-5728203 GCA_032207245.1 Pardosa pseudoannulata
GTTTTAACACATCCACCATATAGGCCGGACCTGGCACCAAGCGATTACAATATTTTTCTAGCATTTCAAAACTTCCTGAGTTATGAGAAATTGGGATCAAGAGAAGATTGTGAAAATCAACTACTAGAGCTTTACGCCAATACGGACCAAGACTTCTATGAGAGAGGCATTATGGTTATACCTTTAAAATGGCAACACACCATACAGCAGAACAGCGCCTATTTAAACCAAATCGAACAATCCGAAACATGTTAAATAAGTCATTAATTTCACTCAAAAATTGGACTTCTCTTTCATTAACCTAATACTTCTCTATCTTTTTCCAGTCAACTAAGGTAGATCAAAAAAGAGAGTCACAGACTGTATTCCTTCCATAATTCTGGAAGTTAGTCACACGTATTAGTTATTCAGTTTCTATCTCTCGCTTTTCTAATCAAGCTTACAAGTATCCCAGTGAATCACTGAGAATCTCTGCTATACTTATGAGGTTGTATGCAATTATTCCACTACGAATGTTTTTCTATGACCTTAAAGGAATTATTTCATAATTATGTTGTCTTTCCTGAAGTTTGTCTATGGATTTCGTTGATCCTATAGAGTTCAGAAGTCTTCGGATCATTCCAACTGTGGAGCGCCAAACACTTTTCGAGTCCAAGAATGCATGACAAAACTCCCAAAATTTAGACGTCCTCAATATATGTTATTCGGAAGAACTCGAGAATTACCTGTTATTGATTGAGTGAGTTTTTCTTCCTTATAAGCTTCTTTCATTAATCGTTCTTTGCATTATTTGTTATCATATGAACATCCACGTTCCTAATAAAAATTAAACAAGCACCAATTTTGTCTGTTTACTGATTTTTTTTCAGATTTCAGTAGTATGGGGCTTGAATTTTTACTTTAAGTAAACTTCTTAAATACATAAATGAATTCACTTTTAGAGCAGTTCTTCTGGGGATTCCCCCTATAGCAGAACACTGTGATCAGAGATCTATTGGACTCAAACCCAAGAAGAATATAAACTTAAGAAATGAGGTCACAGATGGAGGCAAATCTCACACAACTAACAAGAGTATCCTGCAGCTACCAAGGCTCAAGATGGTGGTGATGAATGTGCTCAAACCTAAGAGCCGAGAAATACTCCAATCACACAAAATGTGGCAAGCTTTTTCTTTCTCAAGACGGCAGCCGTGACACAAGAGATCAAAACCGATCCCCATAGTGCTAAAATGCTTTCTGAGGGCACTGTGACCACTAAGACCTACTGCTTTTCTCAGGCCATTCCTATGAAACGACAAGAGACCCTTCCCACTGTTCCAATTAGAATAATAAAAATGCCTGAAATTTAAAAAAAAATCTAATAGACCCCGGAGAAATTCCAAGGAAGAACTTAGTACTAGTAAAAGAAATGCTAGACTCCTTCCTAGCTAAATAATCAGAAATCCTATTACTCTGTATACCCATATCGCCAGGTGCTCAGTAAAGATTGACCTTATTTCCTGAAGCAAGATCACAAAGAGCCTCTACACACTCCTACACCAGAGCAGAGGTGAGATTACATCTTGCCAAGGTCTGGAGGGTATCTGGACTGTAGGAACAAATAAGATGGTTTGCGTAAGCAAACCACCCTACCAATCAAAGTCATTTTGAATAGAAGAATTTTTTTTGTATTACTCCTTGAAATATACTTGTCTCATCGAGTGTTACCACAAATTTCCACTTTTCATCAGCTAAATGTGTTTTTTATATGATTTCCTACAATTTGTTTACTTTCAGTAATGGGATTTTGCAAAAGCAGATCCACTCCAAAATACTTTCAATGTATGTATTAGCAGATATTTCTTTAAATTTATTAATATTATTGTTCACGATTAGTTTTCGCTGCGAGTGTTAAAAGACATTTATTAACTTTAGAATTGGTCAGAGCAGTTTGACCAATTTAGCATTACTTTCGGGGCCTATAAGCATCAAGACTATAAATGCATGTGAATGTTGACATTAAAAACTAGAGTAAAAAATTTGATGCTATAAAACGGCAGTTTATAAATGACTCATTATGTCATACTGCTCTTTAATTTCATCATACCATGTATGAAATTTTTTTAAGATTATAATTACTTTCTCATATTGTGATTTTTCTAAACATTTATTGAATTAGTTTAAATTATACTGGCATGTTTAGAAGCTTAAATTAAATATGCTACATGTTCGTGTCAAAGATGTGTAACAATATACTCTATTGAAATAACGACTTTTGAGAGTATTTACTTTATATACTTGATTCCCTCAGAAAGATAAAACAATTGAGTGAAGACAATATATATTTATATACTGACAGTCTTTCAGTAATCAAGAGCTTAGAACAATTAGTACCGAAATCTAAATTAATTACCGAGATACAAAAAGACTGTAAAAACACGAATAACCGAACAGTTAATATAATTTGGATCAAAGCTCATACGGGGATTACAGGTAATGAATATATAGATATTTTAGCAAAGAACGCCCCGAAATCAATAAATTACAAACCAATACAGCTTCTGGTATCAATACTAAAAAAATATATGAAAGAAAACATAAATAAAGATTAGCAAGATTATTGGGACAATAGTGAAAAAGGAAGAGCAACCTATACTATAACGTCTAAAGTAGAACAAAAGTTACAATTAAAAAAAAAACATATTAAATTATTTCATAACCGGTCATGGAAGTTTCCCAACCTACTTGAACAGAATTGGAAAACTAGATTCACCAAATTGTAAAAGTGGAATGATAGGCAACCCTCAGCATTACATGCAAGTAAGATGTAATCTCGTTCCGATGTTATAAAAAAATACGAAAACGAAACACATATCAAATACTTTAATAGAATACATAATAATCGTAATCCTATTAAAAAGTTAAAGGAAATTTATAACATATAAAATTCAAACTACTCTTATATACAAAATAAGTTTTAAAATTTTAAAATTTTTGAAAATACTTTTTAAAAATAGTGATAGTGATAAAAAAGTGTGTTTTTTTAAGTCAATAATTCAGTGTATAACATTAAAATGAATAATGTCGAAAAGTTCTCCCCACCCACTTAGGTTTTTGCATATATAAATTCTACAGTTGGATGTGGCTGTGGGTCATCTAAGTATTTACTTTATCGTTCAAGCATATTTATATATATACATTAATTTTTTAGTGTTATTATAGTGAGAATAAATTAAAATGTCATACACGTTTTATGAAGAAAGTCGATAGTTGCTGGTAGTCATTAGTTTTAGGCATTTAGGATTAAAATTATACTACAAATCAAGTCTTATTACATTAACACTACAACTGAACACTGGCTTAGCGAAGAAGGTATGTGTAACCTCTCGCCAGTTACTGTGTGTATCTGTTAGTAGAAATTTCTCTGCTGAAAAATATCTCCCTATTACTCGCAAACGATATATAACATACATGATAAAAAAAACGAGTCTTATTAAAGTATTGATGACGAGTAGAACAAGTGAAGTAGCATAGTGTGACCAGCTTGTTGCCAAACAATGTATGTTGCTCTAAATACTGAAAAATTCTTTCTCTTAAAAATCTTTTATTATCGGACGTCATGATACAATCCCCAGATCCTATAAATCCGTTTTAAAAAGTCAACAAAATTTTAGGAAGATTGCCGCTTTAACTGCATAATATAAAATTGAATAAATAAAATTTAAATGTAACTTACGTTTAAAACGTTTACGTAATTTTGCAAAGTTAATATTTTATACAATAACTGCTTGAAAAATCTTCATCCCATCGTTAAGCATGCAAAACAAGTGAGATTTTTAAAATGGATGAAATAATTACTAGAATATTTTATATTTATTATTCATCGTAAAAATTACTTCTGGAAGTTCTGGCTCATGAACAAAACTTGAAGATAAAATAACAGAAGTGTCCTGTATTATAAACATGCTAAACAAAATGTCTGCAATAACCTGTTAAAAGGAAAAACATCGCGCAGGGATTGGCCTTTTAAAATAAAAAGTTAATTTTTGAAATTAACTAAGTGTGCATGTCTACCTTTTCTAAAGTGTAATTAATTACTTACAGTTAATTAAGTGATAATTTTGCCTAGGAAAAGAAAACATGAATTATTTTCTCATTACTGAAATATCTGCATATTAAGGAGAGAAAATGAGTGTTAAAATTAGGAAGCTTTAAAGATGGAAGTTTTAATCAGAAATTAAAAAAGTAGGTTTTTATGCTTCTTATTAGATACTTTGCTTGCAGACAGTTAATATTACTTTACGACTTAATATTTTCTAATTCCTATTTTCTATTCAAACGTTTTTTATTAAAGAATTTTTGGTCGTTAATACAGTCATTTTGAAAACTCACATTGATTCATTTATAGTTAGTGTTTGTTTATAAATTTTATGTATAAATGTATCTCTATCTATACACATAAAAATAAATAAAGTAAGGTATTTCATGCTTTTTCGTATTTATGTTATTAAGAAATTTCTGCACAGTGTGTAGTAGAAAAGATTGATATTACGTATATATTTCAATTAACATGTGAATGCCCAAGAAATTTCTAAAAAAAACCCATTCAGTTTACTATCTTACATTTAAAAAATATATTGCAAAGAGCAAAACTATTTAGATACATCTGAATATGATAGCCAAATATATTACACATCAACTGTCATTTTAAACATCATAGTATGCCAATTGTAACACATACGATATTAGTAAAGAAAATTATTAAGTATCACATGTAAACACAATTATATAAAAAGATAATTTATGCAAGAAAATTAAATGATGTGTCATAAAATGATAAAAAAATAAAAGTGATTTGTCTCTATTTCTGTCAATCCGAATTTTTAAAAGGGATTTTATGCGTAAAGCTCCAGAAATTAAAGAATGCCAATAAAACCGATAAATTTATAAGTAGTAGCAGATACTCGAAAAAATATAAGATTACCATCGACATTGTTTAAAGAATAATTTGTTCAGAGGAAACAAATGAAATGTACAGAATATTTCAGTTGCCTCTATAACGGGGGCTACACGTTATCGGTTGATAGATAATTACACTTGGTAAAGGACATATATTTTGATTTTACATATATATATATAAATATATATGTATATATATGTGTGTGTGTGTGTGTATACATGTACATATGTATGTAATATATCAAAATTATTTAACTTTAATATTTCCATAAAAACCTCATCTCTCCCATTCTAATTTCTTAAAATATTTTTCTCAGTCTCTAAATATCTTAATCAAAGGAGCGTTCACGGCTTAAAATTATTTCGATACATTTTCCAAAGCTTTGTATCTTATAGATGTAAATTTTCTGTCTATTCAACACGTTTAACAGATGTAGCCTGCCAAATGGCTTCGCATTTTTCTTGATCTTACACTTAAATTCCCTGAGTAAGTGGGAAAGTTCTGTCTGTCTTCTCTCTTGGGTGCATCTCTGTTCGAGCAGAGTGATTTTTGTGTCTTTCCTTTGTCTGTCATTGACTTGTAAAGATGTCCGTTTTAGCAGCTCTAAAATATATGTTTATTTTGTAACCGTTGAGCGTAGCGCCATCTGTAAAAAAATTAATATAATAGTGTTCACTGAAAGCGAGGGGATTAAATCGGCCATATATTCTGTTTTTTTTTTTTTTTTTTTTTTTAAGTGGATGGTTTGGAGTGATAATATACAAAGCCACTGTAAGTAAATGCTTTATTCCTCTTAATCATAAATCTTATTGGGTTTTCATTTTCCCAACGCTGATCCAATCCATATTCATTTAATTCTATTTCATTGTGTTTAAGTATTTTTCATCCCCCTCGTTTACGCATTATTCTTCTTTATTATACATTCCACTAATTCTTAATATTTCACAGAAATGATTTCAGGAGAAAAACTAAAATTTCTATTTAATGATACAGTAAAAGAAAAAATTTTTTCCTCTACTATCTATATAATTTATACCAGCCGCAGTAGACTCAGTAGCATTTGGCAAAGGCACCGATCTCGTTACTGGAGTGTTGCTAGGCTCAAGCCGACTGAAGACCCGCTTGTTCTTTAATATCGGTAAGGGCACGTAAAATTGGTTAGGGGTCGTAAAGTCTGCCGGATTTCCAAACTATACCTCTAGTGGTGCCAGCCCAAGTCTGGGGGTCTTCTGTTTGTTTCTTGCTTCTGAATTGATGGACTCACTTTATATTTTGGGACACTTTTTCTCTCGTGGTACCTCGTTTAAGTAAATCTTCATTACACCCTTAGCCACTATTCAGTCAAATTTTGAAACGGCTTTTATTGAACGTAGTGATGGCTTTTCTACATCAAAGATAGAAGTGGCAACCAAAACAGATATTTTATGATAGGCTCAAATATATATTTATTAGTTTTGAATTAAGGTATCCGACTGGGATTAAATAGCAGTGTTGGTGAGAATTATTGATTAATTTGATATATATGTACATACTTACATACATATACATATTTATGCACATGAACACCCATTACTGAAGTAAAAAAGGGAATTAAGATTTAGGAGAGAAACAGCTTCCGTATATGAAGTGTGTATGTATAAACACATACACACACATATATATATGTATATGTATATTTATATATATATATATATATGTATATATAAATATGTATGCATATATGTATATATACATATATATATATATATATATATATATATATATATATATATACATACATATATACATACATATATATGCATACATATATATATATATATATACACATATATATACACACACACATATATATATATACATATATTATATATAGTATATATATATATACATATACATATATATACATATATATATATATGTATATATATATATAGATAAATATATACACATATATATATATATATATATATATATATATATATAGATATATATATATACATATATATACATAAATATGTATAGATATATATATGTATATATAAATATGTATGCATATATGTATAATTTCCATAATACAGTGAGTGTAATGAGTTATATTTTTAATTCTTAAAGCAATTTTTTAACTTTACAGATCGTTTTTTAAAAAATATGTGGGTTCTTACAAGATAAATGCAGAATTCTCAATTCTATGATGACAATCTCTTTTTTAAACTTTAATATAACTCTTAGATCTAGTTTCAATACATTTTTGGGGAGTCTGTATGTAACCTCTAATAACCGACCAAAAAAAAGCAACTTTTAGAATAGTGTATTTTAAATTTAACAATATTAGCGGTAAATAAAAAATTTGACTAATGTTTACTAGATATATGTGAAAAAATAGCCATAAGATAATTATTATTATTATTTTATTTTTTTACGCTTTGTATGTGCAAATACAGTTATATAATAAAGTATTATTATTTGCTGCTTTCACAATATGCTTCTCTATCGGTTATATTAAACTATTGAGTTTTATAAATCGATTCTTTCACAAAGAAATTTTTAAAAATATAGTCTTCAAATCGCATTTTTCGGTATCTCATTACATATATTTTCGTAAATTAAGTACAGATACGAGAGGAAAAAAAATAGTGACCTCACTTCTGCCTTTCCAATGTTATCACTTCATTAAAAGACTTTAATTAATTTGCTTTCTTAAAGCGTATCGAAAAGCTATTTAATCTTTCTAAGAGACAATTTTTTATAACATAATTAAGGTTGAGTCATATATTTTAAGTGAGAAAGGTTTAACTTTCTTTTTTAGTTTTGTGTTTTTATTTAATTTGAATCTTCACTGTTCTTCTCTGGAATAAATCGTTACGATTACTTTATTTTAAAGTTAGGTAATTTTAGATCAAAATTCGATGATATCTTTCGATTTTTTTCCTCATTAAGACTTGAGGAATCGACTGAAAACACAGCCTTGCTTTTTTCTGTTGTTTGAGACTGTATAATATATTTTAATTCTATTTTTTGTTAGTACCTTTAATTTATTAGTTTTTTATAAGGAATATTTTTTATTAACTTTAGTTGCATGAGAGTGAAGAGAAAAAGTATTATACCAACTCAAGTGAACTAAATTCATACATTTTTACAAGCCATTACGTATGTGTTTTTAATGAAAACGACTCAAAAATTTATTTTGTAACACGAGGATATTTGTAACCTCGTGTTTCAAATAACCTAGTGTTACAAAATTGTGTATCAAATAACCTCGTGTTACAAATAACCTCGTGATATTTTGTAACACGAGGAATTAGAATACACTATTCTAATTCCTCGTGTATTAGAATAGTTTTAAATATTCTAATACACGAGGTTTAATAAAACATGTATCTGCTTTTGAAAGGCAAGTACAAAAATCTGTAACCACTGTATTTATTTACTTTATCTGTCTGTTGTTAACCTCCATTTATTCAAACTAATAAGAATGTCCCCGTAAATTTAACTTTAGGCACACAGATAAGCATACATTCATTAATTAATTTAACAAGTTTAATCTTGAAAATAATAATAAATCACATAAATCTTATATATATATATACTAAACTCTCATGTTTTAAATTAGTTTAGCTAATGAAATTAATTTAACCTGAGAATACTCGAGCAGGATATGACATACCCCTATCCTAATTTTCTGTACTGTTTCTTCTTAACATTGTTTCAAAAAATGTATTATCTTCCATTAACCAGACTTTAAGTTTATAACCTTTGATGTGGAGGACTGACTGCGAAATTCTGTAAATATATATTTCGCAATAAACTCGAAGTGTCATGTCATACCTTACGCGACGATATCAGTTGACTTGTTGAGTTATCGAGTTTGTTTTTTAATTCACATAACTATAATGCGTTATTGCAGTAAGAAAAATTAAGAAATTTATAAGACCATTTTTCTTAGGTGAAATTAATTTCAACGAGGAATATGCAGAATCATATGATGAGGAAAGCAATAGTAATTATGATTTAGGAACTGAAATTGAAGTAGATTAAGGAATAAAAGACGCTAATTCAAATAAAAATGATTATTTTTAGGAAATGAATACTATGACATAATGGATGAAAAAATCCTTTTCTACTGTTAGGATGTCTGTTTAAAACACTATTACGAAATTCACTGGAAATACATGCTTTTATTTTCCTATGGGAGCTTGGAATCTACTGCTGATATCTTCAGAACAAATTTAAAGATGCTCTAAAATTTTCACTGACTCAATTATAAACTGTTTTTCAGAGAGAAATTAAAAATATAGCTAGAAGTATATAGAAGATTTGCCTAATATTCCTCCCCCCCATAAAAAATAAAAACAGAAAATTTGTGTGCAAAAAGTGGGACAGAAACATATGCATTGGCCACATACCATGTATTTGTAAAAAAATGTGAAAATGGAATACAAATAACATTTTTAAATATGCTTATGAATATATTTTAAACTACTCTCACTGCACTACTATTCTACTTCTCAACTTCTACTTCAAACTGATTTTGCAAGCCGGCAACAAGAGAAAAAATACCTCTAGTTAGGAGGTAACCAGGGTATCTCGGTCATTTTTCCCACGTGTGTCAAGCATTCTTATTGACACATTTCAAGTATTATTTTCAAGTCTAAATTTCAAGTATTATTTTCAGAAAAAATTCTAACAAATATTTACTACTGTAATTATCAAAGACGAGTAAAATAAATTGCATTGCAATTAATCATTGACAGCATGGTATTCGAATTATGACACAAATATTACAGGTATCAGTAGCGGGGTATATCACCACACTGATTAGATTTCGAAAATATGGGTGCACACTACATCAGAAATACGAAAGGTCGTCTCTCAAAGTCAGGGCGCACCGAAATCTTCTAAAATTTCTCGTCTTTCTTTCTTTTACTTCTTCCCTCTCATAGAAATTTCTCAAACATTACAACTCACCTTTTACACTCATTTAACACACTTTTTTATTATTTTTTCCAATCATCTTCCATTACATTATTATTATTTCATATTATACAAATTTTATTGATTACATATGATGTCAAATTTTAAAACCTGAATTGCATTAATGGAACAGCATTATTACTTTTCATAGCCATAGGGTATTTCTAACTAATTATAATGCATATAATTGATGTCATTAATAATGTATTCATAATTTACGAAGGTAAAGATTTAACTTCTTTGCATACGAAATTGAACCTTTTTATAAAAATTTAAAATGCAATGTAACCAGGTTTTTAAACTTATTTATTTTTTTAAATATTTTCAAAATTGTATTTTGATTGAATTTACTTACGAAATTTTATCTCAAAAAATCAATAAGGATAATAATAGTTTTCTAACATTGTTTCTTAATATTTTTGTAACTTATTTTGGAAGTATATATGATTTATAAATTATATCCTTTGAAATTATTAACTGTTTTGTAACCACTATGAATTCTAGTTAAACTCTTTTATTCGTTTTTATTTCTTTTAAAATTTCAAATAACTTATTTTTATGCACTGTTATGATTTACCAAAAGTCTCTAATTTATGCACTCGCAATAGAGTAAATAAATATTTACTTTTTTGGATTCAAGCCAATATTATCGTTGCCGGAGAAAAACTAACAACGTTGACTGTTTCTTTATTTGAGGCTTTTTTTAAAACAATACAGGATCGTTGAAATATCATGCTTAATTAAATCACATAATCAAGAAAGTATTGAATTGGACAACATACAACAGTTGTTCACGGACATGTATAAATTTGTAACTAGTATTATCTTTGATATTTATCATAATGGTCAACAATCTGCAATATATAAAGTTTGTTTAACTTTTTTATATGTCATAGTTGTTAAAAAATTTTCTTTTGCAATTTCCATTACCATTACCAAAAGGTAAGCACGAGGTGAAAAATATAATAAAAGATTAACCCATCAATACTTAGCGTCCCTTTTTAGAGACAAATTAAAAAAATTATAGAAGTTTTATGTTTTATCGGAGAACATTTCTATTTCGTTAAAAGTAGAAACTAGAATTTACTGCCTAAATCTCATTTTTAATGGCTATTATCATCCATGCTTACAGTGGAGTTCAAACCCACGAAATTCGTTCTCAGAGAGTAGGCATTCTAAATTGTAATGGCGTTGTATGTGGCTAGCATAACTATGTTGTATAACATAATTTGTTATAGAAATCCTCCTCTAATCCTTCTAATTTTTTAGAAATGCATTTAAAATGACAATTTTTTATTACCATGGACGGAAGGTGAATGGAATTTTGAAAGACAGTTTCCTAATTTTTCCAAATGATTCGCTCTTAATTTACTAGAATTGTAAGAGAAACATAAACTAATGTGCTTTACGTATTTTTGTAATTTATCAATGTGATATTTTCCTAATATTTATAAGATTGCGTACTTTGGGAATTAGATGATACTGAAGAAATATCCTAATTAAAATATTAAACTAAACTAAACCCTGCGTTACCGCCCAATTTGAGAGCCATGACTTACAGTTCCAATATCCGTTTTCGAGATCAAGAGACATGGGGCACGTAGAATGTGTCCCACTTAAATGGTCAACCTTTAGTGGAACCCCTAAATAAAAAAATAAAAATATTCTAACAAAACGGGCTCTGCCCGTGTGATGAGAAATAGGGAACCATTGACTATGTGGTCTTCTACTGTGTAATCTTCAGTGAGTTGCTGAAGGATTTCGTCCCGTACTGTTCCCAGTTCGCCTGTTCTCAAAATATTCGAACTCGCTGTGATTCCTAGAATACTTGTAGGACTCATGAAAATGATCGTACTGCTGTTCGTAGAACTTAATCCCTGATGCTCCGCCACCCGACCGAGCATGGAGATCAAATAAGCGTTCGTTCGTTCAGGCAGTACATGCACTACAGAGCCATCCTGTCACAAGGTAGTTCGAACGCGAATGGGTAATGCGCTACAAATTCGAACGACTCTTGTGTCTTCGTGTGGATTCGGTCGGAGACACAGATTTGTTGCCTAAAGTCATTGGCACCATTTTCGGATTGGCTGCGGTATATTACTCGGATGGCGGTGGTAGTCCGGAGAACTGTTTTCTCAAGTTTGCTTGGTTTGCTTTGGAGTGCTACGGTCTACGTTTTGCAACACGAGGGCTAATGAGACCAGGATTACAGCCTAAATCCGATTCCGAACGACTACGAACATTCATGCCACTGTTGGATTCGAAGCCACGAACTCCGGTAAGGAAGGCGAGCACCCTAACCTATCGGCCATCGTTCGAAAACTGTCCTCTCAGAGTCACTGTCTATAGGGGTTGTTGTCCTTCGACCATAATCGCTTTACCTTTGCCCGTGAGCTCTTTGGAGACGAATAAGAGGATTATTATACTTATGCGGGTACCCAGTGTTAAGTTCCGAAGCATGATCGGCTTCGGGACAATCTGAGAAGATTGTCAACCCACTGACGGGATAAAAAGCAGAGCCAACATTTCCCATTCCGACTATCGAACCTCGAACCTCTGGCTTGGGAATTGTGAAAAGAAAGTACCCTCACATTGCAAATGTGATTATGTTATTATTCAAGTAGTTTAAAAGCTGTTTTGACAATATTTACTACAATTTTAATAAACTAATAGATAAAATATATAATAAATTAATCATCAGAAACTTTCTTTAATTTTTTATTTGATTGCCCGTATCAGTTTTGGGAGTCTCGTAAAAGCCTATAAAAATTACATTAGGACAACTTTTAATTAAGAAATTCTACATAAAACTGCGTAAGCATCATGATAATGTAAATAACAATTAAGAATCAAACTAACTGCGAAAATTAACTTTTCATTATTATTTGGCAAAAATATGATTAAATAATTATTTACTTTATTTATAATGATTACCTTTTAACAAGTTATTACAACCAATTACTTTACTAAAAGCAATATATAAACTGATAGATTATCATCTACAGTAATTATTACAGTCGTAAGTTATTTTGGAAATATTTACTATGTAAAAGAAGAATTAATCTCAAAAGTTGGATAATATTTAAATAAGCAAGGCATATTTAAATAATTTTAAAACACTTTTAACTGAGGAAAATAAGATAGGATGGTTTAGTATGCCTTACAATGCTCTATTTTTTGCGTGACCTAATAGATACAATAAAATTCTTTAATGACAATCTGCACGTGCAAAAGTATAAAAATAACATACCATGGTAAACTAAATTAAAAATAAAATTACCTCTCTGTGGTGAGTTAACGAATATTTTTTGGAACGTTTTAGATTGCATTTTCAAGATTAAACAAGCTAAATCCAGTTATCTTTTGAGACAGCCGGAAAGTTTCATCTAGAAAAAGAAACTTTGGTATTTTAACTAGTATTTAAAAGCATTAGTTTTTCCCAGAAAAACGTGAAGCTTTTACGTAATAAAAAGTTAATTATAGATTCCCAAATTGCTTTGCTAATTAAGTTTTTGTTGGGATTTCATAATAACATTACACAGGAAATAAAACATGGCTGCAAAGAAATTCCATTTTAGTTTATTTTTCTTTTTTTTTAATAATTTCTGAAGTGCTGTTAAGTTTTTTTATATCACAGAAATAATGGCTCAACTAAATTCATAATCTAATGTCAACAGTTGATTGAACGGAAAATCTAGATACGTTATAGTGAATATACATACTACATTACAGAGCAAACATTTTAATTGATATATTTTCAGCATAATAATTTTTATTTAGATTTAAAGGTTTATGTTTGGGGAAACTGTTAGGCAAAGAACAAGCTGTAAAGATATCGTAAACTGTAACTTTATTCATTTCTGTATATACATATTATTTGAAAGAGTAATTATAATTGGAAAAATGTGTTGATTGGAACCTTACTTACTGATGAACCTTACTAACCTTACTAACCTTACTGATTGGAAATTTACTTATATACATAAGAAATATATTTTATATGATTCCAAAAAGAAAAAAAAATCAAGAAAAAAATTATTTTCTTTGCTAAGGTTTCAGTAAGGTGAATAGATAAAAATTAATAAAAATATCGATAAAAATTGTACTTTGATATCTAGAAAGAATTCAGTTTTTTTATACTGTTAAAAATTGCATTGTCAGCTAATACATGACTTACAGAAAATATTTAGACAAGTAGTAAAATAATCTAAGTATTTTTTTCAAACATTATGATTTACTGTTTCAGGAAACTCTAATTAAGTTGTATATATGACTTTCAGTACATTTTCTAATTGGAATAATGACTTTTTTTAAAAAAATAACAATAGTTCACTTAGCAAAGAAATAATAAAAATTTACCTTCACTAATTGTAATTGTTAGTCAATTAAGTTCAATTAAAGAGAAGATGTAATATCAATCGTATTTAATATACTCGCTTTACAAAATATAATTATTGGAAAGTTTAACTTTATTGTATTTTTTAAAGCATAGAATATCCTTACGGTGTTAATTATTGATTAAAATAAAGACTATTTCGTTATCTTCTAAATATTTACATTTGTAATGAGATACTAAATGTAATGAGATATTTGTACTGAGAAACGTTTTTAGCTCTGTTTTTCACTAGAGGAAAAATATGTGGTTTTTTTCTTAACATTTGTGGTACTGATATAGCTACAAAACATCTGCACTCTCAATAAATGTAAAAATTCCGAATTTTCAAGCTGTCCTTTATGAACCCCATTTTGAAATTTCTCATTCTATTTTTCGTTCTTGTGTAATTTATGGTTGCAGAGTTCAAAGGCAATACACAGAAAATTTAAAAACAATCTTCATACCCAAAATATTCTACATTTTTTGTATACCAAGACATTGCTAGGATATTTATTATGAAACTAGAAATAATTGATTCATTTTTAATCAGATGTCAATTTTATAGAATTTTCAATCAAAAATTAAGTAGGTAAAATTTTGCGTTTATAAAGGGGTTAAATCCCATTATTCATTCATTAAACAGGAAAAATACATTGCAAATCTCCTTCTACCAATTGGGTAACCGAAATTTTCATAAATGATAATATAGGAATATAGGAATTCTTGGGTAAGAAGTTTAAATGTTAGTCAAATGTCTAAGTTTGAATAGCAACTTGGGTTGCCATTTCGTTGAAGCAAACTAAGTCTGAGACTTACTCCGGGTCAAATTTTAGCTATCTCGGTTATAAAATATCTCCCTATATACGTATGTATATCAAGATAATAGTTACAAGACATCTAAAAAAATTCTAAAAGAGTTTGTAAAAATTCAAATGTGTTTAGAAATAAATCAAAAACTTAAAAAAACTGGAACTTTTTTCGAACTTTGCTGGTGTTGAGTTTTGTGCAAATTCATATACTATTAATACTATTTTAGATCTTTAGAAATCATTTGAACGATTTTTCTGTGTTAAAGTTCATATAAAAGTTTATGCAAAAAATATTTTTTACAAATGAAGAGATTTTTTAAAATTTCAACTACTTTTATCCATATTTTCTATTAAATAAAAAATCACTATCAAATTAAGAAATTTCTACATTGTAACAAGGAGTTGCAGTTCAACAAAGCCAGAGCGACCTAGAGGCGAAAGCGAAGTGAGTGACCCTCCTTCGACCCCATTGGACAAGAGGGGTTGCTAACCGCCGAGTAGCCCGCTTCGACCAAGGCAACGCTGCCCAACGAACTTTTTAGAGAGACCTGCAGGCCCCCTCGGAGAGAGAGCTAGGAAGAAGGAGTGGGGAGCTTAGAATCTTCTACACAAAATTGGCATTATTTCTTTTTTTCTTCAAGACGCCATGTTTGGCATATCTCCGACTGAGTGTGGTCCCTTTGGCATCATAGCCTAAAAATCATTTTATATCCTATTAACATTTCTATTTAAATTCAAATAATCATAATTCAGCAGGAAGAATTAGTTTTTCTTTCCAATTTCCACTTATACGTGCGGCTGACCTTGACGCTCTATCGGCTTCATCTTAACATACATTATGAATAAAATAGGTTTGAAACTTTTAGCCGCTTCCCTTACAATTTTTTTTTTTGAAAAAAAATTGCAAAACATCATCCCATTTTTAAAATTTTATCATTAAATACAAGATAACAGAACGAAATAAAATTTCTAGATTTTAATTTTAATTTTTAATTTTTTACAAGTGCAAAAAGCATTTAGTATTAATATTAGTTTATTATCCTGAGTTATGTTGCAAAAGAGAAAAAGTTAAATATTAGTATTTGTATGATAGTATTTTAAACAAGGGGAAACACAAAGTGATACCTGACATTCTATACAATGGTATCTGGTATCTTTTCTTACCTCTTTCACAAGAGCACAAAGTACAATGTCTCGTCGTATTTGATTTTTTTTTCAGTAGCAGGAATAATATCTGGAAAATTCCTTGAGGTTAACTGAATGGTGAAGGACTAATGCTCGGTCTTCCTAATGTGGCAGAAAACTCGTCACTAAGAACTCTTCTTCTTTATACATTAATAATCCACACGCCGACGTATACTATACAATAGGGAAAACACATAACTAGTTCCGCAAAAAGAGCCGCGAAACCAACAATACCACCTATCAAAGCTGAATATTTCCTTTTATTTTCTCAATGCTGAGTAAAACCGTGATAAAGCAAGTCGTACTGACAAATTTTGCTTCGCAAGAGTTTTCTCAGGATAATAATTAACTGCAATATATACGAACCTGAGATAACTCGGGATAATCAGGCAAGCGGTTAATCATAAATGTTTAGTATAATGTTGCATATATTTAAAGTATTAAAACACAAAAGAAAAACCCTTAGTCCACAGGGACAGATACACTTCATACTGCTCAAGCCAGAAAATGTTAACTGTAATATTCCGCAACCATTTTCTAATATTCCATATATTTCGTTTGGAGAAAACATCCTATTTTTGATAACGTTTATTCCCGCATTTGTGCTTCAACTGCTTTTAATAAAATAAAAGGCACGAGCATAAAGATTAAAAATTTTTCTTGTGGCATTCAGAAAGTCTTCCAGCAGAATATGACTTCCTGCTAGTTAGTAATGCACTATGTAAAAATTCTTTCTCCATAATTTTATATTTATTTATATTTATATATTTTTATTTATTATTATTTATATTATTATTATATTATATTATATTATATTATTATTATTATTATTATTATTATACTATTATTATTTATATTTATATTCATTTATATTTTTACTGATATTTATATATATTTATGATTTATTATTTCTTTATATGCTTCCATTTATTTTCACATAGTAAGGAGTACTTTCTTTTTCTATATTCATCTTGAAAAATGCATGAAAAAAAGTTTTTCAAATTTTGTCTACGTGAATTACAATTTTTCATAGATGAAAAGAAAATCTCTTAATCGATAAGGCATTGTTTACTATGTTGCTTCGTTTCGGAATAAATGTAATCATTCGTGCAACTACGTATATGGAAGGATAATAAGGTTTTTCGATATCAAATAATATTAAAAAAAATATGCATATAATGAGACTCTTGATACTGAAGCTAACCTCATATCTTCACATTG
>CM063504.1:5733203-5788203 GCA_032207245.1 Pardosa pseudoannulata
GAAGTGTACGGTTCTGGAGGTTGGGCACTCATCTATTATGAAAAATCATGCCAAAGTTGGTTTATAACTGTAGACGATGAAGGAAAGTAACAAAAGAAGAAAAGAGGAATCGCTACATCTATGTGCAATGCGATGTATCCTTCTGAGCTGCAACAGGATTCTCATTTTTGCATGGAAAATAATCCCAATAAAATTGAATTATCCATACAATTATAAAGGATTTACTTACTAAACCTAGATTTAAAATGTAAAAATTAAATTAAGGAAAATAAAATTAAATTCCTTAAATTCTCTTGTTTTTTTTTATCAATAATAAAACACAAAAACTTGAAATATTGTGAAAAAAAATAAATGACACACTAAAGAATCAATAAATGGTTTCTTGAAAATAAAGAAATCTCTAGTAATTGTTGTGATTGCTAATAATATGTACATAAAGATCAAATAGAATGTAGAAATATTTTTAAGTATTTATGAATTATTAAGAATAAACTCACGTGTACTGTAGAAGTTAAAGTATAACTGCTTGCTGAGGATATTACACATACTTTAAACAATTTATGCCCTGAAACTTAGCAAAGCATTACCTTTAAAATAGGAGATAACATTGCCTTTAAAACTCGAGATTTATCAATCTATTAAAGTCAATTCGAACTTAATTAGAATGCTATCTTATATTAAGCTGTAAATCGAAATGAACAATATTTAAAGAAGACATTTCTAATTCAGAAAGTTTATTCTAGTAATTATTTCAAAATCCAGACAATAAATAGTAATAGAATTAAATAAAGGTAAATGCTTAAGGCAATTTTTTATTTCATAACTATCAGTCATTTTGACTATATTTCATCTGAATGGTATTCAATTGAAGAAAGAATTTGATTTTTAAAGTTATGACAAATTACACAAGAGAGAAAAAATGTAATTTATGTTATGATGTTTGACAGAAATGAAAAGTTCAGCTATTATTCAACAAAGCATAGACATGGATTCAGAATAGAACATGAGAATGAATTGCATATGAAAGAAAGAAAAAGTTCGTAAAATAAGTGTAAGATACTAATAATTAATTGAATTGGAATAAATAAAACATAATAATATTGTTTGCATATGAAATATTAACAAAATTAATTAACCAAATATGAGATAATACTTTTAAAAATGTGCAACACCTTTTGTAGATTGAATTCAAATACTGTTATTCGTATTACCATATTTAATGTCAGGTTGACATGCATATTATAAAGACTATTATTTTCATAAAATTTTTTTATGAAAAACCATTAAATGTCTTAGTATTCCCTTTTACGAAATGAATTTTGTTTGAGTAAAAATTTAGCTGCTTTATGCATCCATATTAAATGAGTTAGACGCATTTAATATAGAAGGGTTGGGATAGTTTATTTTACACTCAGTGTGAGCTGTGGTAAGTGAATCGGCAAAGGCAACACTTTAGTAAGTGGAGAGTTGCGGGTTCGGAGCCCGAGCCGGCTTAAGATCTGCCGTGTTCGTTAAAGGTAACTGGAGCACTTAAAATAGGTTCGTGGTCAGAATGTCCTCCAAGTTCTCAATCAATACCTCCGGGAGTTGTAAGCCAAGCCTATTGATCTTCTTTCTCCCTTCTTCAAAATTACCAGTACCCTCTTGAGCATAAGTCGTACTTTCATCAATGTGGTGTTCGTTAAAAACGAAAGGCGCACCTCTTTGTTTAATACGAGTAGCTCAATAGTTTGACCAAGTGACATAAGCCAACAACAACAACACTCAGTGCTACAAACATATTTTGCCTTATAACTCAAAATAGTGTTTACAATAAAAGCCTGAAAATATTGCTACATCCTAGATCACCAACTGTTATATCTAAATATATATACAAAAGTGCTTTAATATATTTATAAATGTATATATACTACTGAATACAAACATTTCGTGATGTATTTAATTAATTCAAAAATGTACACTTTTAATCCATCAACAGTTCGACAATTTTAGGGAGCTGAAGCACATTATTGATGATATTTTCAATATAGTGACAAAAATTGGATAATTGAACAGTAATGCTAAAATATTGTGTTTCTGGAATATATATATATATATATATATATATATATATATATATATATATATAATTTAAAAAAAAATTTTTTTGAAAACTATAAAAACGAAGGTACTTAGGATAAACTTTCATTTGTTTTCAATGAGACTGTACTTTCGGTATACGTAGGTTGTAGCTTTTTAAAATGTGTATCTGAAGCTAGTAAAAGATATTCAGGAAAAATACACAAGTGCTGAACCGTACCTTTGGTATCAATAGTCTTAAAAACATTATGAAAATCTGTCATTGGTGAACGTTCTCCGTTATTTGTATATTCTAAATATAAGTTATTCATAAAACGTTTCAGATTTTTGTTGTAATGTTTTTATAGGTGAACCCAAATGGTCGGAAAACAGAAAGTGATCAAACTCTTAGAGAAGTGCGTTTCAATATTCTAGAGTCTCTGGAATTCTGATCATATGAACACTGTTCTAACTAATCTTTGAATTTTAGTACCTGTCAAATGAGTACTTGTATTTAGTAACTGTCAAATGATTGTTATTATATACTTGTACAATATGTATCTATATTTCTTATAATAACTTAAACTGAAACACTCAAAACGTCAATGTAATCAATGGAGTTTGAACTCAGAATCTCCTGTAATGATGTACACTACGGTATCATTTCTTTTGTAATTGAGTCTCTAACTGACACTGTACTGCTCTTTGATGATAGTGTAATATGTTTATACTTTATAACTTTTCAGGCATGTGGTTGTTTTGGATAATTTCTAAAATTACTTATTAAACTGTGTCATAATGTCTACATTTTTATTTAATTTCTCAAACATAAAATCAATCTACTGTATATTTATAATACTCCTTATATCTCCAATTTTATAGTTGAATATTAAAGGAACTAATAGGTTATATTGGGGGTCCACATGTGATATATGTAGTTTTGTAAACAGAAAATAATAGATAAAAATGGTTTTTATATTAAGTAGCTTGAGGAATACTATGCAGAATATGAATGTATAAAATAAAGTTCCGTTATAATATAAAAATATTTAATCAAAATCTGAAATAACTAAAGCTCATGATATTTTGTGTGTTTGAATAGATTAATTTCTACTCGTAATCTATCTCTGTATAAATCCTTTATTAGTATCCTCCATACCATGCATATTCCCATATGTTGCACCAATCTCTATATGTCAATTGTTATTAATCATGGTTTCTATATTATGCTTAAAAAATTCAGCTGATACATTTGATTTATGTAGTTTTATAAACAACAACGAACGAAGAAATATTTTTTTTATACTAGGCAGCATAAATACATGCTAATCAAGAATGTACAAAATAAAATTTCCATATAATCAGAATTACTTTATTCGAAATATAAAGTTATAAAGTTACTAAAGCTTATTTTATTTTCTATTTAAAATAGAAAACAAATTACTAAGGATAATTTAAGATTGAATAAATCCTCTATCTCTATCTTATCATCTATAAATTACTATGCATATTTCCATATGGTGCATCAATCTCTTTCAGTCAACTTTTAATAATCTTAGTTGTATTATGCTTGAAATGTTCAGTTTCTAAAAAAATAATGCAGCCGAATAGATTCACTTACCTTTTAATTATTCCTCGAAGGCATTACCTCTGATTAGTTGCAGATAACTTTTTTTATACTGTTTCAATTGTCATATAATATATATTTTATTTGTATCGAGTATAAAAATAACCTTTGCTTTTATCGCAATTATACTGCCTCTTTTCCTTCAGAAACTAATTAATTCGAGAAAAAAAGCAGCTTTCTTGTGTCTTTGTTATAATTGTTTTATTAATGGGATGTTAACTAATTGGTTTTTTTTCTCTGTTTTCCTTGACTTCAATAGTTTTCATTAGTTCGTAAAAAGGCTAGTTATGAAAACAATTCTTTCTACAAAGAAAAAGATTTCTTAATGTTTACTGTCACAGTCTGAATGTTTCATAAGTGTTTTATTTATCTTCTTTATAGTTTATTTTTTACTTTTATACTCGTAAAAAACAAGACATTAAAATAATGAATGAAAACAAAACTTAATTTAATGCATAAATGTACAAAAAAATCAAGGAAATAAAATGTGCCAATAGTTTATGAAATAAAACAATTTCTTAGTAAATAAATCAAACAGCAACTTAAAAAAACATTCCGTCATACATATTCTTTATACTAAAACAGATTTCTCTTTTTGTATCCCAAAACTATTTTCTTATTGTATTATTAAATTTTTTAAGGTTTTCCTACTTCATATATTTCAGACAGTAAAAAAGCTTGTTTACCACAAACATAAAAGACGGAAGTTAAAAGTTGAAGATAAAAGTAAGGGATTAGAGGTTCAGAGGATCTTATGTTATCCCTCTGGGATGTTGTTAACAAGTTTGATCCAGTGGAATCTTTAATAAAAAATAAAATTCACGAGTTTTTAAACGTTTCACTTTTTTTGGGAAGTGTGCTCACTTTCTTAAAGTAGCATTTTACATTTCTTTAAAATAATTTCAGAATTGATTTCAGATTAATATTTTGAATAATTGCATATTCGTTGAATAACTTCATTAGACAAGAAGAATAACTAAATATGAAGGATTCAAGTATTTCTAACTTTTAAAAAAAATAATAATCTTCTTCCGGTTACTTTTCTACGTTTATCGTCTTATAAACCATGGTATTATTTTTAATCCCCTTCTATTTTAATACCTCTATTTGAATATTTAAAACTCTGGTGACTACGACATTTTTTCTTTGCGAGAGAAAATGTGAATGCGAAATTTTCCATAACTCTATTTTATAGTGCTATCATCACTTATTACCAAATATGAATATTCGATAAAAAAAATGTTGTGTACCCTACTTTATATAGCCAAGATCATTTATTATTAAACATGAATACCGTCGAAAAAAATTGTATACTCCTAATACCTGTTCGAAAAATTTTGCGTACTTCTAGTTTATAGGGCTAAGACCACTAATTACTAAACTGAATATCCGTTGGATAAATTTTTGTGTACTCCTAATTTATAAGCCAAATATCACTTGTTGTTAAACATGATTACCCGTTGGAAAATTTTTGTGTACGCCTAGTTTATAGCGCTAAGTTCACCTACTAGTAAGCATGAATATCCGTTGGAAAACTTTTGTGCACTCCTGGGTTATAGGGCTAAGACCACTAATTACTAAATATGAATATCCACTGGAAAAATTGTTGTGTACGCCTAGTTTATAGGGCTAAGATGACCTATTAGTAAGCATGAATATAAGTTGGAAATATTTTGTGCACTACTAGATTATAGGGCTAAGACCAGTAATTACTAAACGTGAATATCCGTTGGATAAATTTTTGTGTACTCCTAGTTAATAGGGCTAATATCTTTTATTGTTAAACATGAATACAGGTTGGAAAATTTTGTGTACTCTTAGTTGATAGGGCTAATATCACTTATTGCTAAACATGAATACCTGATGGGTATATGTTCACCTAAATTTTATATAAAATTGTCAATAGTTGGGAAGTGACACAATAGCTAGTTATAAGAACTCACCTATTAAATACCTCATGTGTTGAAGGATATTTAATAATAAATTATGTAAGAGCTCTTTTCAAAGTAGAAAAAAATTGCAGTAAGATAGTTTATCGATGCAAAATTATTTTTAATGTCTTTTAAAATTGAAGTTTTAACCCAAAATCACAAAAGATAAAAACTGAAAGCGTTAACGTGTTGCAATTTAATTTGGTTTGGTTTAAAAGATTGAGGTCAGTGTTATAGATTACAAAGTTTATTTAACCCGCATCAACTGATTTAAGCCAATATTGAATCTTTTAGAACATTAAGGTGGCAGCGATATTTAAATCTGTCGACTCTGGTACTAAAGGATAGATTCCTACATATTCCGAGATCATACAGTACAGTAATAAGATAATTTATATCTTAAATAACTTAACTTGATTCCCTCAGAAAGATAAAACAATTGAGTGAAGATAATATATATTTATATACTGACAGTCTTTCCGTAATAAAGAGTCTAGAACAATTAGTATCGAAATCAAAATTAATTACCGAGATACAAAAAGAATGCCAAAACATGAATAACCGAAATATTAATATAATTTGGATCAAAGACCATATGGGGAATACCAGTAATGAATATGCAGATATTTTAGCATAGAACGCCACGAAATCAATAAATTACAAACCTATACAGCTATTAATACTTAGAAAACACATGAAAGAAAACATAAATAAAGATTGGCAAGAATATTGGGATAATAGTGAAAAAAGAAGAGCAACCATACTATAATATCAAAAGTTGAACAAAAGTTACAATTCGAAAATAACATTTTAAACTGGTCATAACTGGTCATGGAAGTTTCCCAACCTACTTGTATAGAAATGGAAAACTATATTCACCAAATTGTAAATGCGGAATGATAGGCAACCCTCAGCATTACATGCAAGTAAGATGTAATCTCGTTCCGATGTTTATTAAAAAATACGAAAATGGAACGCATATCGAATACTTTAAAAGATTAGATAATAATCTTAATTTTAAAGGAAATTTATAATATATTAAATTCAAACTACTCTTTTATACAAAAAATTTTTTAAATGAATGATAATGTTTAATGAAAATAGTGATAGTCATAAAAAAGTTTTTATTTTAAATCAATAATTTAGTGTATAACTTTAAAATGAATAATGTCGTAAAGTTTTCCCACCCACTTAGGCCTTTGCATCCATAAACTCTTCAGTTGGATATCTATGTCTTAAACAAAACTGAAACAGAAAGGATTGTGCAGTTAAATTTGAAAACTTTAGAACGAATTAAATTAAATGACTCAAGCGATCGTTTAAATATGATTAAAAGGCTTTAAAAGGCTTTAAAATTGAGTGATTATTCTACAAATACCGTTTTTATACGGTTTTAAAAGCTATTTCTTTTATAAATAATGCTGATTGAAATTCATAACAATGCATGTGTAAATTCCCAAATCACGACACAGACTATTATATATGAATGTATATAGAAACTACATATTAGAAATCACAAATGTAATAGTGAGTGAATAATAACTGCATTTTTGGTCAATCACTTAAGTAAAATTAAGGAAATATTTCGGAAATATAATATACGCATTCAGAACCAATGAATAAGTAATGGGATTAAAATCACTAGGTTTAGAGCACATTGTAAGCATATAGAAAATGAACATTATTTCAATTACAGCTATAGATTGCTTATTATTATTAATGTAACACCACTCGTTATGTGTCGTCAGTTGTTTAATTGTACAATATTATCAGTAGCATCGCAGAAACTAAAATATGCATAAAATGCTTTAAATATATTTTGTAAAACTCCATTGAAAGAACCAATATCTGAATTGAAATATATCGCGGTATTCCATATATGGAGTCTATTAGTTTGTGATCAAAGGCAGAGGCACATAATCTTGAAGCAGGAGTACTATTCCCAAAATAATTTTAAATTTGCATGAAGAATAATTGGTAGAAACTGGTCAGCTATAAACTAATAATATTTATTTCAACATTTATAAAATTAGGACATACATTAATGATTGTAACGCATAGAAAACCATAGTTTCAAAATAAGAATAAAGGGATGTAAAAAAAGGAAGAGTTGCATGTATATTGGGATGTCACAGTGAGATGATGTAGAATTTAGGGGTGTAAAGAAATGGAGGTTTATTATACTCTCTAGTTATCACAAATATTTGGAATTCCCTATATTTCCTATGATTGCTAAACTTAGCATAACTTTTACCCAGTTAGACTGTAAAAGCTAGTATGGTGCATTGTAACCGTTTAGAATTGATTTTAAATAGTAGGATTTGATCTGCACCGATAATCACAAAATTAAGGATATTAGAGATTCACTTGTAAATATTTAACTAGAGCAAGAATATTATCTAGATAGTTATCAAATATATAAATATAACCCAATAATTATAAAATTACTGGGTGCATGATAGCCCCTATTATTTTTACTTGCCAGAGCTACTGGGCAAGGAGAAATTGCATCCAGCTAGTAGTAATAACGAACGATGCAGTCTGGCCACATTGAAGAGAACGGCACAAGTCTAATTAAAACTTTATTTTAGATCTGCTAAAACGGACATCTTTACTAGTCAACGACAGACAACAGAAAGACACAAAAATCACTCTGCTCGAACAGAGGTGCACCCAAGAGCGAAGACATAATTTTCCCAAGGTAGAAGAAACTTACACAGCGAATTAAGTGTTAAGGTCAGGAGAAAACGCTTAGTCATTTGCCGGCGACAGTTGGAAAACGTCTTGAATAGACAGAAAATTTACATCTATATGACAGAAAGCTTTGGGAATTGTACCGAAAGAATTTCAAATCAAAGACCTCAAGTCCTTTGATTAAGACATTTAGAGGATGGGAAAACAATTTAAGGAATCAGAATGGGAGAGAGGAGGTTTTTAAGGAAATATTAAAGTTTATTAATATTTTATAAGGAAATATTAAATATTAATGAATAATTTTGATATGTTCATATGTTAAATATGTTCAATTTACATATGTTCAGGAAGTGATTGGACTTCATATTGTATTAAACCACCAGGTGACGATACGTTATGAGGAAGCGAGATTCAGGGGGTAAGATCCAAATGAATATTTACTTTGATGTAGCATAGTTCAAAGATAAAAAAATATGCCTTGCAATACTACAACCAATTAGTTTTAACTCACAGTATGTATTCAAAATTTACCTTCGCAATATATCAGTTGTTGTCGTATTCAATAATCGAATATGCAAGAATAATTACTAGGACAACAACTGATAGATAGAACAATCTATCAGTTGTTGTCCTAGTAATTATTCTTGCATATTCGTTTCTCCTACAATTTGTTCATCTGTTCAATATCATAATTCAATAGTCCCTGATTTCGTATTTATTAATGATAATGTCCATCTGCAGTAAGCAAAAACCATGAAAAGTTGCTTTAAAGATGAGGATAATCTCGTTTGCAATGGTTAGTTATATTCCCCTAAAAAACGTCAATTCAATGGTGGCTTTCCTTTTTACACAGACGAAAAAGATTGAAAACCTTTATACTAGCTTGAAAAATCATGGCCTCAGTCTTTTGAAAATATAACAAATTCTCATCATCGGATTTTTTACATTGTGAAAAATTATTAATGCTGGTGAAACATTGTCCCTCATCCCACATCTCCCAAAAAATTAGAAAAAAATTACTGATTTTGATAGAGAAAATTTATTGAAAGACAATTAAAGTCTTTACACATCCATCAACACAATTTTTTAGATTCAGTGAGAAAACAGCTACCTTCGTAAATCGAGAACCTGTATGTCATCCTCTTTTCAATTCTATGTAACAGTTTATTTATTGCCTCCGATGAGGACCAATGTTCTTAAACAATTGTTGACAGATTTTTGGCATGTATTTTTAATGACAGTTTATCTCTCGGTTCACAAATGACAGTGAGAGTGACGGTGATTATATTGGAAAATAGTGTTAGATGTACGTGTATGACTACAAAATTAGGCAATTTATTATCTGACTTTGCCTTTTCACTCTGACTTATGTCATCTTTCTTGAGAGAGCTAAAGTAACACAGAACGGGATAGAAATATTGTAGGCCTGTATTAAGTATATCCTGTATATGGTTACGGTTATTCTGGATATGGTTCTGACTTGTTATCAGTTAGATTCATATACCTTCTGCTAGGTAGAAAAATATAATATCTTACTAATGCAATCACATGGACCATTTTTACATTTTACAGTTTTCTTTCTATGTCTTAGGTGTATTAATAATCTGCCAAAATTCGAAAAACTATTGTAATAGGATTTACTATGATAAACATCTCATCAATATAGTTTGTGAGATGTTAAGAATTAGTAGAATGTATAATTAAATATATAAACTAAAATAAAGACTTTGTGATTGAGAAATAACCAAAGGGAAAGTATTTGCTAACAGTTTATTGTAGATTAGAATTTGACATTACAAAGCTATTATATTACTATCAATAGATAATTTATGACTACTAACATTTAAGATTTTAACACAGTAAAATAGATAAGAATAATATGAACGAGGGGGATACATAATACATAATCACAATCAAATAGAATTAAATGTATATGGATTGAATCAGCTTTGGGAAAATGAAAACCCAATAAGGTTTATGATTAAAGGAATTAAGAATTTACTTACTACAATGAATTTGAATATTTTCACTTCAGACGTCTTCCAAACCATCCATTTTAAAGAAACATCAAGAAAAAAACAGAGCATATTGGTTCGAAGCCGATTTAATTCCCCCTCTCCGCGCTCTAAGCGAACACTATTATTATTATTTTTTTTACAGATGGCGCAAGGAGCAACGGTAACAAAATAAACACACTTTACAAAACTATTAAGCAATTGCTGCCGCTGATCTAGCATCATGGCTGCTGGACGGAACATAGTTGTTCCATTTTAAATTTAAAGAAACGGATTTTCTTCACTTCTTTGACCTTCAGTTATTAAAAATTTTATATGTTAAGCCGGAGTCTGGAAATGATTTTTTCTACGTATACGGATTTTTAATGTTTAAAAAAAATTACGCATGTACGAATTTTTAAGAAATAAGTATCCACCTTTATAAACTTGCATGTAAGATGAGAGGTTAATTAATGAATTTCCTTAATATTTAAAACCTGAAATTTCTTAAAAAAATTTTTAAACGAAAAAAAAGTATTTTAATTATTTGTTATATTTTACTTAAAATGAGATCCATATTATGTAAATGGTCGATAAAAATCGCTTAATATATTAAATATTTAAAGAAATTTAAAATATAAGTTTTGAACGAAAATAATTATTGTTCTTTGAAAGAGATTTTTTTTTCTGGGATTCAGTTTCACTTTTTAATTATTCATAACTATCATATATCCCGTCATATGACGGGATCAGTAAAATTTTTAATTTTCCAAAATTGTAAAGTACTCTATGAGGCAGGTAAAAAAATGGTTTGTTTTTTGGCTGAGAATTATCTGGTAAACGCTCAATAATTTGTTTATTTTTATTGACCGCATGTTAGCTGCCAATTTTAATGTCATATTACGTAATAGGTGGAACAGCAGAGGTTTTTATATTGACAGTAATTATTTGGCGGTATATATGAATGACGTCCAAAATTTAGCGTATCGCTTGCAAACCGTGTGGTTGTGTATAAAAAACAAACACACAAAAGAACAAAATTCTCAATCTTCAAACATAAACGCTAGATATTTATTGGTCCATGAAATAGACTTCTAGACTTTTATAAAAAGAATTTGTTGTTTACATAGGTTTTGTAATTTTCATTGCAACAAAAAATAATCGATGATTAAATTTAATATTAACACATATGTGCCTAATGTATTATTTAAGCCAAAAATGAAAGAAAATTATTTGCGTAGTATCTAAGTTCAGTGATAAAACATATGAAAATAATGCAGACGATATTTAAATAATATAAAAAAGAAATGATTAAATGAGATGGTTAAAGGAATGACGTCATAATGCTAGAAAAAGAGTTATTTTCATCTCTACTTATAACTTGATAGAGTGATGAATTTAATCTCCTGCTATTACCCGAAAAACAAAGCTTGAAATATTAGCATTAAAAGATCAAAAATGAAATTATTTCGAATGTTTTCGAACTCCATTTGAATTTTGCTAACCTTAACTCATCAAGAATCCAATATGGATGCATCTGTCCATACCAGATCCAACCGCTTCATAAAATCGAGGGCAGACGGACATATAACTTAGGCTATTATTATATAGGGGATAATTTTACATAAATCGGATAATACACAATTTTTTTCGCAAAAGAGAACAACTGAAAATGCTTTATCTGACTAACGTATTTCATTAAATAAGAATTTATAGAAATCTTAAAAATACAATAAAATATTTTATAGACGTCACTTTATATACAAGGACAGATAACCTAGGCTATTATTATATAGGAGATAATTTTACATAAATCGGATAATATATAATTTTTTCGCAAAAGAGTACAATTTAAAATACTTTATGTGACTGACGTATTTCATTAACTGAAAATTTATAGAAATCTTAATAAAACATTTTATATATGTCACTTTATATATAAGGACAGATAAGTTTGACTATTATTTTATAGGGGATAATTTTACATAAATCGGATAATATATAATTTTTTTCGCAAAAGAGAACAACTTAAAATACTTTACCTGACTGACGTATTTCATTAACTGAAAATTTATAGAAATCTTAATACAATAAAACATTTTATAGATGTCACTTTATATATAAGGACATATAACTTAGGCTATTATTATATAGGAAATAATTTTACATAAATCGGATAATATATAATTTTTTTCGATAAAGAGATCAACTTAAAATACTTTATCTGACTGACATATTTCATAAACTGAAAATTTACAGAAATACTAAAACTGCAATAAAACATTTTATAGATGTCACTTTATATATAAGGACATACAACTTAAGCTATTATTAAATAGAAGATAATTTTACATAAATCGGATATTTATTTTTTGCAAAAATAACAATGTATACTTTACTGACTGACGTATTTCATTAATGAATTTATAGAAATCTTACATTAACGAAATTATTATTGACATGACATATAATTCATAAATTGGGTGTCTTTTACCATCTAATGAATTTATTTCGATTTTATAACGTACCTTATTTCTTTTTTAAATGCGATAAAAATAATATTTAGGATATTTTAAAAATACACAACAATCATTAGATTCAACAATTTTAAAATCGAACCAAATAGATGAAAAAATGCATTTTTTTAAAAAAATTTATTTATGCAGAATTTAAATATTACAGAAATTATAAAATTTAATTATTTTAAAATAATAAAAAGTTTCTACATTTTGGTTATTTGAGAAACACTTTGCATATTTCATCGCACTAAAATATGTTAACTTTCTTATAAGAATCTTTTTTTCTTTTCCCATATTGTACCTTTATAAAAAAAATATAAATTTTTGAGGATAAAACTGTAATGATTCAAATTTTTTTTCGTTCCCAATTTTTTATTTTACAGTATCTCTTCAAAATCTTACATAGAATTTTATGAATATTTCTGTGAGTATATTGATTAAAGCTATAATTATTCGAGTGAATAGAAAGTAATATTTTATTTATTTAAAAGGAGTTTTATTTATTTGTCATTCTTACGTAATTTTTAAACTTAATGAATATATGTTTATTTTTTAGGTAATTTTTATAAAAATTGTACAACTTACTAAATCTTCTAATATAATAATATATTTACTAAGAGTAAGATAAAAAATTTATCAAAAAAAACCTACAATATTTATATTTCTTTAGTGATAATTAAATGGTCGTTACATTTTTAGATGAAATAGTCTTATCCACAATTACATTATAATATAGATAAAAATTTTCAAAAATGATGCAAAAATGAGATCATTTTTCTGAAATATTATTTATACTTTTTAATTGACCATTTGGTTTAATTCTTTTCCAAACAAACTTGAATATTTAGCTTTTTAAACGATGAAGGTAAATTATTTAATCACTCATATTTTGATATTAATTCTATTTTACCATAATATCATTCACAAATGGAGATGTAACTTATCTATTTTTTCTTTATCTATATTATTTATCAGTATATCAATAATATTCTTTAATTTTTCAGAAAAGAGATACAACTGTAAATCTATAAATATTCGACTCATATTTTCATTAACTGAAACGTAATATTAATAAAAAAATGAACAGTGATCTATTTCTAGATGATATTTTGACACTAATTTTTACTATATATTTTTTAAGATAAATTATATTCTGATATAATTTGAAGATATTTCGAAAAAAAAATTAACTTTATTATTTAGCTGTTTTCAGTGTTTATTAAGAAAACGTAGAAAAAATAACGAAAGGCGATACAAACTTTTCTTATTTTAGATAGATATATACAAAATCGAAATAATAATTTTAAAAGATGACTTGTCTTTGTAGTATAGAATTTATTAAGGTCATCTAAGATTTAATACAATAAAACATTTTATAGATGTCGCTTTATATATAAGGACATACAACTTAGGCTATTATTAAATAGAAGATAATTTTACATAAATCGGATAATATATAATTTTTTCGCAAAAGAGTACAACTTAAAATACTTTATCTGACTGACATATTTCATAAACTGAAAATTTACAGAAATACTAAAACTACAATAAAACATTTTATAGATGTCACTTTATATATAAGGACATAGAACTTAAGTTATTATTATATAGGAGATAATTTTACATAAATCGGATAATATATAATTTTTTTGGCAAAAGAGTACAACTTAAAATACTTTATCTGACTGACGTATTTCATTAACTGAGAATTTATAGAAATCTTAATACAATAAAACATTTTATAGATGTCACTTTATATATAAGGACAAATAACTTAGGCTATTATTATATAGGAGATAATTTTACATAAATCGGATAATATATAAGTTTTTTCGATAAAGAGATCAACTTAAAATACTTTATCTGACTAACATATTTCATAAACTGAAAATTTACAGAAATACTAAAAATACAATAAAACATTTTATAGATGTCACTTTATATATAAGGACAGATAGCTTATGCTATTATTATATAGGAGATAATTTTACATAAATCGGATAATATATATTTTTTTCGCAAAAGAGTACAATTTAAAATACTTTATCTGACTGACGTATTTCATTAACTGAAAATTTATAGAAATCTTAATACAATAAAACATTTTATAGATGTCACTTTATATATAAGGACACATAAGTTTGACTATTATTATATAGGGGATAATTTTACATAAATCGAATAATATATAATTTTTTTCACAAAAGAGAACAATTTAAAATACTTTATCTGACTAACATATTTCATAAACTGAAAATTTACAGAAATACTAAAAATACAATAAAACATTTTATAGATGTCACTTTATATATAAGGACAGATAGCTTATGCTATTATTATATAGGAGATAATTTTACATAAATCGGATAATATATAATTTTTTCACAAAAGAGTACAATCTAAAATACTTTATCTGACTGACGTATTTCATTAACTGTAAATTTATAGAAATTTTAATGAAATATTTTATAGATGTCACTTTATATATAAGGACAAATAAGTTTGATTATTATTATATAGGGGATAATTTTACATAAATCGGATGATATATAATTTAATATTGCAAAAGAAAACAAAATACTTTATCTGACTAACATATTTCATAAACTGAAAATTTACAGAAATACTAAAACTACAATGAAACATTTTATAGATGTCACTGTATATATAAGATATTTAGTTTTTAATGCAATAAATACTTTCCTACTTTTAGTTTTCCTTACGGACGAATAAACTAATTTTTAATTTATTTTTTACTCCATTATCAAAGAAGTCTCAACCCTATTCTCTTGTATGTGTGGATGCAGTGTATTTTCATTAAACAATAGAAAATCACTGGGGTGGGAAAATTAACGGGGAAAAAGAGGAAAAAAATAAGTTACGTTTTTCTCATTGTCAGTTTTTTTAAGATGTCGAAAGCAATTAGCTTTACTCTGGACTTAAAAGAATAACGATTTTCTTTTCTGTTTACTATGTTAATTGCAATTTTTAATTGTCCGAGCCGAAAAAAATTCTTATGACTTCTTTGGTGTAATTTTTTCCTTGCATAGATCCAGAGAAAATTATTTCTCTTGAAACTATAAAACAAAAAACAATTATCTTCATTATCTATTTATTAAATTTGCTGCAGAAGTCAATAATACTGAGGGGAAATTCTTATATAAAAGAATGTGCTCTCAATAAATATAAAGTTATATTTTTATAGTGTGTATATGAAAAGTTATTTACAAAACTTAGATAGTAATAATAAGAACAGTTAACAATATTAGTTTTACCTTGGACTTATTTAGTATAAATTTTTCTCTGCATAGTTTGAGAAAATTATTTCTCTTGAAACTACAAAACAAAAACAATTATATTCATTATCTTTTTATTAAATTTGCTAAAGAAGTCAATAATACTGATGGAAAATTCTTATATAAAAGAATTTGCTCGCAATAAATATAAAGTTATATTTTTATACAGTGGGTATATGAAAAGGTATTTACAAAACCCAGATAGTAATTAATAAGGACAGTTAAAAATATTAGTGTTACCTTGGACTTATTTAGTATAAAGTTTTCTTTGGATAGAGTTTGAGAAAATTATTTCTTTTAAAACTAAAAAACAAAAGCAATTATCTTCATTATCTGTTTATTAAATTTGCTACAGAAGTCAATAATACATGAAGTTCATCTGAAGGATAATTCTTATACAAAAGAATGTGTTCGTAATAAATATAAAGTTATATATTTATATAGTGTGTATGTGAAAGATTATTTGTAAAACCGAGATAGTAATTAATAAGGACAGTTAAAAATATTAGTGTTACCTTGGACCTATTTAGAATAAATTTTTCTTTTCATTGAGTTTTAGAAAATCGGTTCTTTTAAAACTAGAAAACAAAAGGAATTATCTTCATTATATAATTATTAAATTTACTACAGAAGTCAATAATACATAAAGTTCGTCTGAGAGGGAATTCTTATACAAAAGAATGTGTTCGCTATAAATATAAAGTTATATTTTTATACATTGTGTATATGAAAAGTTATTTACAAAATCGAGATAGTAATTAATAAAGACAGTTAACAATATTAGTGTTACCTTGGACTTATTTAGTATAAAGTTTTCTTTGGATAGAGTTTGAGAAAATAATTTCTCTTAAAACTAAAAAACAAAAGCGATTATCTTCATTATCAGTTTATTAAATGTGCTACAGATATCAATAATGCATGAACTTCGTCTGAGGGATAATTCTTATACAAAAGAATGTGTTCGAAATAAATATAAAGTTATATTTTTATAAAGTGTGTATATGAAAAGTTATTTGTAAAACCGAGATAGTAATTAATAAGGACAGTTGAAAATATTAATGTTACCTTGGACTTCTATAACATAAATGTTTCTCTGCATAGAGTTTGAGAAAAATATTTCTCTTATAACTATCAAACAAAAACAATTATCTTCATTATCTGTTTATTAAATTTGCTACAGAATTTAATAATACATGAAGTTCGTCTGAGGGGAAATTCTTATACAAAAGGATGTGTTCGCCATAAATATATAGTTATATTTTTATGTAGTGTGTACATTAAAATATTTACAAAACAGAGATAGTAATTGATAAGAACAGTTAACAATATTAGTTTTACCTTGGATTTATTTAGTATAAATATTTCTCTGCATAGTTTCAGAAATATATTTCACTTAAACTACAAAACAAAAACAATTATCTTCATTATCTATTTATTAAATTTGCTGCAGATGTCAATAATACTGAGGATAATTCTTATATAAAAGAATGTGCTGGCAATAAATATAAAGTTATAAATTTTTATAGTGTGTGTATGAAAAGTTATTTACAAATTTCAGATAGTATTTAATAAGAACATTTAACAATATCAGTTTTACCTTGGATTTATTTAGTATAAATATTTCTCTTCATAGTTTCAGAAAATTATTTCTCTTATAACTATAAAACAAAAGCAATTATCTTCATTATTTATTTATTAAATCTGCCACAAAAGTCAATAATACATGACGTTCATCTAAGGGGAAATTCTTATATAAAAGAATGTGCTCGCGATAAATATATAAAGTTATATTTTTATGTAGTGTGTACATTAATAATATTTACAAAACCCAGAGAGTAATTATTAAGGACAGTTAACAATATTAGGGCTAACTTGGAGTTATTTAGTGTAAATTTATCTATGCATAGAGTGGGAGAATATTATTTCTATTGATACTTTAATATAAAAACATCATTATATTCTATTTGTTATGTTTTCTATAAAAGAGAATAATTTAAAACTTTCGACTCGGGGGAAACTTTTTTATAAAGGAACGTGTTCGAAATGTATATGAAGTTATATTTTTATGAAGTGTATACGTGGAAATTTATTTATAAAACGCGGGTAGTGATTAATAAGAACAATTTACAATGTTCTTTATGCTTTGGATATAAAAAAAAATGAATTCCCTTTCTTTTTACTACGTTAATTGCAGTTTCTAATTTTTCGAGCTAAAAAAATATTCTTACGATCATTGATCAGATTTTTTTTCCATAGTGAGAGTGAAATAATATTTGTGTTCTAATTGCAAAAAATACCTCGACTTTATTATGTATTTATTGAATTTGCTTCAAAAATCAATAATAGATGAAGTTATTCAGTCGAATTTATCTATTTTACAAAATTAGCTTTATTCCAGATTTTAAACAAAAACTATTTCTTTTTTTGTATTATGTTAATTAAAATTTTATTGTTCAGTTTAAAAATATTAAATATTTCTTTTGGTTTATTTTATATTAGTATCACATTTGTGATATATGCATGTTGATTCATTTCGCATAGTGTCAGAGAAAATTAGCTCTCTTAAAACGTTATAAACAATTATCTATATTTAATAACTAGCATATAGCGGGATAAGTAAAATTTTTGTTTTCCAGAATTGTAAATATTCCTATGAGGCAGGTAAAAAATGGTTTGGTTTTTGACTGAGAATTATCTGTTACACGCTTAATAATGTGTTTACGTTCATAGTTCTTTAAAATATCACGATATTGTGAAACAGTTTAGAATCACCTTGAATTCATTTAGTCAAAACGTATGGTTATGTATAAAAAACAAACACACAAACGAACAAAGTTCTTAATTTTTAAAGATATATAACTTAAACTCTAGATATTTATCACTCCGTGAAATAGATTTCTAGACTTTTATGAAAAGATTTTGTTGTTAATACCGGTGATAAAATTTCCATTGCAACAAAAAACAATCGATGATTAAATTTTTAATTATCACATATGCACCTAATCTATTATTTAAGCCAAATATAAAAAATATTATTTACTTCATATCTAAGTTCAGTAATAAAACGTATGAAAATAATGCAGACCATATTTAAATAATTTAAAATAAGAAAGAATTAAATGACATGGTTAAAGGAATGACGTCATAATGCTTGAAAAAAATATTATTTTTACCTATTAAGTGATAAATTGATAAATTTAATTGCCTTCTCTTCTTCCGGGGAAATAGTGCTTAAAATAATGGCATGAAAAGCTCAAAAAGGGGGGAAGAAGTGAAATTCGAAATTTTTAAAGACGACAGTATTTTCCGCTGTGATATGAAGCGTATTTATAACAATTTATTTTAGAATTGGATGGATAGTTTAGAAAAAGATAAACTTTACTCGATTTGAATTTTGCTAACCCTAACTCATCAAGAATTCAATATGGATGGATGTATCCATTATAGATCCAAACATTTAAAAAATTCGAGGACAGGCGGAGAGATAACTTATGCTATTATTATATAGGGGTTAGCGTAATTTCCTATAAAATTGAATATCGTTATTAATCAAAAGAATAGTTGTAAACTTTATGATAAAACCAGATAAACACAACAAATGTGAATTTATATTTGTGTCTAATACACATATATAAATAGTAATAAATAATTAATAATACTCAGTACGTACTTATTAAAGGTATAAGGAGATATAACATAGAAACCAAGTAAAACTCCGTTTCACAGTTTTATACAGACAAGCAACAAAGTTAAAATTTTCCAATTTCTGCCTCCCCTTTTGACCCGCCATAATTTTGATTTAATCTTTAACCGATAAAGGTGAAAAAGTTGGGGAAAGAATTCTGCATAAATTAGTAAAATATTGATTGTGCAGACGTAAAAGCCATATTTTTTGCCTTTTTATCTGATAGATTTGTATTTATAGAAAGATTTTTTTTATCGTATATTTATATTTTGGTTGCAGATGAAAGAATCTTTATAAAATGACCACAATAAATATTCACTGGAAAGCAGTATTAGGCACTTTAATAGATAAAGCAAAATATTTGCATGGCTATAAAAAAGAATAAATCAAGTGAGCTTAAATTTTACAATGAATAAATTATAATTTTATAAGGATACCTACGTTTTATTTACAGATACAAAGAAATTAGAAATTCATAGAAAATTATTACCATAATTTTGATTCATTTGTTAAAGCGTTTATCGTTTACAAGACAACAGTTAAATACACGTTCTTAATTTTTTTAATGTTTTTGTTAGTTAGAGTAATTTTAAATAATCCGGATTCAATTTGTATCTAAAAGAATAGAGATAATAGTCTTTTAGATACAAGTTTTAAATACAGTGGTAAAGTTTTCGATAATCAAACAGATTTTTCATTCTACCATTATTTTTAAGGGAAAAATTTAATTCCTAAATTGCAATAAAATTTGAAGATTTTGTATTAGTTTCAACAATTTTCTTTTTGCAAATTAGGGTAATTTTAAATAATCCGAATGGAATTTGTACTTAAAACTTGTATCTAAAAGAATAGAGATACTATTCTTTTAGATACAAACTGCAAATACAATGGAAAAGTTTTCTCTAATTGAACAGATTTTTCATTCTACCATAATTTTAGGAGAAAAATATAATAGCTAAATTGTAATCAAATTTGAAATTTATTTTATTAGTTTCATTAATTTTCTTTATTTCTAGTGTGGAAAACAAAATGCTGTGTACTTATTACTGTTACTACATAAGCTTTTCTGAATTGCTTTTTAATTATTTTACCCAAGATTTTATATTTTAATAAACATATATATATTCTAGTAACCTACAGGATTTACTTGTGTATACAAAATACAATTTATAAAACAAAAGTGAAAAAATAATGTTGATAAACATTAGAAGAGAAGAATAACATTTGTTTTTGAGTTTTTAATATAAACAAGATCACAATTTACAACGTGTTTCAAAAATGACCAGTATATTTGAAAAAATCAAATTTGAAAACTAAGCGGACAGTGATAGAAATAGTTTTATTACACAATTTATTGCAATATGCTTGGCACAATAATGAATTTTCATTCAGACAAACTTTCAAAATTAGTTTCAATATTTTACAGCAGATGGCGCTAGAGTCTGGGAAAAATCTAAATTAAGATATTATTCTGTGGGTACTTTTAAAAGAGCAGGTGTACCGCCATTATTCAGAAATAAATGAATACCTGGAGCAATGCATATGTTCTGCATGTGAAGCCATCCCGCTTGAGACGTTTACACGGGTTTCTCAAAATTTCGTTCTGATAATACGCCATATTTTTGCTGAGCCTGGTGGATATCTGGAAAATATCATAGTTTAGATTTCTCCAGATTGCAGTGCCATCTGTTGTGGAACGTTGTAACTATTTTTGAAAGTTTGTCTGCCTGAAAATTTAATATTATGATTATGATTTTTCAAATATGCCAGTCATTTTTTAAACACCCTGTAGTAATATATTCCAATCATCTTCTCTGGTAGTTCTGGCTCTTCGATGGCATCACCCAAGTTTTTTATAGATAGATTCGATATCCTATTGGTTATTTCAAGTTCCACACAATGCTGGCGTTAAATTGAACTCTACAAATCTGGACTTAAGACTGACCTGCTTCTGGTCTCCCCACAATTTGTCATCTCTCTCCATCATCTAAAAATTGGTGGTTACTCATTTTTATTGTTAGAGTTTGAAAACACCAAGATATTTGCCGAGCTGTGATAGCTAACAAAATTCGTATTTTGTCAACCTCCCTTATAAAGCACGTTCGTGTACTGGGTCAACAATCACGCAAATGAACACTTACGTATTCAACGTATAAGATGTGTCCCTTTGTCTCGAAGAAGTGGTTTTAAATTTTGTAGAATTATTTTCATAAACTTTGACAAAATATGGAAATTCCCTTAATTTTGTATATTTTCTAATGCTTTGTCTGACTATTGCTATGTATTTAAAAGAGTTGGATAAAATATGTAGAAAGATTGCCTCGGGATTTATATAATTTTTAAATAAGTCTGTTAATAAGATCTTGATGATGCTATACTATTTTTTACTCTCGAGCTTGCGACCTTATAATAACGTGTGTTTGGATAAAACAAATTATATTGCTGTGGTTAAGGATTGAGGTTCGAGATTACTAGTCTTAACAACTCGGCAGTAATATTATTTTTCATTATTCACATTGTATCAAATAGCTACATCAATAAGCGCCCTCCCTGCAATTATGGGCTTTTGATGGATAGTCTCAAATTAGAGAGTACGTAAGGGATTCCCGTCACCAACACTGCTTGGACTTCGGCTGAACAGCCAGGTTTACTACGCACCCCTTATGAGAGGTAGTGTTAATCACTGCAGATCACCTCAGAGGAAAGACGAAAAAATGAATCGGCTTAAAATCAAACTGCTTGTGCCATTTTTTACAGGTTCTAGACACCAACTTATTTGACTCTATAAAAGCCGAACATTAGCTGAACTGTTAGGTTCGTAGGTCAATATATTCCACTGTTGCATGGATGTTCGTAGCCTTTGGGAATGGGAAAGGAAACTTCATGTTGGATGAGAATTGTTAAAGATCAACAAAAACCCCATAAAACGGCAATGTATCGCCAAATCTATCCACTCTTTTAATCAAACTCTCTGTAGTGTTTTTCTGTATATTGTTTTCAGATGTATTTTTGCTCTGTCCCGTGCTGGTAGCTTTTTTATGTCATGTAACTTTCGTTTGCTAATGAAATGTTTTTTCTATATCATAACATCTATATTGTTTCATACTACTAGTCGCTTGCTCAATTAGCGAGCAACATGTTCCGAAGTATCTCAGACGATCGAAACTGGAACCTAGAGTAAAGGTAAGTGAACATTTTTTCACTACCTTATTTTGCCTACCAATGATCTATATATATATATATATATATATATATATATATATATATATATATATATATATATATATATATATATATATATATATATATATATACTAATGGTATAACACTTTAATCAATAGTTCCTGGTCTGCTTAGCCCTCGTATAGAAAAAAGTAGATCGTAACACTCCAAACGGAACTAAACAAAGCTCATTCTATGCCACTAGCACTGCAGTATATAATCAAGAAATAACATTCCATGTATTAGCCAAATTTACATTTATTAGAAATATATTTTGTTATGTGTAAGTTTTAAAATTAATTTGTAAAATGAACTGTCGTCATTTAGATCATCTGTCAATTTTATTTGAATTTCCGAGTGGACCTTGTTCATGTGATGTGTTGTGTCACTGCGTTTGTACTCTTTTCTTAACGTCTCCCACAATATAGCATAATATAGAATAATCAAAGTCAAATATTAAGGCTAGTTTAGAATAAAAGGATATCCCATTGTACCTTTTTAAAATTTAAGCAATTTGCATATTAACTTAATTTAGAATTGTAAATTTTTATAGTAGTATTATTCTTTTCATGTTTTGACAACAACGTATAAATAACAACTAACTACACATAAATAATAATTTATGATTTTGTTCGAGTTTTGTTTAGTTTTTTTCTATAGATGTCAATACTGGTCAATTTTTACTGGAGTGAAGCTAGAGAGGTGTTGCTAGTTAGTTTTTGTGCCCACCTGGAGGAATTGTGGTTGCATTCAAGCGGAGTTTGGAGTGACTGCAACTTGGTAGCATGTGAATTTTCAGCCTTCTGAGTTCACGTGTTGATATAGTGCATTTCTGAAAGGTTGAGTTTGTTCTTTACTGAGTTTTATTTTTTACCGAGTTTATCAAGTGTGTTTTATAGTTTATGGAATTTTATTAGTGAGTTGTTTAATTTAATGTCAAGTACTGTATATTGGGTTATTTGTCAAGCCTGCACTTTAATGCCATCTAAATTACTGAATAAATTACTGTCCATTCAAGTATGACCTCTATTTTTTTAAGCAGAGACACATTTACAACAGATTTTAAATAAATATATAAATCAATAATACTTTCAGTGTTACAGTGTTTCAGTGTTCTTTCATATATAAAATTTTCATCTCTAAGAGAAAAGCTAGAAAGCATCTTAAGCTTGATATAAATTTGACTTAAGACAATATAATATTATGTCTTATCAGAGCATAAGAATAGTACATTAACTGAAAAACTCCAAAACTGAGAACGCGACAGAATATTAAGGTCTATATCTAGAGGCAAAACCATATATTTGCATAAAGTCACCTTCCTTTAAAATTTAAATGTCTTCAGAATATGAATTTTCTTTTGAAAATGTAACATCTCAGCAAGAAAGTTATGCTAAAGTATAGAATTCATAATGTAAGACTGAAAACACAGCAAAAAAGTTCAAGCAATATAACAAACTCATCTTTGAAGTTAAGTATCATGAAGACATACTTATAAAGAAAACGGTTGCAAGTCAGTACATTTTGCTGATAACTATGCGCGAACAATAAAAGTGGAGTGGAAATAAGCTTCATGAATGCCGACACGATACTGGTTTGGTGATCGTCTAGACTTGCATGATCTATTAGTTGTAAGATAAAAAATAAACTGAAAATTGTTTCCATTTCTGCAGATAGTATTATAAAGTATATGATATTAAAATAATACCTATTTGTTACCTACTCTAACTACAAATATGAAAAGATATAAATTGATAACCTATCAATCAATCTATCTAACTGTATATATATGTAATGTTAAAATCCCTTATTTACATATTTTAATATTAATTTAATAACTTTTGTTCATAAAGTAGGTTGGGGGTTTGCGCGGTAATTCTGATTTTTTCCCTCCAGATACTCTACAGACTTAATTCAGCCTCTGTCTGTACTACTTTAGCCAATAGTTAGCGCGTTAATCTTTAAACGTGGGTATTTTTTACCACGTGATCCATTGTGCTTAGAGATTTTTCGTAGTCTTTTTACCTGAGAATTCCCTACTTGAAAAGTGTGTGTATGTGTGCAGGATCACATTGTCTGGGTGCACGAGTTTGTAAAAGTGCTTGCCTGCTGTATGGATTCACCAGAAATAAACTGTGTTGTGATTTTGAATGAGTCTCGCCCATATCACATGTATATATGAATATATTTTATATATAATATATATATATATATATATATATATATATATATATATATATATATATAAGGCATTTAAAAGATGTTTAAAATTTGTTATATTATTTGACTTTAATACATTTACATTTTATACTTCAATATTAAAATAAAATAATATCTATCACTAAAATAATGCATTATTTACAATTGCTTGCCTTGATTTTTAAAAGCAAGCACATATTTACATACACACACACATACACACACACATATATATATATATATATACACACACACACACACACATATATATATACATATATATATATACACACACACACACACACACATATATATATACATATATATATATATATATATATATATATATATACATATATACATACATATATATATATATATTATATACATATATATATATATATATATACATATATATATAATATACATATATATATATATATATATATATACATACATATATATATATATATATATATATATATATATATATATATATATATATATATATATATATATATATATATATATATATATATATATATATATATATATATATATATATATATATATATAGTGAGAGATATGGAGAGAGAGAGTTAGATATAGATGTATATGTAAACATTTATATATATAGATACCTATAAATGTGTGTGTGTGTATTTATAAAACGTCTTCAGAGGAATAATTCTTAAAGGATTTGAATTTCGACACTCAAATTTTTATTTAATAAAAGCATTTTGCTTTTTTAAATTGTAAAGTAATTTTTTAACAAATATAATTATATTTAATTTTTTAATAAAAGAAAACATTTTAAAGAATCATGTCTTCACGGGTGTCGATCGAAAATATGTAATTACAAATAACAACGCTTACACAAGATTTTGCAGATTGTTTATAGGATTGCTACAAGCTTTAACTAAAAACTTACTCTTGTTAAAAGAAAAGCATCGATCTTCTACAAGTTACTTTTTAATTAACTCTAAAACGAAATGTTACATATTAATGACATAAAATATTTTTACTGATAAAAAATACTTAACGGACATTATTAAATTTCACATTAATATATATGTGCAATGTACTCCATAGCTCGTAACTAATGTATTTGTAAAAAATGCCCTGTATTTCTATCTTACTCCTCAGCTGAATAAGTGTGTTTCTATCCTTAATTGTCTTTCGAGAATATCTTAAAATTTTGAAAATGTTGATTTCGTGATATTTAATGTATTTGTGAAAAACGTTTTCTAACTTTGCAATAATAATGTAAAAAATGCCTTATAAATCTATCTTGCTCTTCAGCTAAATATATAAAATTGTGCCTTCTTCCAGACCTTTTATTCGTGGATCCCATTAAACTTTGGAAATATTGATTTGATGATATGAAATACGAAGTTAGGAATTATTAATTGGACTAACACATCAATGAATTTGCTATGATTTATGGAATGGGTATAATGTTCTTGCTTTCATTTTTCATGAGCTACAAGGTTTTATTTTTTAATCTGTAAACAATATTTATTGGTAGATATCTGTGTGGGCTGAAAGATACATTTTATATATTAAATATTATTTCAAGTGTATGTAAAAATAAAGAAATGTATTTAAAAGTATGGAATTTTTAATTTAACAGATGTAGCAATAAGTTACATTCGGTTCAGCTTTTTTTACCTCTTCCCATGAGTCATCGTCAAATACATACCAGAACAGGACCGGTTTGAACTAGAAAGAAACTTCGGACTTCTCCCAACCAAAAGAAGGGTCCGTTGGATTGGGGGATTCTGACCCCCCGCCATTAGGGTGAGGACCACTGTTTTTTTCCGTGAGGCAATCTAATTTTTTTAGTGGACAATGTTGTTACCACAGGAGACAAGAGGGGAACGCTGCTGGCTTACGCGGCTTGCGGGATAGACATTTTTTGCAACGACACGAGAAAGAGGGAAATCATCGCCATATTGTTTTTTTGGGGTCGACGCCGACTCGAGAGATAAGTTGATTCCAGTTGTATTCCTTAGGCATTTATTCAATTGTATAAAATCATTTAATCAAGATATATTTGTCCATGTGTTTTTTAATGAGTTTAGATTTTTTTCTTTCTCAAACACTAGTCCAACGTAACATTATATTTCACAATAACCGAATTACTCGTCTAAAGAGATATCATAGCATATGCACCCTTTTTTGGTTAATCTGATAGTAGTAATCATATGGTCACAGGTTGATTGTAAATCCTCCGATATATATATAAAGTGAAAAATATTTCAAATTAATTCATTTTAAAATTTATTTTAAAAATATAAGTAATGAATTTTAAATATATAACACTAATGTAGCATTTGAAACAAATAAATCTATTGAACGAATTGGATTTTAGCTTCAAATCGCTGAAACAAATATAATAACACCAACAGTACATAACTTTTTCTAACATTTTAAGCAGTTTAATTTTTCACAAAAAAATAAAGTTCGATTAAAAGTACCCAAAGATATGGAGCAATCTGTTTCCATTGTAAAATTGTTTAATCTTTTCACGATCTTAATCTTATTGAATTATACCTTACTGTTAAGTTATATCTTACTGATTAAATGAATAGTAATGTGTAAAACAGCATTACTATCAACTGTTCTGTTAGTTTTAATGACAAGAGATTAATTTATATTAAAACGTATATTATAAATAACATATTTTGTTTAAGCAGCTTTCTTTAAACGTCTTCCCCTGGATTGTTTAAATTATATAACTTGATATTTTCCAGCTGCGTGAAGGATATACTTTGCATACATTAATGCGTACACGATCTGTATATTGTATTGAGGTTTGAAATGTATGTATTCAAGTAAATTTTGAATAATGTCAGCCTTATTATAATAATATTGTGATTAACTTGATTAACGGAAGTCTAGAAGAGAGTACGGGGCAATATTAGAGTGAATTTACCTTTAATACATTTGAGGCAGTCTCCTCTTCCACTTGTAAATGGATATAATAAAGTACAACATTACATTTCTCGGTAAAATCCTGATGTTCATTATCTGACAAGTAGTCTTTCCAAGGAAAATTATAGCATACGTTTTTATAAGAAGTTTTATCTTTAATTTTGGCAATAAATGGATATAATACAGTACAACATTACATTTCTCGGTAAAATCGTCATGTTTATTATCTGACACAAGTAGTCTTTCCAAAGAAAATAATAGCATACGTGTGTATAGAAGGTATATCTTTAATGTTGGTAATAAATTGATATAATAAAGTACAACATTACATTTCTCGGTAAAATCTTATCTGACACATGTCAAAAAAACAATCAATATAAAACAATCAATAAAAATTATCTGACACATGTAGTCTTTCCAAGGAAAATAATATCATACGTTTTTATAAGAAGGTTTATCTTTAATGTTGGTAATAAATGGATATAATAAAGTACAACATTACATTTCTCGATAAAATCCTGATGTTCATTATCTGACACAATTAGTCTTTCCAAGGAAAGTAACAGCATAGGGTTTTATAAGAAGTTTTATCTTTAATTATATCAAATATTAATTTTAATAATTATAATAATATTAATTATAATATTATCAAATATTAATTATATTAAATAAGTATCAAATATATTGTAAGTAAAAATTGGTTTTGTCAAGAACTAAAAGCATTGTATTTATACGAAAACTTTACGGATGAATAGCTCTTTGATAATTCATAAATATTGATATTTATATTTTACATTTTTAGGGCCTTTAAACACTATGTAAACTGTCAGACTGTAAAGATTGTATCCCATAGTCCTATAAGATATTTAATTATTAGCTGTTGTTATTCTATAGAGAATATAAAAAATATAATTGTGAAATAGGTCATATCTGCATAGAAAATGAATAGTGCTTACATTTTGTTTTTTACAACAGTGAATGTCTAAAGTCAACACTAGGCTTTACTGTACATTAAAACCGTTTTCAGTCAGACATAAAGGACTAGTTAGTTTAGCCACAAACATCATTGATGAGCCAAATAGCCTCCATCACGCGATATTCTCATCAAGAGTCTAAAAGAGAGCACTTTTACAGGAGCGCTGTTACTTCTAAACGTATCAAAAGCACTTAAAGTGATGCTGGACGTGACGTGACATGGAATGACATATTTTGCATGAAATAGCTTTTCTTACAATGATAATGAAATATTCACTTAAAGATTGGAATTAATGACCATACTGGACAAAGGATGTTTCCGTCTATTTGTCTACACGTCTGTGCAATAGAAAATCATGCATCAAAACCTCTTGAAAATATATTGAACGTGATTTTCTTTTAATTTAAATCATCATAAAAGTGATTTTAGTTTTTATAACAGTTACGTGATTAGATTATTTAACAGTTTTTGAATTCTATTATTATATTAAATGAATTTTTCTAAGGTACATGTAAAAGAAGGTATAACAAAAGATTGTACTTCCATGGTGTTTGGTTCATTTTCTTGGCTGGAAGCCAATGAACTTCTATATCTTTGAAAACAGAATATTGGTTGGTCAGTTTTTCGAAATTTTGTTTTGCTCTTTCGCTATGGATATTCTCCAACGTAAGCAAAAATTAACCTGATTTCCATAAAAGAAACTCGTGAGATCTGTGTAATGACGAAAATCATGTATCGGAAATTATAACTAGTAAAATTAGATTCCCGCACCTAAAGCTAGAAAAAATGCCGCTTGTTTTCTTTTCTTTGTTGTTTTTTAAAGTAAATACTTAAAAGACATACCTGTGTGCTTATAAATAAAAACATGTACTTTAATCTTCTTTTTGCTTTACACTAATATAAAAATATCAAGGATTCATCAGGATTATCCTACAATATCAAGGATTAAGTCGTATAATATGGCAAGGTTTTGAAGCTTCTTTTCAAACTGCGAGATGTGCCTTTTATAGAAATATGCCATAATAGTTATATTATCATTATTTTGTCTAATTTAATACTTTTAGTCAGTGTGTAACCAGGAGGCGTATTTATAAGAGGATGGATTAAAAAGTTTACCAAAAAACAAATTGAAAAATTTTTTTGGAAATTCACTCCCTCTATAAAAGTAAATTACTTTTTACTAGGCACTTTTCACCAGTTCATAACTGGTACTCTACTAAGAGGCCGAGACTTAACTATGTTATACAAATTCCCCATGCTTCTCCAATCGGCCTTGGAAAGATTCAGAAGAGTGAACTTAGAATGCAGGAAATTTCATAATAGGAAAATATTTTTTCTTCTTGTATCTGTTCCCTTCCCGCTAGTACCGATCACATTTTGAATTGATTATGCGCCTTCTGGAGGCAGCTACTGATTGATCAGGTGAAAGCTGTAGGTCTCGGTCTCATTAGCCCTCGTGTGGAAAACAGTAGACCGTAGCGCTCCAAACCAAACCAAAAAATCAGGTGAAAGTTTTAGAGGCTGCTGTGTGACGGGGTTTTTTGGACCTGATGAAAGGTTTCTTACACTAGGGGGATAAGTTACAACAACAGCACAAATTCCTTGATGTAAATGGAAGTGAAGCTAAAGCTTAGTCAAAATTAGTCTATGATGTAAAAATAAAACTTTAAAAATGTGCACTTCATTTACGTACATGGACCTTGCAAAATATAAATCCACTATTTTTTTTTCAGCCTTTGAACATTTTTTTTTCTAAATTCCATTCTACCATATAATTAACTTTTATTTACTAGCATACTAGCATAGAGCCCGTCATATGGCGGGATTAGTAAAATTTTTAATTTACCAGAATTGTAAAATACCTATGAGGCAGGAAAAAAATGGTTTGTTTTATGGCTGAGAATTAACTTGTACACTCTAAAATAATGTTATTTTGGCCTATTGTTTGAGAAAGAAGAAATTAAAACTGATTAAAAAACCCATGGACAAATTTGTCTTGATTAATTAATTTTATATCATTAGATGCCTAAGGAATACAACTAGGATACAACTTATCATTTGTAAATGTGGAAGACTCCTCTCGATTAGGCGTCGGTCTTGCAAATATGGCGACGCTTTTTCCTTTTCTCATGTCACTCTGAAAAATGTCTATCCCGCAAGCAGGGGATACCAGCAGAGTTTCCCCTCTTCACTCCCCTGGTAACAACCTTGTCCTCTAAAAAAATCAGACTGCATCAAGAACGGAGGGGTCAAAATCGTGCCAAACGGATGGGTCCTTTTATTGGTTGAGAGAAGTCTGAAGTTTCTTCTAGTTCAAACCGGTCATGTTCTGTATGTTTTTAATGATGGCTCACGGGAAGAGGTAAACAAAGCTGAACCGAATGTAACATATTGTTACATACACGCTCAATAATTCGTTTATCTTCATACTCCTCTACAGTCTCCTGATACTGTAAATGCAGTTTAAATTCAAGTTGAATTCATTTAGTCAAACCATGTGGTTATGTATGAAAAGCAAACACAAAAACGAAAAAATTCTTAAATTTCAAACATATGTAACTTAAACGTTAGGTATTTATTAGTCCGTGAAATAGACTCCGTAAATAGAATAAACTTTTATGGAAAGAATTTGTTGTTAAAACCGGTGATAAAACTTTCATTACAATAAGTAATAATGGATGATTATATTTAAAATTATCACAAAAATACAAAAGTATATGTTGTGTTCTGGAGTCCGAATAAATTAAAAGTATTTCTTTCTGAGAAAAATTTTAAGAGGAAATCGTAGAAATGCATGTTATTGGTATCTAGAAGACCTATCAGACAACTATGGAAAATCTAAGAATTTAATTTATATTGGGTTGTTTTGTGTGGATTGCCTTTATAACGCTCGGGCTTCAGATATCTGGCACTCTTTGTCACCGGTTAAATATGTCGATCATTGATATGCAAAATTTCGATAAATGTTTTCTGATATTAAAAAATGTAATACTGTATATAAAACATTTGAAAGATATTTATGTAAATACAATCTTTTCTAAACATTTAAAATACAAACCACGTGAAATATCTCCCATTATTTCAAGAATTGTGACTAAAACTGAGTTTAGATTTCAATATAGACTGCTAGTTTAAAGGAAGGGATTTAAAGTCACTTTTTTTCAGAATAGGATTTTTTAAAGCATCAATCTTAGGATATATTGTAAAGCGTATAATATATTTTCGTAAAATCTTTAGAATATATAAAGTGTTTTAGGATTTAAATACGGAAATCTAAATTTTCTACTTGCAACCTATATCATGAAATAAAGTCCAAAAGTGTAGTTTTCTTTAGCTTTTAGATCAATGTGTTACATTTACGGATTTGCTCTGAACCCAAAAGTTTTAATTTAGTTCAAGGAAAGGTCAAATAAAGTATATCTAAATATATGAACATTCAACTTCTGAAAATAATTTGGTAACACTCTGCAATATTTTAAAAAAAGTTTTTTTTATAGAAAATATTTGTTCTATTTTCAGCTCTCTATAAAATATTTGTCTTTCAAACATTGAACACTTCAATTAAAAAAAGGGGGTATAACTAAATATATAAAAATAGTTCAGAGGTATAATTTAAAATTAAGTTAATTAAAATTAATAATATAAATTAAAATTAAAATTATTTAAATTAATAATAATTAAATAAATTAGTAATAAAACTTCATGTAATTTTTCCGTAAGTTTATAAATGTTTTATAAGAGTATGTTTTATTTATCATTAAAAAAAAACTACATAGAGAATAACCACTAGCTGTATGATTTCTAGAGACGTATGTTTATAAATGTTTTACAAGAATATATTTTATTTATCATTTAAAAAAAACCACGTAGAAAATAACCACTAACTGTATGATTTCTAGATACGTATGTTTATAAATGTTTTACAACAGTATGTGTTATTTATCATTTAAAAAAGAAACTACATAGAGAATAACCACTAACTGTATGATTTCTAGACACTTATGTTTATAAATGCTTTACAGGAGTATGTTTTATTTATCTTTTTAAAAAACCCACAAAGAAAATAACCAGCAAATGTATGATTTCTAGATACATATGCTCATAGATACTGACTATATTATTATTAGAAGGGAAATACGATTACAATACGTGAGAGAGTGTTACATGGAAACCCTATGATGATTGTCAAACGCCAATCTGTGGTATCCGGTGCATTAAACTGAGGCGACCAGGAAATGCCAGTTCATTGTCTGTAGATTCCAGAGAGCATATCAATTCACATCTCACTGCATGAATTAATCAGTCGAAATCTCAGGATACTGAAGGCGAGTAATTCCTATAGCTGCTAATGCTTTACATAAAATTGATTTAAAACACTATAAATTGTAATAAGAAGCATGGGTAATTTTAGCAAAAGTGAAATCATTGTGTAATTAAGAACAAAAATTGTTATCAAAATTAAATGTTAAATATATGTTCAACAAAATAGACAGAGAAATATTTATATTTAAATAAGTAGTAATAAAATCTAACATATTAAATATACAAATATATTACAGAAATAAAACGATAGGAAATTCGAAGATTCTAGAATTCTTCTTAAATCTAAGGTCTTATAGGCTAGAATGTTAGACATACAACTGGTTTAAAATGATACAAATAGTGTGTTTAATAATGAAGAATTCCCTGATTTAAAACGCTGTAAATAATAAAACTAAAACGCCGATGCTTTTTTCAAAGTAAAACAAAATGTCTTTAGAATAGTAGTGTAATATTAATGATTTTATCAATAAAAGTGACACCAAAACACACTTGATAACTACATAGGAATAAAATCTAATAAGCAAATATATTACAAATATAAAGTAGGCAATGAATTTGGATATTCACTACGTTCATATAGAACACAACGGTTTACAACCCAGAATATTCGACACATTGTTACAATATTGTTAAATTGTTACATACCTTGTTTTAAAACTTTTCTATAGTGTTTCAAAGAATTAAAGATATCTTCATTCAAAACATTGTAAAAAGTTAACGTACAACGCAAGTTATTTTTTCTGGAAAGAGAAAACATAGTCATATTAGAAACAAGAATAATTTAGAAACTATAATATTTAAGATGTTATTAATAGTATCCACACCAGAAGATACTAGACATTTACTTCCCATTAAGTTTAAGCTATTAAATGTATAAATTTTATTTAGGTATAAAGCAGAAAAATTTTGAAAATTTCGAAGTTTATTAAGGTGCAAGTCTCTATAGCCAAGAATGCAGGATACATAATTGGCTTAAAGCATTACAAATAGCTCATTAAAGTACGAAGATTTCGGTAAAATGAAACATAATTTTAAAATCAAAATTTCTTCAGAAATCCTAATATATTAAAAAATATATTACCTCTAAAACTGAACCATCAAAACGGCAGATTAAAACCTAATAATAAAAGATTGATATAAATATCTTACAGATATAAAAATAACTGTGAATTTCAAAACTTCATAAGCTTATTTACTACACGAAGTTAATCGAGATTTATGAGTTGTGTTATTGTGTTTTATGTTTGTAAATATATTCTTTCATTTTTATGCCCTATGAGCTATGAGCTATTTTTTATGATTATTCTGCATTTATTGCACGAAATCAGCAATATAATCAAAACGTAGTGTATTCTTTGCAGAACTAACCTAAAAGTATTTAAATTATTTCCAACTTTCCCTTAGTTAAAACTTTATTTGGTCTTTTTATTTACTCCTTAACTACTGACCTATATGTACGTATAGACCTGGTCTCAACTGACCGCATTTATGAAACAAAAACTACTTGAACGCAAGAATGTGTAGCAAGCGTGAGAATCTAATACTAACACTATTGGTTTGGTATTGCCTGGTGAAGATATATTATGAAAATAATTATGCAGACAAGAAAATTCTTTTAAAGTTGAAGTGAGCAAAATTACAGGAAGATCAGAAACGAATTCCAAATGGAGAAAACATAGTAGGGTGTAGATCTTTGGTACCGGGATTCATAAGATCAAATCTCACTTCTAGAATGCATGTTGGTATCCTTACGGAATGGGATTTAAATAGTAGGTCCAGGTCTCATTAAAACTCGTATAGTAGATGGAACCGCTCCAGTTAAAACCTTATCTAAAAATAAGAATCGTATGTATTGCAAAATCACACAGTAACTTTCTTAAGTTGGCATTGGAACTGGCCAAATCAGTTTCAACAAATTGATTTTTATTTCTACAAATTATACTTTTAATATAAATAATTTGTTTTAAATTGCTTTTTTATTGGTTACTTTACAATCTGCTAGGTACAGTATTTCTTTGCCCGTTTTCGAAAGTTTGTGTTATAACACTGGGTAGATTTTTAATAAAAGTTTGAAACTTTGTGTAGTTATTAAGTGTTTTATAATTACGAAAAAATTACAACAATGTTATACACATTTATATAATGGTTTTACTAAAAATTGTATGTATTTTAAAATAATATAGATATACTGGTATATTCTAGAATAAATGCATATGGTATAGTGAATATAAAGTCACGTGGGCTAAAATTTGGAAGGAAACAAAAAAAAGTACAATATTTATGATAAAAAAATTGTGTTTTAACCCATGGTTCTATCCATGCAGAAATTAGTATTTTATTTATTAATGTTTTGAAAAGAATTAAAAAGGAATATTCTAAAAATCAAGTTTTAACTGGTTATCTAAATTTATAATTCAATACATGCCATCATAATTTTTAATCAAAATATGTAGAAGGTTTAACAATCAAAGTTCAATTAAAAATTCAGACAAAGTATTTAATTGTAATAAGGCGTGCAACTGTAATTAAAAATAATTTATACTCAACAATTCCATTTTTAATAATTTGTGGAGAAAAGAATGTATCGCAATAAGTAGAAATTTCTGATTTATCATCATTCGAAAAACGCAACGGAATGAAAAAAAGAACACTGACATGCATTAGATTTCAATTGGTTTCATTCTGTCAGGGGTGGCTAAATTTCTTGATAGTCCGAGCAATTTTTTTAAAATTTGAAATTTTTCGCTAGCCGCAAATAAATACGTATTTAAAAGATATGCAAAAAAAGTATTAAAATAATTTTTTTACTGAAATTATATTTATTGGATGTCATTTGGATGTTCTTCGTCCTTTAATTTTTCAAGTAAATTTTTGAACTGTCGATGATTTTTTGCATTGGTATGAATGTAATTTACAATGTGTTACACTGTTTTCATAACATCAGGATATTTTCAATATTTTGTATTGAAATGATCTCGGTGAATTATGAAGTGAATTGGTATGAATTGTGAAATTTGAGAATCATCTCTTAAAATATAATAACACAAAAATGAAAAGTGAACTCAAGTACATTTATCGAGAGCCACAGATAATCCTTTAGAGAGCAGCATGTGGCTACCCCGGGTCTATACTTTTGCAACAGAGATAATGAGAGCGGGACCTACTACTTAAAGCCGATTCCGAACGGATACGAACATCCATGCTACAATGGGATTCGAAGCTACAAACTCCGGTACCAAAGATCAACACCCTAACCACTTGGATATCGCTGGGCTTGACTTGGATTAGATATATAGAAAATAGTCTTATTAGATCCTGATATTTCCTACTTTGGGTTGAGCTTTTTGAAATTTGCAAGGATAGCGATACTCATTTTAAGCAAGGATGGCGATACTCATTTTAGTGAATTAAAACCGATTACATAGTGATGAGGGAAATAAAATTTTTTTATCAAAATTATCCATATATATAAGAATATAAGGTTAAATACACCAGTGACTAGATTGTTAGTCTCATATTATGTAAGTTTATTCGAGAATTTGTGATGGAAATGTGAAAATTATGTTAGAGGTTCTGGTGGTGGATATCTATTCATTGTTGAATGCTCTAACGTAGATCATGACAACTCCATCATATTATTGTTAAGGAATTGTTTGGGTCGAAGTAGAATTCCCTTCATCCCCCATATTTATGAATAATAAGTCACGCACCAGGAAGAGGAGAATTATAACACTGAGAAATTTCATATCTTTCTGGTAATAAAGTTTGCATCATAAAATGGCATTTTTAAATGCCAAATTTATTTGCAAGTTTTTCAGTTATTTTAAGAATGACCTATATGTTACTCTGTTTAAAGAAACAGACGTTGAACTCTAATGGACAGTAATGTATTCAGTTCTCTAGATGTTCCGGAGTTAAAGTGAAGGCTTGACAAATAACACAATTCTTGAAATGACACAATACTTGAAATTGAAGTAAAACCGCTCACAAAAAAATTCATAAAGTGTAAAGCATGAAATATGTAAATTTGACTAAAACTCAGTAAAGAATAAAAGATAAAGAATAAATCTCGAAAAAAAAAAATAACTCAATCTTTCAGAACGGCACTCCACACCACGTTAACTCACAAGGTTGAATTTCGGTATGCAAGCTAGATGCAGTCACTTCAAAACCTTGAATGCAACCCCACTACTCCACGTCGGCATAAATACTGCAACACCTCTCGCTGTACTTCAGAAATCTTTAACAGTATCGCCATCTAGAGGGAAAAAACTAAACAAAACTCGAATAATATATGTATATATATGTATATATATGACATGGACGAGTGGTTAAGGCATGGAAGACACATTTGATTTCTTATATAAAAGCTTTTTTGTTATAATCCTGCTTTGCATAGCTATGCCATTTAGGAATCATTTGTTCCCATACTTTGCTACGACAAGCGTGGAAAATGTTATCAGCCCAAGTTCCCGTTCAGAACTGACTCTTTTGGCGTTACTACCTAAGTAAAATTCCTAAATGTTCTTCCGCGTCAGCTCCTTCACTCTGTATAGTTCCGCTCGAGGGTGTGTCTTTCTCCTATTACGTTATCTCAAATGAGTTCTAAATATTTTTAATTATATCTTGCTTAATTCTTAACTCCCATTTTTAAACCTGACATGTATGTATGTATATATATATATATATATATATATATATATATATTTATATATATATTTCTTTAAAATTCTAAATTTCTTTAAATCGTCCTCACCCACGTTCTAGTTTTTTTAAATCTTAACTTTCCTAGCCACTTTAAGTCAAGGATATGATATGATTGAGACTTTTATTCCACTCTATCCTGATGAAAAATTGAATTAAAAATTACTACTTATAGACATTTCTTTCCCTTGTCTAATCTTAGTATTAATTCTTTCAGGAATGCTTAAAGATTTTTACTATTTTGATGTTGTTTATTTCATTTTCCCATTTAATGTAACACAAGAAAAGCTACTCTTAAACTCTTTCTTTTGAGAAGTCATCCTCTTGATTTTCATTTTCTTGGGACGGATTTTTATAGATCAAACAGGTGCACGTTTGTCTCTTGTGTATGTGTGACACATCCATCAGTTCCGTATCAGGAATATGAAAATAAAGTATTTTTACTGACCATTTTTCCTGATCTTGTGATCTGAGAAAGAGCCTTTCTCTCCAAAATGACTACATCTGTGTTACATTTCCAAGCAAGACATGGAAATGTGCAATTTTATATATGATTATTAAAGAATATTTTTAACTGCTACATTTTTATGTATATGGGGGAAATACAACTATGCGATATATTTAGTTATAAACTCAAGATCCAAAAAATTATGACTGCCCCTACATTTTCCAATGAACTCATCTGGATGACGTGGAAAGCACGTTATCAAGTGGTATTTAACTGCTGCTGGAGAGTCTGCAGAATCATTATTTCACTTACTTCTTTGTGTGATGGAAAAGGCTGCGGATCTAAGCGATTTTGATAAAGGGAAGATTGTAATGTCTCGAAGGCTCGGAACAACTATTTCCGAAACTGCACGACTCGTGGGTTGTTCGCGATCTACAGATGTTAGTACTTATTTCAAAGTGGATGAATGACGGTGAAACCAGCAGTAGACGACATGGTATTGGACTTCCACACGCTATCAAAGAAAAAGGTCGTCGGAGACTGTCTCGCATGGTGAAGCAAAACCGGAGCCAGACATTGGCTCAGATAACAACCCAATACAATGCAGGGCCAAGTAGAATAGTATCGGAGCACACTGTTCAGGGGACACTGTTGGATATAGGGCTACGCAGCAAACGTCGCACTCGTGTGCCTTTGATGACCAAGCGCCATCGCCAACTGCGCCTACGTTGGGCCCGGGAACATCACGACTCCATGAATCAGTTTGAGAGAGTTGCCTGGTCAGATGAATCATGGTTTGTTATTCATCCCGCAGATGGCCGTGTCAGGATACGCCGTCTTCCAGGAGAACAGTTGCTCCCTCAATGTACAGTAGGTCTTAAACAGGTCGGTGGTGGCGGTATTATTCTTTGGGAGACGTTCTCTTGGACGTCTCTTGGACCCTCGTTTGTGGTAGATCAGACCATGACTGTTACAGGGTATCTGAACATCATTCCGGACCAGTGGCGCCGTTACATGGCATCTGTTTTTACAGTTGGAAATAGAATGTTCCAACAGGACAACGCCCCGTGTCACAAGGCTAAAATTGTGTTGGAGTCATACCAGGTACATACTGCTGAATTCCAGTTAATATCCTTGCCGCCTAACTCACCGGATCTCAATCCGATCGAACACATTTGGAAGTCATGGGACGGCATCTCAGAGTTCAAAGACCACCCATTCGCAATATCTCGGATTTGCTTAACCGTTGCCTAAACATCTGGTATAATCTGTCTCCGGCCATCTACCAAGGACTTGTGGCATCCATGCCAAGGTGGGTTGAAGCTGTGTTGAGCGCCATATGTGGGCCAACTAGTTATTGACAGGTGGCCATAATGTTTTGGCTCTTGAGTGTATACTCAGTATTTTATATCACAGCCATAAATAATATATACATAATTATCTAATTTTATTATATTTAGTTATATAAAACATCTATTTATATGACGTAATGTTCGATTCCGTAGCGTACATTTGCTTTACTTATTAGGATTTAATTATATATACATCTATAAATAAATATGCTTCTTATTTTTAATTATTTAACCATGGCAATTAATTAAAAATAATTTTTCTGGTACAAAACACTTTTACTAATTAAATGACTTAGTAATTAATTAAAGAAAATGTATGAATAAAATATATATTACAGGGTTTTCATCATACAAATTGTTACAAAAATCCTATTTCTTCTTTTAGTTATAATCAAATAAGAAAATCTCTTGGGGAGAAAACTGACTCAGATCCTTTATTTAGGAGATCAAAATACTTCCAAAAGGCAACTATAAAAACAATTTCAAAACAAAAATTTTTCTTAGCTTACTGAAAGTATGTAGTTAATTACCCACGTCCCTAAAAACGCCGATATTTTTTTTTCAAGTTGCAGGTCGCTCAAATCTTGCTGAAAATTTAAGAAATGTTATTTTTTCCTCTATCCCCTCATTAAATTTCACACTTTAGTGATTTCAATTACTCTAATGAACATGCATTAACTCACGCCATTGAGAAAATGATAATAAAAACGGAGAACGGAAAAGAAAATAAAGGGAGGAAAAAAAGTGAAGCTTCCAGAAAGAATAGCGCTGAGATAAGTATGCCTTCAATGAAAACATTGCATTTGCAGAAAAAAAAATATATTAAAAAATTATTCTGTGGGAAGAATCTATGGTATATGAAACGTTAAAATGGATTTTGTTGATGTAAAAGATTCTAAAATCAATGACAATTTTTTTTAAATATTAGTGACTGGATAGCTCTTTTCAATCACAGTTTTAAAGTTAAAGATTTATATATATATAGCATTTAAGGTTTTAAAATTATAGTATGAGATCATTTTGTTTTCTTATAATTTACAGTAGATGACTTCAGACTAATAAAGCTTTAATTTAAAATAAAGATCCATTTATTAGGTTTTTACATCAACTTTATTAACCCTTTATTTGTTTAATGTTATTTTCTTATGCGAATTTCCTTGTTTAGATCATGGATGTATTTAAAAGGTTGAAAACAATTTCAGTAAAACTAACATGCTTAATATGAAGTCAAAATTATGTGCATAAAATAACATGTGCCCCGTATTATGTAAACAGAGCACAAAAACTACCATATGTCGTAATTTTATATTAAAAACAGGTAACTGGGAAAAACACCTTAACATATTAAAAAAATCAATATTTTTTATTACTTTATGCCATTGAATAAAGTACTCGGAATATAGTTTAAAATATTAGATCGATTAGAAATAAGTTTATGGTTATGGTTAACTATGGTTTATAACAGGAAGAAGTTTATGGTTACTAAGCAAGTGTGCACAATTTGTTTATTTTAAACTGCCTTTAATATAATTGCCTTATATTTCCTTGTTTAAATCATGAAGGTATTTAAAATGCTGAAAGCAATTTCAGGAAAAGTGGAATGCGAAATCTGATGTCAAAACCAGGTGCATAAAATAACATGTCTCACCGTATTACGTAAACAGAGCAAAAAATCTACTATGTGTTGTAATTTTATATTAAAAACAAATAACTGGGAAAAACATCTTAACATGTTAAAAAAATCAATATTTTTTATTACTTTATGCTATTGTATAAAATACTCCGAATATAGTTTAAAATATTAGATCGATTAGAAATAAGTTTACGGTTATGGTCACATATGGTTTACAAGAGGAAGAAGTTTATGATTTCTAAACAAATGTGCACAATTTGTTTGATTTAAACTGCCTTTAATATAACTCTCTTATATTTCCTTGTTTAGATCATGAAGGTATTTAAAAGGCTGAAAGCAACTTCAAGAAAAGTGGGATGCTTAATTTGACTTCAAAACCATGTGCACAAAATAAGATGTCTCACCGTATTATGTGAACAGAGGAAAAAAAAAACTACCATATGTCGTAATTTTATATCGAAAACAGGTAACTTTGAAAAACAACTTAACATGTAAAGAAATGAATATTTTCTACTACTTTATGTCATTGAATGAAGTACTCGGAATATATTTTAAAATATTTGATCGATTAGAAATAAGTTTATGGTTATGGTTACATAAGGTTTACAACAAGAAGTTTATGGTTACAAAGCAAATTTGCACAATTTGTTTACTTTAAACTGCCTTTAATATAACTGTTTTATATTTCCTTGTTTAGATCATGAAGGTATTTAAAAGGCTGAAAGCAATTTCAGGAAAAGTGCATGTGTAAGATGACGTCTAAAACCTGTGCACAAAACAACATGTCTCACCATATATTGTAAGCAGAGCAAAAAAAACTACCATGTCTCAATTTTACATCAAAAACACAATACTGAGAAAATACAATAACATGCTAAAGAAATCAATATTTTTTATTACTTTATGTCACTGAATGAAGTACTCGTAATATAGTTTAAAATATTAGACCGATTAGAATTAAGTTTATGGTTGTGGTTACATACAGTTTAAAAAGGAAGAAGTTTATGGTTACAAAGCAAATGTGCACAATTTGTTTACTTTAAATTGTCTTTTATCAGAACTGTCTTATATTTCCTTGTTTAGATCATGAAGGTATTTAAAACGCTGAAAGCAATTTCAGGAAAACTGGAATGTGTAAGATGACGCCAAAAACATGTACACAAAATAACATGTTGCACCGTATTATGTAAATAAAGCAAAAAATATATCATATGTCGTAATTTTATATTAAAAACAGGTAACTGGGAAAAAACACCTTAACATGATAGAGGAATCAATATTTTTTATTACTTTATGTCATTGAATGAAAAACTCGTAATATATATTAAAATATTAGATTGATTAGAAGTAAGTTTATGGTTATGGTTACAAAGCAAATGTGCATAATTTGTTTACTATAAACTGCCTTTTTTCAGAACTGTTATTCCGAAACGTGCTTGCAGCATTACTTCAAAATCAAAAAATAAAGAATTTTTAACAATGGAATAAATGGTTCAGTTTGTATAGTGATTAGCGTATTGTGGTTCCCCAAGTTCGGTTTGAGTCCCTAATTAAAACTTTGTTGTATTTATGTGTAGTACTCTCATAGGGAGCTATGTTAACTTACCTATAATAGTATATACCAAAAAAGTGGATTGTGCTTTATATTAACAAAGGCAATAAATAAAAAAAAATATAAAATTATTGGGTATTGTATACAGAAACATTACTTCTACTTCTTTATATGTAACAGATTTTAGTATTTATTTTTATAAACACTTGTTTTTGACTTATAAGATCTATCCTATTCTGTTTCAATACAAATAATTGAAAAAAAATGTTGAAATTTTGATAAATATTTTAGATGTAGTTTATACAATAAGTTTTCGAGAATACATATTTTAAAAATTATGTGCTTGTGTGTAATAGTTTTTATACAAATATATGTACAGATCATTAATTTCAAAATCGGAATCATTAAAACATCAGTAATTATTTTTTATATAAATAACTTTCTGCTACACTTTCATTTTTTCCATTTGTATACAAAAGTTTATAAAATTTTGTATAAATTACACTAAAAAAATGTTGAAATTTTGCTAAATATTTTAGATGTAGTTTATACAATAAATTTTCGAGAATACATATTTTAAAAATTATGTGCATGTGTGTAATCGTTTTTATACAAATATATGTACAGATCATTAATTTCAAAATCGGAATCATTAAAACATCAGTAATTATTTTTTATATAAATAACTTTCTGCTACACTTTCATTTATTTTCCATTTGTATATAAATGTTGATAAAATTTCGTATAAAATACACTAAAAAGTTGAAATTTTGCTAAATATTTTATATGTAGTTTATACAACAAATTTTCGATAATACATATTATAAAAATTATGTGCATGTGTGTAATCGTTTTTATACAAATATATGTACAGAACATTAATTTCAAAATCAGAATCATTAAAACATCAGTAATTATGTTTTATATAAATAACTTTCTGCTACACTTTCATTTTTTTCCATTTGTATACAAAAGTTTATAAAATTTTGTATAAATTACACTAAAAAAATGTTGAAATTTTGCTAAATATTTTATATGTAGTTTATACAACAAATTTTCGATAATACATATTTTAAAAATTATGTGAATGTGTGTAATCGTTTTTATACAAATATATGTACAAATCATTCATATTAAAAATTGGAATCATTAAAACATCAGTAATTATGTTTTATATAAATAACTTTCTGCTACACTTTCATTTTTTTCCATTTGTATATAAAATTTAATAAAATTTCGTATAAATTACCCTAAAAAATTATCAAATTGTTGAAATATATAAAGAATAATGAAGGATTAAAAGTAGTTAAGGGGACAAATCCCCTTTAAGCGACTTCAAAATGAAGAATTTTTGTTATTTTTCGATTTGCCATAACTTTTTTTCTTATTACGAAAATTACTTGGAAATTTTAGCATTTAATCTCTGAATCTAGTGAATTATTTTCTTGTATTTACTTTGTTTCTGGTAAGTAAGAACTTTTTTTTATAAAATAAAATAAAAGTTATTGTGTTGAAAATTTAAAAATTTTACTGTCACACTCCGTGCAGTTTTACAGCAACACAAACTATATTTCAGCATTATTTTTATAAACAAAAGACATTAGGTATTATTCTCCACCTATTTAAAATTTAAAAGCTATCAGAAACTTTACACCAGGAGAATAAATTTTCAAAAAACCTAAAATAACGTTGAAAAAATAAATTTCAAATACAATAAATAACCCATAAAATAAAAAAAACTTTCAAAAAAGTAGGTGGAATTTCATTGTAGTACTATAATGTACTTACCTTGAAAATTATAGATCCATACGTGCAATAGTTTTTATTCTAGAGTGTGCGCAAGTTTGAAAACATCATTTTGAGTAAAATGCATTTAAAGTTAAAACTTTAGATATTTTCATCCTATTTCCATTAAAACATTTGATAAAATGGTTTAAAATTGCCTATATGTATACATTGTCAATTATATTTCTAATACTTTTACTTTTATAGCAATTTTATATCTTTTTATTGCTTTACAAACCACTAACGTTTTCACTAACGTAAACATCTCAGCCATGATTTCAGCCAATCGAATCAGCTGTTGATCACTGTTGTATGTAAATACTCTTGTATAATTACCAATTTGTTAAGACAGTTCTTGCACAACACTGGTTCAAACAACATGACCATCATTAAATACATAAAATGCATCATTTATCACTATTTGAACAATATTAATCTTAAAACAGTTTCAACGCTAAAAGTGATGACACAACGGCAGGGACAAACATAAACATCAGCTGGGTGATTTAAATGTCCCATGCTGCCAGTGTTTCTATTTTATGTTATAGTTTTACAGGTTGTAATTCGAATATTTCAATGGGATTTGTTTTAAAGGATTCAGAAAATTCCAAAGATTACAAAAATGCAAAAAACAAAAAATCAATTTTTTGAAGGTTTAAAGGTGATATATCCCCTTAAGAAGTCATTATGCTCTAGGCATGTAAAGGTGACCTCTTCCTCAATCTTAAAGTTATAAAAATAAATTTAAAAATTTAAACAAATTATTTTATTTTTGACAGATAATTCACTGAGTGTATATGAATGTTGAATGTATAAAAATGCTATTTAGTACTAACTTACTCATTACTAGTTTGCGTTGCTATAATACTAATTAATAAACTCTGGATCGGTGTGAAGCAATTCAATAACCTACACAAGATATCGTTATTATTCCTACTTACAAACCAAATTCAACATACATAATTATCCTTCCTTATAAATCCACAGCACCTTTAGAAGTTATGCTTATTTACGTTATTCAGAGCATAGATGATCAACTCAATAATATATAATGATTAAATAATACTCCATAGCATTACATTTTGTATTTAGAATGCCAAAATGTTTTCATGAAATATTATTTCCTGTATTGTGTTAATTAAGGTATAATTAATATAAACCATTGATTATGACAACTTATATTAATGCTACGATTAAGAGAATTAATTATGAACTATCTACATGTTTTAATAACTTATTCAGAATGTCTTGGAAAAAATTGAAAGAATTATTTAATTTTTCAGTGAAATCAACATTTCATAACAGTAATAGTATCAATTATTATTCAAAACGTATTTTTACAACATGTTTGTAATTATTCTACACATTTGTATTAATTGTCCGATTAAGAGAATTAATCATGAACTGTCTACATGTTTTAATAACTTATTCAGAATGTCTTGGAAAAAACTAAAAGAATTATTTAATTTTTCAGTGAAATCAACATTTCATAACAGTAATAGTATCAATTATTATTAAAAACGTATTTTTATAACATGTTTGTAATTATTTTACACATTTGTATTAATTGTCCGATTAAGAGAATTAATCATGAACTATCTACATGTTTTAATAACTTATTCAGAATGTCTTGGAAAAAATTGAAAGAATTATTTAATTTTCCAGTGAAATCAACATTTCATAACAGTAATAGTATCAATTATTATTCAAAACGTATTTTTTACAACATGTTTGTAATTATTTTACACATTTGTATTAATTGTCCGATTAAGAGAATTAATCATGAACTGTCTACATGTTTTAATAACTTATTCAGAATGTCTTGGAAAAAACTAAAAGAATTATTTAATTTTTCAGTGAAATCAACATTTCATAACAGTAATAGTATCAATTATTATTAAAAACGTATTTTTATAACATGTTTTGAATTTACAATTCATATTAAATTTTTGATGTCATTTCAATGTTGCCAGCAAATCAATGAAAGAAATTCAACTCTTATCGCTCAAGATTTTATCAAAAAGATTTTATTCTGTGCATTTAAGTGGTTTTAAAAAATGAAAATATTACAAATTAAGCATTAAGTAATTTGCAGTGATGAGCAAAATATAATAGTAACAGCTCAAATATTGTGATAAATTTAACAATAAAATGCAATAAAAATTGACTCAGCATGTGTATTTGTTAAAACGAATGCTTTATTTGACTGATCAAATATGTTACGTATGATCGTTAACATGTATTTATTTTTTCTTAAACTTGGCTACTCCTTAACAAATTTGAGCATCGATATTATAAAAATAATATCCTAAATATACTAAAATATAAAAAGAAATAATGAATAAAAATACATTTGATATAATTTGTAAAATAGAAAAGCCTCTACATATTGTAGCATGTAAATTCACAGAAATTGATATTAAAAATATAAAAGAAAATTAATATCGAATTATATACATATTATTAACAATAAATATAATGTTTTTACCTTAACGCTATAAAAATAATAAAAAGATAAAAAAAATGTGTTCTTCTCTATAATAAACGAATAAAAAGTGTCAAATATTTTTAAAAAGTGAATAACAGATTAACCTGACTTCTTAATAATTATTTTACTAATTTTTTATATAAAAATGAACATTTGATAATTACTTGTAAGTTGACACTTGTATTCTAATAAAGATAGTTAATATTACAATGCAAAAAATAGTTTTATATTACATTTCTATTCAAGTTACTTAATTAAACTTAAATTTAAAATAAAAAATGAAGTAAACTGTTCAGTAGAATTGAACAAAAAAATATTTTAATATTATTATATAAATAAAAAGAATTTTCCATAGATATTTTTGCTTTATGAAGAGGAAAGAATCTCATTAACATTATAATAAAAAATAAAAGAAAGATAGTTTCAAATTAAATTAACCTTATTTAAACATTGTGTCTAAATTTTAATTTTACACAAGTGGTGCATTTAAGGTATGATGAAAAATTCATTATCTACCATTAAAAACTTTAAAAGAGAAAGAAGTTGACTGATGAAAATGAATAGAAAAACTTACGTTTAAAAAAAAACCAAAACTCACCTAAGGATTCATTACTAAATTCGACAATTTCAGGGAGAGCCCTTCAGATTGGTATAGTTTTGTTGAGCGTCAAATTTGCCTACACACATTCGCTCTAGATTTAACATGAGAAAAGACTAAAGAAGTTAAAAAAACATTGGCTTGCGATCTAATAAATTGCAGTAGTACCACCTAAGATCTAGGGGCGGTATACAAATAAAAAAGGTTCAATCATTGACATTACCATAAAGAAAATGCATATATATATATATATATATATATATATATATATATATATATATATATATATATATATATATATATATATATATATATATATATATATATATATAATATATGTATATATATATAATATATATATATATATATATATATATATATATATATATATATATATATATATATATATATATATATATATATGTATATATGTATGTATGTATATATATATATATATATATATGTATATATATATATATATATATATATATATATATATATATATATATATATATATATATATATATATATATATATATATACATATATATACATATATATATATATATATATATATATATATATATATACATATATATATATATATATATATATATGTATCTATATATATATGTATATATGTATATATGTATATATATATATATATATATATATATATATATATATATATATATATATATATATATATATATATATATATATATATATATATATATATATATATATATATATATATATATATATATATATAATTTATATACATATATATATATATATATACATTATATAATATGTGTGTATATGTGTGTATATATATGTATATGTATATATGGGGATATGTATGTATATATTATACATATATATATATATATATATATATATATACTTTTCATAAATTTTCTTCAGAAAATTCACTTTAAAGAAATATTTTACTGTGAAACTGAAAATCCCTACTCATATTCGCAAGTCTAATTTCCCCTTTCTTTTAATTTCTAAATGTACATTAAATTACAATTAAACTGCATATGTAACACATAAATGGTAACACATTCCAAAATACGAAAACAATAATATTTATCTAGCACTTCAATTCCAGAAAAATGGTAGGTAAAATAAAAATATTTTTTTTCCTTAGAAAAAAAATTAAAACCTTTATTTAAACCGCCTCTACATGAAGATGAAAATTTCCATCATAACATTTAGAACATTATAAGTTATTACTATAATTTTTTAAACATTTTTTCTTTAATTTAAAGCAAGAATTATATCGCCATCATTTATTTCACAAAAAAAGTCATTCAACGAATGATTAAATTTGTATTAATGATTATTTTCTTTTAGTACATTATAAATTAATACTAGAATTTTTAAACATTTTTCCTTTTATATAGAGCATGAATTATATCACCATGATTTATTTCACAAAAAAAGTCATTCAACGAATGATTAAATTTGCATTAATGATTCCTATATTTTAATCGGTGATATAATTGTGTTAAAAGATCACTCAAAGAGTTCTAAAACTACCATTCGAAGATAAGATAATTTAAAGATACTGCTCTTACCATTTAAAACATCTAGTATTCTTTAAGATAGTTCATTACATTAGTATGAAAATTTAACTAACCGTCCTACTTTGCTGTTGAAGAGAGTTTTAGACGAATAAAATAATTAAGAATGCATATAATAATTAGTATCATATATTTTTATATTATTTTCAATACAGAGGCTCTTGATCTTATAGCATAGGCCAGTACAAAGCCGAAGATATTTCTAGGCAATTTTACTATGGAAATACTATATAAGAGGAGTTTTTCCTTTTAATTTATTTTTAAGATAGAAATTTTGAATCAATTTATTTAATAGTACATGTTTTGTATAGTAAGTATTTAATGTATAGTACAGTATAGTAAGTAAGTAATAACGCAGGTGTACTGATTTCAGGCAGGCTGGTTGTAAAATAAAGTCAACTTCAAGCTACGAGTATACTGGCTACGAGTTAAAGACGAGTTATCGAAAGCTTTTTATTGCGGTTTTAGAAAACACAAGGCTGTAGGCTTGGTCTAAGCTTAAAAATTCAACAAAATTAGTACGGTAATAAATTCATTGATCGGGAAATAAATTTGCAGATTTTGGCTATTGTCCAGCAAAATTTTAGAATTGAAAACTGATCTAAATATTGTGATGATACAGGTGCTGCAACATTCGATCTGAGAGCGTGGAAGATGAGTCCTATATAGAACAGTCATCCTAGAAGAGAAGAGAGGACAATGTGCATCCTATGTGTGATGTGTTGGAGAGAAGGGCAGTTAACAGTTTTGGATATTCTTGTCGACGCGGACCAATAACACAAACAAAAAACGAAGACTATAACATTTGTCTTTAAACTTATTTTAATCATAATGCCAGCAGCAACGTGCGGCCATCACTCACAAAAAGTTCTCCTTCATAAACTAAACTAAAATAGTGTTGCCACAAAAATGCAACTAAATTATACTACAAAAATAAAACATAGCACACGGAGCATAAAACATAACAGTACAAAATGTAACACATTGAGTTCGAGGATAAACAACAAAACAAAATACAAAACATTAATAAATGATTCAAACAATACTCAGATCACAATAAAAATCATAAAAGAACTGTGCACTTTAAAATCAAAAGCAATTTATAAAACTGTTCCAATTAGAAATTTCCTTATATCAAGGATTCACCAAAATCTTGGTCAAAACTTCGAACGTCATAATAAAGTTTTCTTAATTTCATTACATTCTTGATCAACCCCTGGTTTACACTTCCTATTTCCCAGATTTAAAATATCCCTAGAAAGTCATGTCACCGTATTAAAAGTCCAAACGACAACAAAGAACTCCTTTGTGTTTGTTCTAGAAAAATAATTTCATCTATTCTTCCAAGCATATCTAACCCATTGAGAAAAATATGTTAATGAAGAAATATCCTATAATGAAGAATTTAATTTGTGCTTATAGATACCTCTGACATATTTTATTAACGAATTTAATCTCATTAGTTTTTATACAAACAATGTATTAAAATAATGAGAGCTATAAAAGGTAGATTTTTTCATTGCAAAATTAATTCATTAAAATTATGTTAAAAGTCATTTTAGGAAAGAAAATAAATTTTTAAATTATTAAAAAAATATTTTAGTTAATTTAGAAATTGCTTTATTTCTACAGCTTAGTGTAAAAAAGAAATCTCAGTCTTTTTTCCCTATATTCTCAATTTTTCTATAGTATAAAATAAAAATAGTCAATTTTTGTAATTAAATAATTATTTCTTTACACCATCCTTTCTATTTTGTGAAGTATTTGATGAAAAATATAGTAATTCGGATGACGTATCACACAATCAAAATAAAATATGTGTACTATCTATAAATTAGCATATATCCAGTCATATCACGGAATAAGTAATAAGATACATGATTATTTGTTTGTTACTTTATATTTCTCGAATATATCTTAAGTTTAGAATTATCTCGAAAAGTTTTGGACATGGTAAAATATAAAATTAACATTAAAAAACTTTACTGACCATAAGTTAGTTTCCAACTTTAATTTATCTCATCAAATTACGTGATAGGATTAACAGCAGAGGTTTTAATGTTAACAGTGATTATTTAACTTAAACTCTAGATATTTATTAGTTGGTAAATCAGACTCCTAGACTTTTATGAAAATAATTCGTTGCTAATACCGATGATAAAATTTTCATTGCAACAAAAAATAATCGATGATCGAATTTAAAATTATCACATACGCACCTAATCTATTATTTAAACCAAAAACAAAAGTAAATTATTTACGTAATATCTAAGTTCAGTGATAAAGCGTATGAAAATAATGCAGACGATATTTAAATAATTTAAAATAAGAAATGATTAAATGAGATGGTTAAAGGTATGACGTCATAATGCTAGAAAAAATGTTATTTTTACCTATTTATTGTGTGATAAATTGATAGATATAATCGCCTGCTCTTAACCGGGAAAATAGAGCTCGAAATAATGGCTTTAAATCTCAAAAAGGAAGGAAGGGGTAGATTTCGAAAGCTTTAAAGACGTCAGTATTTTTCGCTATGATATGAAGCATATTTACGCCACTTTATTTTAGAATCGAATCGATCATTCAGGAGCAGATAAACTTTACTCGCTTTGAATTTTGCTAACCTTAACTCATCAAGAATCCAATATAGATGCTCTATCCCTTCCAGGTCTAACCGCTTCATAACTTCAACGGACAGATGGACAAATAACTTCGACTATTATTTTTCAGGGTATAAGTATACAAGAATGTCATGAGGTTTCCATAACAAATTTTGTTTTTTTCTAATTGCTTATAGTAAAATCTGGGATTGTATTTCAGATGAAATCAAAATTTAACATACATGAACTCTAACCGTTGATGCTAAATGGCAGTACTTGAGCACTCCTCTTATAATAAGGCTATTTTACGCAGTAGGGCACATATCTGCTTATGATAATTCTGGCTTTAGTTTCAAAAGGAAGGACAGTTTACTGTTTGTCTATTGGCTGTTGTAAACATGAAAATGAATGGGAAGGGCATTATAGTAGTTCTTGACGTTGCGACAAATTGCTCTATAGTGTAACCTTGAAGATTGGATCTAACTTTGAACTTTTATGGTGGTGGTTTTTCTGATAATGGTATACTGCAATTCTGATGACTCATTTCACAATCAGAAAAAAAAAGTGTATTAATAATCATGTGGTGTATTAATAATCATCTATTAATAATCATGTGGTTTCCACATCAAATTCTTTTATAATTTGTTATTTCACGAACTAGGATTGGATTTGAAATGAAATCAAAATTTAATAATCATAAACGGTGCCAATTGCCGATAAATGACAGTAGTTAAGTAGTCCTTATATAATAGTGTTCCCTTGAGAATTGTAAATAACTTTGAATTTTTATGGGAATGGTAATTCTGACGACGCTAGATTATAATTATCATGACGCATCCTACAATCAAAGTTTTAAACAATGTGTACTATCTATTAATTAACATACAAGAAAGCCATGTTGCTTCTACAACATTTCTTGTTAAATAATTGCTTATGGTACAACGAGTGATTGGATTTTGAAAGGAAACCAAATTTGAAAGTATATAACCGCTGCGAATCTCCGCAAAATAACTATTCATATAACAGTGTTAATTTGATAAAGGAAACTAACTTTGTGGCATGTAGATCTCGTTTAAATTTTGATATTTACCTATTATCAAATTTATAGTGGTTATTTATTTTGTTAGTCACTAAATATTATTTGCGTTGCGTTGTGTAGATTATTTAAGTTTAAATTCAACCACGGGTTCTGAGAGACTACAGACTTAAAATAAAAAAAAATCTTATAAGATAAATTAAGAATTATTAGAATAAAAAATTACACTCTTAAAATAATCACATACAAAGTTTATAGTTTAAAATAAAATTAAGCAAATTTATTATTATTCTATATACATATCTATATACAAACAATCTGATTTAAGCTTCATATAATTTGCTTCTCCAAACCTTTTACTAGATGCCTCATTATTCAAAAGTTAACATTAATAATATCCTAACATTTAGGTAAAAATGAGACAAAGAAGAGAGAGGACCTAATCTCAATTTCAAATATATATAATAATGATTACTTTTGTGGATCTATTTGGTGTTCCAAGACTGTACTCTTGGGAGCTCTTGTAGATCCCTTGCTTGTTATTACAATTGATGGGATGATAATGTGGACTACAGTCTCACTGCTCGTACAGGGCCTTATAAATAAATTGGGATGATTCTGTACGGCTGATACGCTGGAATACTTCTGGCTGGTGTGCGATGTCGAAGTCTATCTTGGACCCAAATCTCCTTTGGTCCCCGAACTCTATCCTCGAGTCCTGAACACTTGCCGTGGAACTTGTGACTTCTGAACTCTGACAGTTGAACTTCTCGACTCTCGAACACTGACAGTCGGATTTCTCTCCACGACTCCTCAAACACCCTCAATTTATTGACTTCTCTTTATTTCATATTATTTTCCTCTCTGTCCTTTCTTATTTCTTTTCTTCCAATCGGGAGAGTTGTATAAAATTATTGGTCTCCTTTTTAACGTCTTGAGTCCGCAAACAGGGGAGAACCTTGCCCCTTCAGTTTTGGCACTGTCCCTTATGGACTCATAAATAACTCCATAAAGGTACATTCTTATTTAGTGTCATGCACAGAGACGTGATTCTAATCTGGGACTGGAATCAAAACCCCGCTAGAGGATCCCACACACGACGAAAATCCGTTAAAATAATTTTTATGGTCCTCTTCCCTTTAGAAAAGATGTGATGATATCCGATTTAGATCCCAAGCAATTCACTTCTCGTTTTATTTATAGCAATTATATTAATTAATCAATCATATAATATATATCAATTATATTAATTATTAATTATATTAATGATCTAAATCGTCTCACCTCACTTTGGACTTTACGATAATTCTGAAAACGCTTCACACAATCAAAATAAAAAAAAAACATTTATCTATTAATGTGCGTACAAGAACATACTGTGGTTTCCACTTCGGACTATTTTATTTATATTGGATTGTGATAAAACTGGATTTGAAATAGTAAAAATATCCTTTATATAAAATTGTCATGTTATTTGAAAAATATTTGCATGGAATAATTCCAATCAAGATAAGTTTGGAACAATCAAAAATTAATAGTTAGAACTAATTAAAAATATGCCTTCTACATATAATCAATCAATTTTACACGAATATATTTATAACGATAATCTATATATTTAAGCTGATTGATTTGATAAAAATTAACTAGTTTAGTTGATTTTGACAAACGTTTATTTTATAACTATAATATTTATTTTACACACACATTACTGCATGTGTATGCAGTTTAGAAACCAACCTTAACGTACA
>CM063504.1:5795703-5825703 GCA_032207245.1 Pardosa pseudoannulata
AGAAGTTGAAGATAACTAGATACACTAAATCTTCCATTGCAACTTTCCTCTACTGTCGTCACGCTTTTCTCATGTACATATCGATGTTGTAGGACACTTCAGTCCAATTAGAGGAATGTACTATTTACTAACTTGCGTTGACCGTTTTTCCAGATGGCCTGAGGCCTTTCCCATAGAGAATCAGTTGGCTGATACCGTCGCACATTCTTTTGTTCATGGATGGATAGCTCGATTAGGGGTGTCCGACAAAATAACTGCAGATAGAGGCACGAACTACCAGAGTAGTTTGTTTCACTCTCTTTCTAAGATTCTAGGTGCCGATCAAATCCGAACCACTGCTTACCATCCTAAAAGCAAAGGTATGGTGGAATGTTTTCATCACCAGGTGAAAGTGTATTGATGTCTCGTCTCCCTGAAAATTGGTTGGACTCTCTTCCACTTGTCCTGCTTGGCATCCGTACCAGCTTTAAGGACAATATTCAAGCTTCATCTGCCTAGTTGGTTTACGGTACTACGCTCAAGCTTCCGGGTGAATTCTTTTCCAGATCTACCTTGGAAACTTCGACATCTTCCTTTTTACAGAGTTTGAGGCAACATATGCAAGCTTTGAGACCAGTTCCCTCATCTTGCCATTCTACCTCTCCTGTATTCGTCTGCAAAGACCTCCTCACTTCGCCTTACTTCTTCTTACGCATCGATCGTATTCGAAGAGCGGTGGAACCACAGTACGCAGGCCCGTTCAAAGTCATTTCTTGTACAGCCAAAGTCTTTACGTTGGACATCAACGGTAAAGGAGTGACTGTCTCCATCGATCGTCTCAAACCTGCTCACATGATCCCAGATGTTTCTCCTGGTCCAGTTTCTCCAGCTTTTGCTTCTGACGTTGTCAGTCGGTCCGGCAGACGTTCCCGTCCTGTAGTCCGTTTTCATTGGTGACTTCCCCATACACACAATTAGGTAACTGATCTGACTGTCTGAAATACTTATCAGCTTGAATCCTTTCAACAAGTAATTTCTATCACTAAATAATGTCACTAATATAAATGTATAATATATAAAAATATTTTATCTTTAGGTTTTAAAAAATTCTAGTAAGAAAATAAACGACTATATAGTTTTTAAATATTGGAAACTTTTTAAGTAACTCTTATGTGTTAGAGGACACTTTTATATTTTACTGTACAGTTATTTCTCTACATTTCCATACTTATAGCTGCACATTATGAAAGTACAAGCTTTCTCCCAGTCTTTTTTGAAAGCAAAAACTTGCGTTATGACGGTTTACTTCAGAATTTTTTCCGTTCCGTGATGTATTTTACGTTTTAATTCTTTAGAATCTGTAGATATTTTAATATAGTGTTGTAGCTATGTACTTTCCTACGATAGTCAGCCCGTTCATACACAGCTGTGGACTAAATTTCCAAGAAGAACTTAGGTGCAGCTGTTGACTTCGAGTTTTAGTGGGGACCCATGAGAAGCAGTTATAGACCCCGGAGTGGTCCAAGTGTAACGGTCAAGCCCAAACCGGTATGGGGCCGTGAGATATGGGGCAGGAGCTAAGCGATGTCAACTTTCACAAAAAGGGCCACTTTAATGAGCCCATCTGCACACCCGAAGGGGATGCATATGTGGCTAAATTTTACCAACAAATGATTGGTACAGGGAAAAAAAGGGGAGTTGAACCGAGATAAAAAGGTGGAAAAGAAAGTTGGGAAAGCAGTCGAAGTCGGGATTCAAGAGTTGTTGGACATCGAAATCACGTGTCTGCACGCATGCATGCCCGCACTGACATCGAGCTTTTTGATAGGCCCAGCCTGCTGCACTGTAATTACTGGAGGTATACTTAATGATATTTATAATTATTACCTTGGGTCTCAGAATCTTTTGATTAAGGAATAACGTATAAAAAAAAGAAAATTGTAATGAGTTGTTGGACATTGATGAAAGTCAAGTAATGAATGTTATATATATATATATATATATATATATATATATATATATATATATATATATATATATATATATATATATATTAATCCAGAAATAATATCTGTAAATAATTAATGTACATAATAAATGTTTTGGTTCAAATATAAGGTATTATATTTTTACTGTGTTTCAACTTTGAGAACGAACACTGGTGTTTGTATTGTAAGTACATTAAAACAAGGGCTACGAATAGTTCTCAGAATTGCTCTCAGAACAGAGTATAGCTAGTAGGTGCAAGATGGATGATGTTGGTAAGTTCGAAAGTAAGGTATGGATCCCTTTTCACGAATTCACCATTCACCAAGTGTATCAAGAACTTGACACACTTGACACCCGAAATATTACATTACTATTTATTCATCATTCTCAACCTCATCACCTGTAGAACTAGAAGAGTTTGCAAGATTCGTAAGTGCTGTATTTACTCTGATGTCTTTGAAAAATGTCCAGTACAATGCGCCATTGTCACACCATATCACAAATTAACTTTTGAGCTGTCACGGAAATGTGTCACGTTCTTGTTCATTTAAAGTGTTCTTGACACTTTCCCCCATAAAAATTGGCTGTTACGAAATTTAACTTGCAATGACATATGAAATGTTCACTCTTCAGAGAAAAGAATAGAAGACAAGACCGTATTATCATCCTTTGAACGTGTCAGAATAAATTAAAATTATATTCAATTATCGTCTTCTTCTTTCAGAACACGCATAAATTTCAGATAGTTTCCCTTTAATAATAACTATCTTACTGAACATAAAATTAGGTACACCTAATTTGAAAAGACTTTCCTGGTATGGAGTAGTGTGGACCTGACTGTAAGCTTTCCCTATCGGTATTCATGGCTTTCTCTTTAGTTCTCGCCGATTACTTGTAGGCGAATACGTCTTATTTCTCGTTGCGTTATATTGTCTTGAATTTATTGTAATATTTCAATATTGTGGAAATTTTTTAAACATTGTTTGAAAATACGCCTTTAGCAAAGTACAGAATTTTGTGAAGAACAACTCGTCGAACGACGTCCTGTATTTTCTCCTTCAAATTCGTCAATTTTGATTTGATGAAGAATGTTTTTTGGTCATAGGAATGATATTCTGTTGATATTGTAATCGAAGAATGGAAAGAAATTTTTTGAACCCACTATTATTCATTCCTGTTTTTAAAACACTAATGCTCCCATATTAGTCACTTTGCCGAAGATTACAATTGCCCGAAAGAAACATTTTTATTTAGTTTTTATTAAACTTTAAATCTCAATTTCAGTTTGTACAATGAAGTTTCTCACATATTTACTGTCCACTATTCTTTTCAATCACACAACTTCCCTGTAGAGACTTCTTCGAAAACAGGAAGTAAAAGGAGCAAATTGTCAAGCGTACCTGTTTGCATCAAAAAGGAAAAAAATCTATATTTTTGTAATAAGCAATCAAAGACCGAAGTATGTGATATGACTTGTATCTATGCAGAATAAGAAGTGAAATATTTGAATCAGTAATAAATCCCCATTTTAAACCTTTTAGGGTTGATGAGTTATATCATGCAAGAACAAAAAGATATGAAATCGCGAGTACTATCGGGTTTAGTTATTATGGCAAATGATAGATTATACTAGTTTGATTGCTTAGAGCAAATTATTTGAGAAACTGTACATATTTAATGAGTTATAGTTAATAACAAATGGAAAAAGTGAAAAGAGGTCAATAGAAATACAATTAATGGCTGATGCCATAGATAGTGAACGCTTCTCTCTTAAAGAAATATACTTCATAATCTCTGGCGAAATAGGTGATTGGTTATAAAAAAGTGCAAAACATAATTATTGCTTAGAACACAACTTCTGGATATCTTGATGTGATTTTTAATCTCAATTTCAATAGCATTAATGAGTGCCATCCAAATGTGATTTGGAGGAATAAGGATCGAGGACAATTTAACACGAAAAAATATTAGATAAATAGTGTTTGATCCCTAATAAATTGCTATTTATTATGCATTTATTGAATAAGTAAATACAATTACGTATGCTTCATAAATAATAATTATTCCACATGTACAGGCCTGAATGATAACAGTGGCATTTCATTATGGCATTGTTGGAATTCAGGTATGTACGGGTGGAATAATTTTAATAAAAATTCAAGTTTATATACTGAATTCATAACTAGCTGAATTTCTATCCTACTAATTACATTTTGAATATAATAATTTGCAAGGTATGTACTAAATAGATATAAATATAATAAATAAGCCCTGGTAAAGTATAATAAATACGACCCACTCACTCTCTTCTGTTTTAAATGTGAGTTCCAGAAAACTTACAAAGTTTTTCTAATGTTTAGTTTAAATTTATCGCATACTACAGTTTTTTCGATGGGATAGATCATTGCTTTTCGGAGTTTCGCCATTCTTTGTCCTTATTTCTTTATATTAAAGTAGCTCACACTTTATTATAATGCTATTTTAAATCTATGAATAGCGTTTTTGCGCTGTTTAATCAAGAGATTCATTTTTTTATTTAAACTATTTCTGTATTGTAATACTCCTTGAAGATAATCACGTTTGCTCTATAATTTTCTTTCTGATCAAGGAAATTTATATCCTTTGCTAATGCGAAAAAGTCATTATTCAGTCTTTTTTTTTTAAACTTACGATTTTCAATTTTTTCCTGTTTGGAAATATTTTACAGCTATAAGAAAATGAAAACACGGAAATAATTTATTTCTAACGTATTTTCCGAAAAAAGAAAGGTCTAAAAAAACGATTGAGTTAATTTCTTGCCAAAGCCTTTCGATAATGCGTGGCACAATATGCTAGATAAAAATAGTTCCTCATATATATGCAAATTTTTCTTCAATGCCTGCATGTTATTCTTAATTAAATCTTTAGACTCTATTGTACAAACCGCATCGAATCAATATATTGAATACTGCAGTCTCTTCCCATGCGTACAATAAAGCAATGCAATACATTTCTTGCATTGATATTGAAATTAGTTTAATACCACCGAACAATTATTCTCTCCGAATATATTTGAATTTGAAGAGAGTTACAAGTTATAATATTGTTAGGAATAACTACAGTTTCAATTTAGAATAACAATCATTTTTATATAATATAGCTAAACGAATGCAAAATATTTGCATTATATTAGAAAGAATAAATTAATGTATTTTTTACTTATAATTAAACTAATTATTTTCAATTGTGTTTAAGATTTGATATATCAGGATGAAATACATTGATTTTTGTAGAACCTAAATATTCTAGTTTTGTGCTGGTTTTCAAGAATTACGCTTTGTGGCGTCCGTATTAAGTATATTATCATAACATTTCAAAATATATACTTAAATGTTCAACTTTTAGTTTGTAAATTACATTTCATATTTGTGCAGTTTCTCACCTATATTGTAATGTATTTTTTATTTATAATTAAACTAATTATTTTCAATTGTGTTTAAGATTTGATATATCAGGATGCAATACATGGATTTTTGTAGAACCTAAATATTCTAGTTTTGTGCTGGTTTTCAAGAATTACGCTTTGTGGCGTCCGTATTAAGTATATTATCATAACATTTCAAAATATATACTTAAATGTTTAACTTCTAGTTTGTAAATTGCATTTCATATTTGTGTAGTTTCTCACCTATATTGTAATGTATTTTTTATTTATAATTAAACTAATTATTTTCAATTGTGTTTAAGATTTGATATACACAGATTTTGATCGAACATAAATATTGTAATTTTGTCCTGGTTTTCAAGAATTACGTTATGTGGCCTCTGTATTAAGTATATTATCATAACACTTTAAAATGTATACTTAAATGTTCAACTTTTAGTTTTCAAATAGCCTTACATATTTGTGCAGTTACTCCTCTATATTGTAATATATTTTTTTATTTATAATTAAAATAATTATTTGGAATTGGGCTTAAGATTTGATACTGCAGGATGCAATACATAGATTTTTCTTAAGCCTAAATATTCTAGTTGTGTGCTGGTTTTCAAGAGTTATACTTTGTGTCGTCACTATTAAGTATACCATCATAACATTTTAAATCTTCAACTTTTAGTTTGCAAATTGTTTTACATATTTGTGCAATTACTACCTATATAGAAGTTAGAGGGAGAATACATCAATTCATTTCTATTAAGTCAAATAATCAAAACCCTTGCTAGTGACTTCCAAGTTTTATAAACGAATCATAAATGGGAGCAGATTTTAGAATATGACTATTAAATTCCTGAAAGTGAGAGTAAATTGTAGAAAATTGCTCCAAATTCATTTCTTGAATAAACTAATTTTGCTTTTTTAACTAATTAAGTTTACTTAGCCTAAGTTTATTTAATTTTATGAGGGGATTTAGATCCATATAAAAATCTTTTAATTAAATTGTAATAATAGTTTGTAGTTTACCTTCTAATTAAACTTGTAACTTGTAATAAAATTTCCGGATCTAAATCTAACCTCATAACATCTTGTTTGCATAATAAGAGGATCTTATGATTAGAAGTAGGGGGATTTATGAGGGCAGATGTATGTGGGATTTGGTCTCCTAGACGAGATAAGACAAGTGTCTCCAATCCTGACACTGAAGTAAAATGGTCTTTTGTAAACCTATTTATGATGCCTTAAAGATCTTTTTGGCCTTTGAGGCTTCAGACTATTGGCTATGGAGCGGTATGTTTTCCCTTGTGTTTGCGGTATGAAGGCAGGGGTTGACGATTTGAGTCTTCAACGTTTGGGGTGAAGAGAATCAGCGAATTAAAAGTGTCATGATGTTTAACTGACCAAATGGAAAAGGAAGGTGGAGCAAAAAAGTAAAACAAAAAATAAGAAGGCGAAATGGCCCTAAGCAGTGGTGGCTATAGAACAGGTAGCTGCAGCAGAGTTGTGCTAGGCAGTTGTACAGTGCCTACCAGTTTTGGCACCAGATGTGCCTTGGAATTGTGGCTGGCAGTCGTAGATATATTTGCATTTTTCTGTAAAAAAATTGGTGGAAATATTTAAATTAAAAGTTTGTTTACGTTTAAAGTCTTCTTATTTTGTATCGTGAATCAAGTGGGGGAGGGTATCCATTAATAGGTTACTTACAGTACTGTGTATAAATCCGGTTCCAGCGTCACTTTTAATGCGATAAGAAGGGAGGGGACAGGTATTTCCTGATTATCAATGGAAGTGCATCCATATGAAATGGATGTGTGTTATATATTCCATTGAATAAATTATTAGTTTCAATACATTAGACTATAATGATTTAAAATTTTTATACAAAATTCCAGTTCGGCATCTAAATTGATTTGCGACATTTGTACTTATCAATTTTACTTTCTTATTATGTGACTATATTGGAGCCGCAGCTAAGTAACAAATACTAAAATTAAAAAACATAACTAGCAAATGAACGAGAGCGGGCAGTATATTAATCAAATTTATTGCAAAACAAACTAAAGCCAGTACTTCAAAGATAAGAATCATAATTAAATCCCAATTATTCAGTTTTCACAAAACCAGGCTCGGATCCCCATAGAACCGAACGTCTGTACTAGGTAACGACCAACTATCGACTACATCTACTGGCCACAATTTTCGCCAGATGGTGCTCATAAATACAAACAAAAGCTTGCAACGCAGCGGCTCGAACAGACTAAGCTTCAAATTAATATACCCGTGCCTTCATAATTTATATAAATTTAAAGACATTTTTAAATGAATCTGTGTACATTCCAAATAATTATTTTCATATATATCTTTAAAGGTTCTTTTAATGTTATAGGGCAATAATTTTTCATAGTAGACTTGTAGCAAACAATGCTCATCAGTCTCAAACTGAGACAAATTTAGAAAGTTATTAATGGAGTGATTGGCATTACTGACTGCTGAAAGATCAGTCAGAAGTATCAAGAACAGTAGTGGTCAATAGCTATGAAAGTCCGAACGATAGACAGTGGCTAGGAACCGAAAGTCCGCCACCAGAGGTGAGACTACAAACGGAGTTCCACGAGAGGCTAGAGTGGCATATCATCCAAGAACCCTCATCTTTACGACGTACAAAAGGTAAGATATTACTCGTAGAAATTCAGTACTTATTTTCCTCTCTTTCTTTTTTTGCGAAGAATTTTTATTTGAAGTTTATAAAATCATTCAGTACAAAGTGAGTTAGACTTCCAAACCTAGACAGATAAATAAATGTTTGTTAATTTTAATATCAAATGTTAAGCATTAATAGAATTATATTTATCTAAATCTTGTGTAAATAATAAGTGTAATTTAGTATAAATATTTTTTTAACATTTAAATTTAATACTGAGTAGTTCTTTTATGTATAAGGATTCTCATGAAAAATATTTAAAATTTGCAATAAACCTCCATAAAATTGTCCGTAGAATTTCAGAACCTTGGGTTAATCGATTGTTGTTAATTTTAAATAATTAACGTATCAAGAAATAAATTTAATAAATAAATATTTCATCAATAAAGATTTCTGCAAACTATTATAAAATAAAATAACTCTGGACAGCTACACGACAATAATCACTCTTTATTATTGATGAGGATTTCAAAAATCGGAGAATTATGATTAATGTTTCTGCTACTCAAAAGCTAATAAGAAAGATACGTCCTACTCAAAGTGGATTCCTAACGGTTCGAAAAATAAATGCCAATAGTAACATGTATACGCATATCCCACATAATTCTTCTTCTAACATAAGGAAAACTCAACCTCTGAAAATACTGTTTCCCTTTCGATTTTTGATATTCATGGGGATTTTGTATGCATTTCCGCACAGAGATTTTAAATCTTATGAGTTAAAAGAAAGTTAAAAGTTATAAAAAAAACATTCTTCAATGAAACACTTTAGGAAATGAAAATATGAAACCCACTTACCAAAAATGAAACCCAAGTAGATTTGTTTACAGATTTACTACATATACTAAATCCAGTATGAATGTAGAATGTTATGTTACCAAATAAATTGAATTATTTAACATGATAAGTTATCTATTACAAATGCATTTCATACTATTGAGAGATGTTGTGAGATACAACTTCAGTCAATAAGAAATCCTGAATACTACAGTCTTATTTTATTTCTGATTACAGATTTTTATTTTATATCTGATTTATGCGTAATAATACACAGTATGTTTGTAAAAATTTTTAATGTATTAAATAATATTTTTTACCTAGATTCATTTACCTTTTTATATTAATATGATTTTGCTACCTTATTATATTAATGTATTTTTAAAGACTAATTTAATTTTAAACTAATTAAATTAAACTATTTTTTTAAATCACAGCGAAAGGCAAGTACTTTTAAGTGTAACCGTATCTATTTTAAAACTACTTATGTTCCTTTGGGTACAGTTATTAGTAACAGTTCTTATTGGAGTGATTTTTAAATCTATGAATTTTTAGTTAGCTCTCACATGCATTTGATCGAAATTAGACGAAATTTGAGAAGAAAGATGTTGTTTAATCTGAAAATCAAAGCTATTATAACGAATACAACGTTGGGAAGACTCAACTTATAGACATTTAATTTATTTTGTTTAGAGAAGGGAATACACTTAAATAGCGAAATATTATCGAAATATCTTCATTCTAATCAAAATATTCAACTTTAAAAATTTGGTGGAAATATAGCAGACAAAACTAAATTTTCAAGAATAGATATTTATAAAAACACAATTCGCATAACATATATTTCACATGTAAAATACCACTAAAAAGATTAAAATTTAAATAAGCTATTATTTTATGGTATGATTAAATTATAAAAATTTGATAGTTTGAAAATCACAAATTCTTCATCTTTTTTACTTTCTTCCATCCCATATAATTAATTTTAAAGAAATAGAAACTCATTCTAAAAACCATAACAAAAGATTTTCCATTTTTCTTTAACAAAAAATGGTCGAGATATTTAAATTAAAAGTTTGCGTAGGTTTAAAGATTCCTTCTTTTGGTTTAAGAGGAGGAGGGTATCAATTAATATGTTATTAACAGTATTTCTGTGAAGAAATCCGGTTCCAGAGTCACTTTTAATGCGATATGGAGGGGAGAGGTATTTCTTGATTATCAGTGGGAAGTGCATCCATATGAAATGGATGTGTGTTGAATATTCCATTAAATAAGTTCTTAGTTCCACCACATTAGACAATAATGATTTAAATTTTTATACAAGATTCCATTTCGACATCTCCATTGATTTGAAACATTTCTAAATATGATTTTTACTTCTTTAATATATTACTAAACTTGAAATTAACATATGAGTGCCTTCATAATTTATATAAATTTAAAGGCATTTTTAAATGAATCTGTGTACATTAAAAATAATGAGTTTCATATCTATCTTTAATTCTTCTTCTGTTTCTTTTTATGTTATCATGCAATAATTTTCGTAGTAGACGTTGTTACTTTGTAGCAAACAATGCATATCAGTCTCCCACTAGAACAAATTTAGCAAGTTAAATTTATCAATCTATCAAGTCTAATGGATAATTCGGTACATTAAATAAATCCATTTAAAATACTATTTAAAAATGTTTTATATTTCCAACAGAGAAACATATATATGTGTGTGTGTGTGTGTGTGTAAAGGAACAAAACCATTGCGCTTGCGCGACTGATGCTAGAATATATAAAGCGTCTATGCACTGTCTATCCAAACATAGCATGATTAGCGACATAATGAGAGAAGCAACTGATTTATCGGACTTCAATAAGGGTCAAATCGCAATAGCTCTGTGACTAGGAATATTAAGAGCAGAAACGGTGTCTTTAGTAGACTGTTATCGTGTTGTTGTTGAATATTTAAGGTGAAAGGACAATTTGCCGGACACAGGTCTGTAATCCTTGGAGCATTGATTACAAAGAAGAGTGAAGATTGCTACGCATCGTAATCCATGACTCAAGAGTTATTCCACTGGAAACTAAGAAAGTTTTTATCAACACACTCTGCAGTGCACATTTTTAACAAAATAGATAGGGATGGAATACGGGCTATTTGATGGTCTAATAATTCCCTGTCGCATTAGTTCGCTGAACTCCTTTTTCAAAAATGAAAGTTTTTCGGGATTTAATCACCATGGTTTAGAGTGAACAGGTGGTCCGCTAGTTTCAATGCAATGAAAAATAGTTTTATTGCCGGTAGGAACCAAGTTCGCGGGAAATAAATTCGGGAATTTCAACAAAAGTGAATGATACGGCGAAGTATCCACCACATGTGTTAAGCCCAAAGATTCCATTTTACTAGCCGTACCTCGAGTAGTTAAGGAAGTAACAGTATCGAGTAGTATCGTCTATTTTTAACGTCTATCAATAATTCATATTGCTGTAGAAAATCAGCACCAATTATGGGGTGTGAAACATCTGCGATTAAAAATTTCCACACGAATTTTCTTCGTAACCCGAAATCTAATTCAAGTCGAATAGTCCCGAATGTGAAAATTTGTGAGTCATTCGCAGCGTATAATATAAGGTCCTTTTTTGTGAAAATTTTGAATATTTTTTAGGATAGCAACTTACGACTGCTCCACTATCAATTAAAAAGTTACGTTTGGTTAACAAATCAGATATAAATAATCGGCTGCTTGGACCGCAACTATTTATCGCCGATAAAACAGACCTGCGAATTAGTTTTCCTGCCAACCACACGGTTTCGAACATTTGGTAGCTTTCTTGCCGAATCGACTGTGATACCAGCAAAATTTTTAGTGGCACTGTACCTTCGCGATGCTGAGCATGATGGAGTCAATGACCTGTTCCGATTTCTACTTTGCGGTATTTTAGAAATCAGGGTTTGTACTAATGCCTTGAGATTTTCGATTTCTGATTTTAAGGAATTTAAATCCGTACTGTGCGTGTCAATATTTGCAACGGTTACTTGACATCCCGATACCTCGTTTACTTTATCAGCAATTTCTGCTAACTCAATTAAATTTGCAGTACAAACTGCTAAAACTTGCTGTAAACTTGAAGGTAGTTTTTGTAACCACAAGGATTTTAATAGATCGTCCACTACCAAAACAGGGGCGAGATGCCGCATTTCTGTAAGTAAATGTGACGGGCGTTTATCACCCAGTTGCAAATCCCTAAGAAGTAAACTTAAACGAGTTTCGTCTGATTGCACGAAATATTTAAGAATTTTGTTTTTTAAAGCATCATAAGAATTTTCTGGATGGGGGTTTCGAATAATGTCACGAGCACATGCTAATATATTAGAGTTCAGAGTTGCAACCAATGAATGGAATTTAGTAGAATCAGTTTTAATGTCAGCAGTAATAAATTGCGACTCTACTTGAAAAAAACCAGAGTTCAGGGTCATTTTCCTAAAATGGAGGGGCTTTAAATGCAACTCGTGCTAGCTGGGAATTTTGTTCCATTGTATAAGTACGGTTTTGCTCAAATATGTTGTTACAAAATAAGAAAGGTGTATAAACATATACGCATAAAAATAGTTCACATGTAAACAACTACACAATTATGATAAAAAATGAGGAACAACGATCAAAGAAAGTCTGGGTACTGATATCGGCGAGGAATAACAAACACGAGTTTTTACTCACCCTTTTTGCCCCACGTCCTGGTCACCAGGGAAGGGAAGTCACCAATGAAGGTATGGAGACTGGTTACTGCTCCCTCTTGACTCCATAAAAAATGAAGGAATAAACCAGACTGATTCTTGAAACTTAACAGGAGGTTTCTTTAAACTGCAAAAAAACATAAAAAATAAAGGCTGTACAACGTTACAGAAGGTTTAGATCAGTAGTGGGCGTTAAAGGTGGGAAGCTCGTGCTGTTGATCGAGTGAACTGCCGGTAAGTCGAAAGTGCTCGCTTTCGGAGAAAAAACTGCTGGAACGTGCAAACGCTTCACTCCTTGAGGACTCTGATCCAGTATTTAAAGCGCATATGGCTGCGGAAAGCGGGCGTGACCACAAGCAGAAATTTGCATTTCTGGTACCAGCCACGGTGATGCCACATGTGCATGTGAACAGATGATTAACTAACCAGTGGTTATGTATGGATGAATTATATTCTTTCCTGTACCTCACTAAGTTTCTCTATGTTGTGCCCCGACCCTGTTGGAAATTGAAAAATAAAAGAAGAGAGGAGGAGCTCACCTAATCGTTGGTACTTGTAAGTTACAGCCGTCATTAAGTTCTATTACGTACCAAGGACTTATACCAGGCCATGTTGAGATAACACAAAGAGTTAAGACACCTGGTACAAATGAGCGAAGGCTTACCGTTTTGCACACTTGTTTATTTTACAATTGTATTTTTTTATACAATCAATATTTCAATATGGAGCTGTTGGGAATATGGAAGCAAATATATCCAATCTCAATATGCAGCCGTTGGAATCTGGGAGAAACTCCCGCTGATGCCATTTTCCTCAGAAGAACAACAAAAGAACTGAGATTTTTCTGCCTCTGCTGAAGTAGACGAAGGGGCCTCCAAATCTGCTGAGCAAAAACCCAAAGACTCTGGTTGCCAAGGCCAAACACGACTGACAGGCGTCAGCAACCCCTCTTGTCCAATGGGGTCGAAGGGGGAGAGGGAAATAGACATGGCCCTCGTCCTTCGTTCAACAGTGTAACTCATGTTACAAGTTCTCAGAATGTAAATAAGCATTAAGTTTTAAGCTACTGCTTTCTTGAAAATGGAAGGATTAGTACCGCAACAGTTAAGAATGAAACTAACAAATTAAGCTGTCGAAGAGAACACTATAACATTACAATACCTTCTCTCTAACAAACAACAATTCATACAGTCATGCTTTTTAATATTTATTATGTTATGTAATATGCTATTACACTAAGTTAATTTACTCCCTCTTGTAACATTTGTCTGTTTATAGAATTCAAATTCCTATTTTATTAGTTTTGAGAAAAAGTTATCAATGTATTATCACTATATTACATAAAAGCATATGTATTTTAAAATATTGATTGTGAATAGATACATTATTCTCCAATGCTCTGCAGGCAAAATTTAATGTTTTCATGCAATTCTAAGAAATTATATTGCTAAGTCAATAAGAGATCAAGTTCACATTTCCAATTTTTTCGTGCTGTTAAAGATGGAAATTTAGCATTTCTGTTTACCCAATTTCTTCAATTGCGGAAATTGGGATATATACTATTCTTCCCAAAGAAAAAGCTAGTTTTTTTAATACATTGCTAGTTTCTCATGGGCTAGGTATTCCATAGAGAGTAAGCTAGTGTTGCACTCTTTTTTTAAGATATAAAGAACTCTCATCGGAAGAGACAAGGAATTCTTTATCGTTTTGATACTTATTTGGTTGGGAACTGAACCCTTGATTTAGAAAATTTTTCATCTTAGCTAAAAAACAGTGCTTCAGTAAATCCATCTGCAGTGTGGCTGCTATTTAACCATGTACAAACAGAGAAAAATAAAGAGAGAAAAATCTATTTGTGGTCATATTAACATTAAGTTTTCATGAAAAATTACCTAAAAATTTTAGTAATATGACTAGTTAGTCTTCTAACCCATAATACGAAAACATTATAGCTTAAATAAAAACATTTTAAATTGAAATTGGGAGGACACACATAGGTAGATTTAATTATAAGTATAAACAATGTCAAATATATTTTTTTTAATTTTTTAGACTTGTGGCATATTATCATAAACTGAAGAATTATTTTGTGTACTACTACAATAATTTTTGTCAAATTTCATGCAAATTTTTATACATTAGTGCTATACAAAAATTCGGTCTTTTACAATCTTCATTCTTGCTCGAGTTAGAAGTGTTTATTACTTAGGTTGATTAAATGGTCACTTAGTTATATTTCATGTATATATATATATATATATATATATATATATATATATATATATATATATATATATATATATATATATATATATATATATATATATATATATATATATATATATATATATAAATATATATATATATATATATATATATATATATATATATATATATATAAATATATATATATATATATATATACATATATATATATATATATATATATTATATATATATATATATATATATATATATATATATATATATATATATATATATATATATATATATATATATATATATATTATATATATATATATATTATATATATTTATATAAATATAATTATATATATATATATATATATATATATATATATATATATATATATATATATATATATATATATATATATATATATATATATATATATTATGTATCTATGTTTTGATTTTGAAGAGTATAATTATGCCATTTTTAAAAAATACTGCTACTGTGTATAAACATGAAATATTTGTTTTTTATGAATTGATGAGGAGGAGAGAATGTTGAGATTTGTCTTTAACATTTATTTTTCAAAAGGAAAAACGTCTTTTTATTTCCCTATGTGAGTCCAATAGTAAGGTAAAAAGAACTAACCTTACATCATAAATCGTCCGCATTATTTGCTTTTTTTTCGAAAAATTAATGTATAGGAAGTTTTTGTTGTCAAAAATTGATAAAAAAAAATGTATGCTACAAATAAGTACAAAAATTAATAATATTACAGTGAGGTTGTTATCGCAAACTAAAGACCTTATATTAAAATGAAATTAAATTGTAGTAGAATAAAATGACCCACTTCCGTAATCTACTTCCCAATGAATAAGTCATAAGTTTTCTGAAAACTGAGTGAATATATTAAGAGGAAATTAAACATATATGCTACAATCGTTAAACTATCACTTAATATGTGACATTTTTATTTCAGTTCCATGATTAGGACTCTGATAATTCGAGAATATTTTTATTGGGCAAATGGAAGTGATTATCTTGGATATTTAAAATCCTCCTATTCATTACAAAGTTTTAAAATTAAAAATGTTTGGTTTAGAAATAAATTTTTATTTTTGCTCTTAAAACTTACACCTACATATTTAGCTTGTTTTTTAAATTCTTTAATTTCAAATATTTGGGAAATAAAATCTATTCGTTTCAACAAATGCTTTGTATTTTTCAGATTTGGGTAAATATAATACCAAAAAACTAATAATATAATTATTTTAATAAAAATGGGAAAAACGTGTCAACTCAAGAGAAACCAATCCTAGCTTGTTGAGATATTTATTTCGAAAAAAAAAATCAAACACTATAGATTCTCTAATGTAACCTATAAATTATTTTTTGGAGTAAAAATAATTAATACTTTTAAATCTATGCGCCTACTATTGCTTCTGACATTGGATATAACTGAAATATCATTTTCAGAGATTCTATATCTATTTCCCGTAATTATTTTTTAAAGTTTCATGAATAATTTTTCAAAACATTTTATTAACAAAGACAGAAAAATAAAATACTTTCTCATATTTTGAACAAAAGTAAAATTACAGCGTATGATGTTAAATTAAATTATTTAAAATGTAAAAATGGTATTATTTGTTAAACGAAATATTTGGTGGTATTGGCAAATGCATTTACGAAATTTCACATAAAGGTTTCCAACTATTATAGTCTAACTATATAAGTCCCTACTATTTATTACTATTTGAAAACGAAAAATGGTTTAATAATGGTTTTTCTGAATCTATTCAATATTTTTCAAGTACACAACTCTCAATCTTAAATTCTCTATATATTAAAGGTTAAAAAATGTGTAAGATATAAAGAGAATATAACGAAAATTTATGAATACGTAGAAATAAACAATTTATATGAGGAATTATTGTTTACACTCTAACTTCTCAGTATCTGCGAAAATATTTTTTTATTTTTTAAAAACTTGTAAAATGACTGACAATATTTTTGTTCTCTTTTCTATAGATGTATAGTATTATAAATTCAATTCTTTGAAAGAATATATGAATATAATTTATCTGAAATAAAGATATATATGTAAATATTAATGAGTATCATATTGTACTTATATTTTTGAACACTACAACATATTTATTTAATTTTACTATTAAATTTATTTTATATATTTTTCTATTAAAATTTATATAGAAAAGATTTTGCACAATTTCAAAAAATTCAAAATATTATTAAGAAAAATATTTTAAATAAATATTTTATCGAAGAAAGAATTTTCGCTGTTAGTTTCTTTAAAAAGTAGTTAAATTATTAGAAAATTACTTTGTCGTCAGTTAAACACCATTATTTATGTCATTTATTTAGATACTTTTAATATTTACATAGATTTTAATAAAGATTTTGTTGGTAATATTTCTTTACATTCCCAGTGGAATGGTTTCTTTAAATTCAAAATTTCTCTAAATTTTTTGAAGATTTACATAGTATTTTCTTAATAGTAATATATTTTAGAGTAAAGAAGCAGTTTTCTAAAGAAGTGATCTAATAAATTTTATATTCGAGTGATAGTAGCATTTTAAGGATTATTTTAAAAGGAGTAATATTTTTTAATCAGTTTTTTAAACGTATATAAAATATAAATTTATAAACTTTTGTATTCTGTAACTTTATATAGTATTCATATTTGATTTAGTATGTAACGTAATTTAATACATTAAGTCAGGTGTTATAAATTTCTAGAATTCCGTAATTAGGAGAATGTTAAAATAAAAACAGGAGCGATATAAATTTTATTTTTCTTTACATTTTATGTAAACCCATATAGTTTTAAAGTATTGACTGTAGGACAATTATTTACGATAGAAAATGTGCAGTTTAATACTCATAAGAAGTGATGTTTTATAAAAATGTATTATCTACTTTCAGACATCTAATTTTCATTTTTCTAAAATTTCCAATGCTCAGATCTAGTCATGTATTTTAACATTTAAAAAAAAATTAAACTCCTAAATCTGGTGTTTTTAATTTTTAAAGTTATAATTCTCAAAATGTCATTTTATCTATCAAAATTTGTATACATTCGAGTAGAGACATAATTCAATGTTTAAAAAGATGAAATATTGAACCACTTACTGAAATTTAGTTGCACATCAATACTGCAATCTGGCACTGACTAATAATATACTATTTTTATTTTATTTGATATATTTTAATGAAAATATTTCCATGTTTTATTATTAAAAAATAATAAGTCTCTCTCAAAGAAATTGGAGTACATATCCTGATATTAGCATTCAATTCACACCAGAATAACCTAGTTAATTCACTTAATACATAACAAAAAATGAGTATATGATACTTAAACACATATGATAACCTTGAGGAACATGTGATGAAGATTTCTTTCCTTTTTCACTAAAATGTATAGAATAGTTTTAGGAAAATTTACTTAAAAATAATAATATTAATGTAGGAATTACTGATAAGCAAGGAAAATGTAAGTGCAATGAACAAACTAATTAAATATATATCTTACGGATTGTTCAGTTATCGTAACTGTCAGAAATTTTAATATGAGGATTTGCAACATATAAAAGATTTAGAAATGCCGACAATGTAAGTATATATCAATAACTTTTGTAATTATATTAATATACTAATGTAGTAAATTGTGTATGACTGAAATAAATGTTATATATATTTGTATACTCATTCACTCATGTTGATTTTTTATTGATACAGTTTTGCATATGCTCCATGAAAGTGTAAGTACTTTCTTAGTCTCCTCTGCTAATCTTTCCAAAACCTTTACGGGCGTTATGATTATGTTCATAAAAATTTATTTATATTTTGAGACGGATTTTACACTTTAATGTATTTCATATCTGTAGGTTGTACTTATGCCTTTACTCAATCATAGTGTGGAGTTCCAGACCCATGCATCGAAGTACAATGGCCAACTTGTTACCGGCGAGGAAAACTACTGATGCTCTGCTTGTATTCTCTGGCAGGGAGCAATAGAGTGGAGACGTAAAATCTGGGGTTGGGACACTATAATATAATAGCGGTCACGCCCCTGATTGGCCAATAAAAATTAGTATCAAGGCTTATCGATAGCTCTCCTAAAAAGAATATGTTGATAATCTTTAGATTTTTCACTGATTGCCTAAATTATGTCGCTAAACTAGAATTCAACTAAAATATTAGTACATAAAACTTCAAAATTGTAAATATATCTCTTTTACTAAAAGGAAAACAATAGTTAAGATAATGATTTAATTATTGTATGGTCAGTCCCCTTACCATTCTGCTATAGCATTAGTTTGAGCGTTGCTTCAGTGTGTCTCAGTAAAAATAATTTGATTTGATTTGTAAAAATAATTTGATTAAAGAAATATACTTAGATATTTTGACTCTTATGATTGAGTATTCCTCCTTCCATACACTTCAAATTACGGGATATTTACAAAGTGGAGGGGGGCATTGAACGCATTTCTGCTCCACAAAGGAGCGTTGAACACATATCAGATCTGTAGGGGCCGGAAGCTTAACACTTGACATGCGGGTATACTTCACCGCCAATTTACGCTTGCAGCGGCCGTTTTTATGTGAATCGGAGGAAAGTTTAGATATTCAGGAAAATCGCAGTAAATCGAAAATACTTTGTTTTTATGAGCGAAACATTTTTTTTATTTTACACTTTAATATATTCTGTATAATTATTTAACAGAAAAAAAACAATATTTTTACGAAACAAGAAAATAAACGTTTTTTAAAATTAAAGTCCGATAATCTGTCAGCTCATATTCCTTCATCACTAGGTTTGTCACAACGGCTCATTTTATCAATTTTGTATTCAACAATAAAAAACCATGCTTCAAATTGAGAAAACACGACTTGTACCTTCTGGAGCTAGGAATTCGATTGAAGACAACAAAAGACCGAGTAACTCGACAATCATAACTTGTGGAAATAAAAAATGCAAAGCGCTGCATAGCAACGCAAACAACACACATATGTCACACATACATATAATTATACGTATTTAGTAGATTTGTGGTTGTTAGCCGGTATCCACCACAAATCTACTACTAAATACGTATATTACGTGACCAGCGCTCCAGTGACAGACTGCAAAAAACGTAAAAATACGTTCCCCTCACGTATTAAAATAGGTATTAAAAGTATAGGTATTATCAAGTATTAAAATAGGTTCAAAATCACTGTTTCTAACCAATATTTTACAAAAAAATTCGTAATTTATTTCAGCTTATCCCTCTTTTGTTGTTCTTGAAATAGAGCAAGTTAACATTCCTAAACACTTCTATAATTTCTTACAGCATCAAAATTTCGAGTTTTATTAAAATTTGCATTGAAATATTAGTAGCATACATTTTATTATCCTCTATACCACAAAAAAATTAACGTGATGTATGCAAAAACGAAGGAAGTGAAAACGGAATAACTGTTATCAAAGAAAATATTATTAATCGTTAATCCAATGCTAATTCACAGTAAATAAATATATTGGCTTTTATGATAATTCAAATAAGAAATAACCCAACCTGTAGAAATATAAAGATTTAAAAATTGCTTTATATTTTCTTAATCTTAAGTGTATTTTAAAGTTACCTTCAAACAAACGCTATTAAGAAATGTAGTTTATGAAAAAGAAAGAAAAGAAACTACTAAAACATACGGCAAAAGTATAGATATACACTATAGAAAATCAGAAATGAAATAAGGAAAAACATTTTTGCAGAAATATGAGAAAGCACGCAAATTTCGCATCAGTGCGGATAGAGTCTAATGCTCTCCTAGGACGCTTTCCTAGGGGAAATATTACTCCAGCCTCAGTAATGAGGGGCGACTCACAGAGTGCATTTGTTGCAGCATTTTTGCTGGATTATATTCGTTAATAACGTTGAAAAATATTGGCCTTCTTCCAAATAAGAGGTTTCAGAAATACGCGTATTTCATTCCTTTTTTTCCTACTTTCAGGACGGAAATATATTGAATTCACTAGTTACTAATGGTGATTCTAACATTGTTAGTATTTCTTTTTTCCTTCTGTTAAGTATTAAGTTTTTATATTTAAGATAACCCTCGGTTATACCTTCGAAAAATATTTGTTAATGTATTTTAACACATTTGCTAGCATTAAGTTCTTATATTTATGTCATAGCCTTTGATTATATATTGAAACAGGATTTTAACATATATTTTAAACATAACCTAAGTATTATATTTTATATTAACCATAACTCTCGATTATACCTTCAGACAGTATTGGTTACTATATTTCACTAAAATATAATTGTAAGTATTAATTTATTATATTTCCTATATAGCCTTTGATTATATATTGAAACAGGATTTTTTAACATATATTTTAAACATAACCCAAGTATTAAATTTTTTATTCGCCATAACGCTCGATTATACCTTCAGACAGTATTGGTTACTATATTTCACTAAAATATAATTGTAAGTATTAATTTATTATATTTCCTATATAGCCTTTGATTATATATTGAAACAGGATTTTTAACATATATTTTAAACATAACCCAAGTACTAAATTTTATATTCACCATAACACTCGATTATACCTTCAGACAGTATTGGTTACTATATTTCACTAAAATATAATTGTAAGTATTAAGTTATTATATTTGATATAGCCTTTGATTATATATTGAAAGAGGATTGTTTAACATATATTTTAAACATAACCCAAGTATTAAAATTTTATATTTGCCATAACTCTCGATTATACCTCCAGGCAGTATTGGTTACTGTATTTCACTAAAATATAATTGTAAGTATTCAGTCATTGTATCTGGTATAGCCTTTGATTATATATTGAAACAGGATTTTTTAATATATATTTTAAACATAACCCAAGTATTAAATTTTTTATTCGCCATAACTCTCGATTATACCTTCAGACAGTATTGGTTACTATATTTCACTATAATATAATTGTAATCATTGAATTATTATATTTGATATAGCTGTTGATTATATATTGAAACAGGAGTTGTTAACATATATTTAAACTTAACCCAAGTATTAAATTTTTATATTAGCCATAACTCTCGATATTACCTCCAGTATTGATTACTATATTTCATTAAAATATAATTGTAAGTATTCAGTTATTGTATTTGGTATAGCCTCTGATTATATATTGAAACAGGATTTTTTAACGTATATTTTAAACACAACCCAAATATTAAAATTTTATATTTGCCATAACTCTCGAATATATCTTCAGACTGTATTGGTTACTATATTTCACTAAAATATAATTGTAAGTATTAAGTTTTTTATTTGATAAAAACCTAGATTATACTGGTAAACAGCATTGGTTATACACTATATTTTCCTAAACACAATTGTAGTCATTAAGATTTTAGATTTGCCATAACTCTCGATTACATCTTGAAAAAGTATTGATTATATTTGTACGAAACACCTTCGAAAGTATTAAGGGATTAAATTTCACATAACTCTCGACTGTACCTCCAAACAGTATTGGTTATTATATTTTTTCGAAACTCAGTTTTAAGTATTAAGTTCTTCTATTTCTCATAATTCTTGATTGTACTTTGAAACTGTATTGGTTAATATGTTTTTACTAAACACAATTGCAAGTATTAAGTTTTTATATTTTACATAACCCTCGATTATACCATTAAATAGTATTAGTTACTATATTTGTCCGAAACACAATTATAAGCATGAAGTGTTAGACTTGACATAAACTTTGATTATAAATCTTTAAAAAGTGTATATTATATTTTTTTTTACGAAAACCTATGGAATAATTAAAGTTTTAGATTTGATATAAACTTCGATTTTTGTAAATAATTAGTATTGGTCACTATATTTTTCCAAACAATAACAAATATACACCTTAAAACTTTTTAGCTGCAAATATCAAATGGTTTTGTTAATTAAAGCATAATTTTTCATTCACACCATTTCAAAATAAAATATCATCGTTTAAAATTTTGCATTAATGAAAACTATAAAATAAATTGAAAAATGCTTAACTAAAAGGAATTAATAGTTTCAAATCTTTCTTGCTTGATAATTGCTTCTTTAATATTAAAAGAAGTGGTTTACGAAAATTCGTAGATAAATTTCTTTATTGCAGTTTTATTTTACTTAATGATATTTTCGATCATTCTGTCGATAGCATTCTATAAAGTTACATAAGAAAATCGATCTTATTGCTTACATATAGATATGAACCAAATGAAACCTTTATATTTTAGCTTTTAATTATATTTTAGCTATATAGATTTCTATACTTCTTTGTTAAAGGAATGCCATTAATTAGGTCCAAATAAAATTATAAATTTCAAAGAATATAAAGGAAAAATAGAAATAATATAAAGGAAAATTAAAATACACTTTTACCCTTTATAAATAAACTAAGTAGATAAAAATGCAAAAATAAAAAGTAGCCAAATTGAAACACATTTTAAAGATACATTGTTCTTCAAAGGATATAATGTAATGTACATTCAGTTAATATAATTTAGTTTGATTTAGTTAATAAAATATCTATAAATAGACCCAATAATTCCTATATAAAATTACCTTAAAGGTAAGTAACAATAATTGATTTTATAAGCTTATAAATGACTCGATTAATTCTCTACTCAATTTCTATAGATTGATTTAATAAGTTAAAAAGTAGCCAAATTGAAACACATTTTAAAGATACATTGTTCATCAAAGGATATAATGTAATGTACATTCAGTTAATATAATTTAGTTTGATTTAGTTAACAAAATATCCATTAATATACCCAAAAATTACTGCATAAAATTAACTTAAAGCTAAGTAACAGTAATTAATTTTATAAACTTATAAATGACTTGATCAATTCTCTACTGAATTTCTATAGATTAATTTAATAAGTTGTAAATATCAAAAGTCAAAAAGCAATATGTACTTATTGCATATCCCAAAACATTTATTAAATTGCAATCTTCATCGAAAGAATGATTAGATAAATACTATCAGCTTTTGTTAACTGGGATAATATTTTCTTAAGTCTATTCTTAAATATATTTGTGACTAGTAAGAAAATAAACACGTAATTAAGTTATAATATTTTCTATTCTCCAAGCAGTACTTGAACGTAAATTGAGTTATGCAGCTAGAATTTCCATAAAAAGTGGTTAAAAACTTCGGATTTAATTAAAATGTTAATGAATTAATTAATAACTGTTTTCTTTTCCCCTTTTCTTAAATATCTCACTTTTACAATTTACAGCTTGAAAAACATTTTTTTATGGGAGAAAACTTTTTGTCTTTATGCTAAAATGGAGTTGTTTGAGAAATAAAAGTTGTTAAATTTTAATTAAGGTGAGAAATAAACATTCTCTTTTTACGCTAACAATATTTTTACTAATACGTGATTAAAATTTGGTTTCTTGTGTGTGCTATAACTTCATTATAGCGTTTTAATAAAATTGAGAGCAACTTAATTTAGCCATTTTTTAATGAGAAGTGTGAGATAAGATGATTTCTTTACATATTTAATTTACTTATTTTACAATGGAATATTACTCTGTATATTTAGAGGTCGTGATTCTAATTGCTACAAAATCAACTTTAAATATTCTTAACTAGTAATTGTTCCTACGTGCACAATTAACTTAGTATTTATTTATTTATTTTGCAAAGGCCCACAACATTTTATTCTAATAACATTTCAAGAAGTAAAAATTTAAGGGGAGATTGCCCTCTCCCTTTGAAAAATTTCAGAATGTTCAGAAATCTACAAAGAAAATTAAACATTTTTATCTTTAAAATTAATGTAAGAACGGTCTATTTTATTGTGAAATAAGTAAGAAATATCTCGATAAAAATGTCTTATCTTGATAAATACAATTTGAATTATGTCTGACTGTGGGAATTTGCATCGATAGTCTACCATGTATTTATTCTAATAGAAATATTTTAATATTTTTTATTTTACCATGTAGTTCTAATATTATGAATAACTACTGTATTCATTATATTAGAATAGCAGATAAAGGAATAATCTTTGCATTGATACACTAGTTTATTTGCACCCGAAGTTGTTAAATTTTAATTAAGGGGAGAAATAAACATTCTCTTTTGACTCTACAAATATTTTTACTAATACGTGATTAAAATTTGGTTTCTTTTGTGTACTCTAAATTCATTATAACGTTTTAATAAAATTAAGAGCAACTTAGTTTAGTCATTTTTTAATAAGTGTGAGATAAGATGCTGTCTTTACATATCTAATTTACTTGTTTTACAATGGAATATTACTATGTATAATTAGAGGTCGTGATTGTTTTAGGTTACTTTTTATTGATACAAAATTAACCTTATAAAAATGGCCTATCTTGATAAATACTCTTTGAATTTATGTCTGACTGTGGGAATTTGCATCTTTAGTCTACCATGTATTTATTCTAATACAAATATTTTAATATTTTTTATCTCACCATATAATCTAATATTATGAATAACTATTGCATTCATTATACTAGAATAGCAGATAAAAGTGTTATCTTTTAATTGCTACACTAGCTGATTTGTACCCAAGCTTTGATCTGAGTAAGTAAGGTTCCAAATATAGTTTTAGAACAAATACTATATAAATATAATACTACTATAATACTATAATTAGTTATAATACTACTATATAATTATAATATATTATAATACTACTATCTAAATATAAAAATCTAATATTATGAATCCACTATTGTATTCATTATATTAGAATAGCAGATAAAGGCATTATCTTTGCATTGATACACTAGTTTATTTGCACCCGAAGTTGTTAAATTTTAATTAAGGAGAGAAATAAACATTCTCTTTTCATTCTACAAATATTTTTACTAATACGTGATTAAAATTTGGTTTATTTTGTGTACTGTAACTTCATTATAACGTTTTAATAAAATTAAGAGCAACTTAGTTTAGTCATTTTTTAATAAGTGTGAGATAAGATGCTGTCTTTACATATTTAATTTACTTGTTTTACAATGGAATATTACTATGTATAATTAGAGGTCGTGATTGTTGTAAGGTTACTTGTTATTGATACAAAATTAACCTTATAAAAATGGCCTATCTTGATAAATACTCTGAATTTATGTCTGACTGTGGGAATTTGCATCGTTAGTCTACCATGTATTTATTCTAATACAAATATTTTAATATTATTTATCTCACCATATAACCTAATATTATGAATAACTATTGCATTCATTATACTAGAATAGCAGATAAAGTTGTTATCTTTTAATTGCTACACTAGCTGATTTGCACCCAAGCTTTGGTATGGGTAAGTAAGGTTCCAAATATAGTTTTAGAACAACTACTATATAAATATAATACTACTATAATACTATAATTAATTATAATACTACTATATAAACATAAAAATCTAATATTATAAATCCACTATTGTATTCATTATATTAGAATAGCATATAGAGGTGTTATCTTTTAATTGCTACACTTGCTGATTTGCCACTAAGCTTTGATCTGGGTAAGTAAGGTTCCATGTATAGTTTTAGAACAACTACTATATAAATATAATACTACTATAATACTATAATTAGTTATAATACTACTATATAATTATAATATATTATAATACTACTATATAATTATAATATATTATAATACTACTATATAAACATAAAAATCTAATATTATAAATCCACTATTGTATTCATTATATTAGAATAGCATATAGAGGTGTTATCTTTTAATTGCTACACTTGCTGATTTGCCACTAAGCTTTGATCTGGGTAAGTAAGGTTCCATATATAGTTTTAGAACAACTACTATAGGTAACAATAGTAATAAAAATATCAAACCAACCTCGTATGCTGCAAATTGCCGATGAATATAAGTTTATTAACAATAAATTGTCTGTCGGAGAGAATGGGTGTGAGATTTGTAACCTTCCTCGAGGAATTCCTGATTCTCATTTGGTTCTGAGGTTATTCAACCGGAAACATATATCGTACTGTGACATGAATGTATACAGCAATCCAATAAATACAAGTATTTCTTTACAAAGAGAATAATAATACAAAGAACAAAAATTAGTGCATGCCTCAAAATTAAGTTAATACGAGTTATAGCAGGTTTAAAAACAACAAAAAAAAAATATGTGAAATCACACAAATTATAATCCCTCATTTGGCTCTGAGGTTATTCACCGGGACACATATCTTGGACTGCGACATAAGTGTATACATCAATCCACTAAATACAAGTATTTCTTTACAAAGAGAATAATAATACAAAGAACAAAAATTAGTGCATGCCTCAAAATTAAGTTAATACGAGTTATAGCAGGTTTAAAAACAACAAAAAAAAATATGTGAAATCACACAAATTACAATCTACCTCACAAGATATAATAGTTTAATTTTAGTTCAAATTTATTCTACAAATTGTAAAATATCACTTTATTTCAGTAGTGCGATTTCTAAATGCAACTAAAAATTCTCTTTTAAATCTTTCCCATGAATATTAATTTTAGAGTTTACCATCGTTAAAGATATAAATATATGTTTAAACAGCAATATATGTGTACATTCTTTGGAATAACTAAAGATATTGTATATTATCAACTAACTGTCAAAAAGGAATTATTAAATTCTGATAAATCTTTAACAAATCATCATAACTTAAAACTATACTTATTTCTTGAAAAAATATACTACATTAAATAAAGTAGTATAATATTGGATAAAAAATTTAATTTTTGTAACTAAACAATCTTTTAAAATGTAGAATTTTTAACATAAATTAACCCTTAGCAGCATTTTAAAGTTACTAGATAATCTTTAAATATACAATTTATCTCTCATAATAATATTATCCTTATAAATTTATTTACATATAACTTTTATAAAAATCTTACCTCTATATCTTCCATAATAAAAGATATATATTTAATGATATATAAAAAGATAAATATTTTCCCTAAAATTCCAATATTTCTAATTTGTGTCAATATCACCGAGAAAAGGGATTTTTCTTATTTTTAGAGTTATGTATTTCTGGTATACACCGGCATGATTTTTTTCTAAAAGACAGTTTAAACATTTCGGCTCCAATTTCCAGATTATTTGCTCAGCAAACTTGTTTTCGTTCTATACAGAAGTTTTATGGTCGAGTGGTTTTATGCTGGTATAGAAACAGAGATACAACTCTTATGGAAACCTATAATTTTGTATTGAATCGCTATAATTTAATTTCTTGTCTTATATTTATGGCTTTCAAATGCTTAAATATACATTTAAACGGATATAGGGAATTGTTTATCAGATAATCTATTGAACTAAAATGAAAAGAGCAATATGTTTGTTTAAAAGTTAATCGAGTGATTTTTATCATAAGAACTGTGTCCTTTATAAATATTAAAATCTGTACAAACTATGAAATGTTAAATTTCTTTTTCTTTATCTTTTAATCTAGTGGTTCTCAGTTTTTTTGTTTTAGAGAAATTAAAATCATCTCACAGAACATCTGAAGGGTCACTGCGGAACCATAGGGTTACACAGAGTACAGTTTGAGAAACCTTATTATAGGTAATAAATTGGATAGTACAATCTTTTAAAGATTTGCAACTGTGAGAAGATCCATTAAAATACTTTTCATATCAGTATAAAAGTTGTCATTGTTGTGTTCAAAAATTGCAAAATGACTATCCCTATTTTAAGAGAGAAAAAATTCTAAAAGGTTGCAACTTAATACCGTTCCCCGTGGTGACTACTGTAGCGGTAGTCATTAAAAGAGGAAATGAAAGTATAACAGCATTTATTCAACAAAAACTTAACAACAAAGGTACTTGACAGTAACAGGGAATAATCATTTTGCCGGCAGCTGCTACGATCAGGAGGATCTGTCCGCAGGTCTCGCCACTGGATGAAGTAAAGTCTCACAATGTCTTCAATACGAATACTTATCAGGAAGGCTATTTATACCTCAAGGAGGCGAAGCGTCCAGGAATGGAATTTGTATTTTTCCCTTTCAGGCCACTGCCACACAAATATGAGTGCATTTGTAGTTATTATTTAACTGTATGAATTAGGCAAATTGAATTAAAATAAAATGTTTTTCATTTATACTTAATGTATTTTTACATCAATCAAACTCCTACTTTAATTAAATTACAATTAAACTTATCATTTAGAGAATATGAATGATATGAATACAAAGGGACAGTTTACGTAGTATTATTTTAATTCAAATTGATGTAAGTACGATATGTATTACAAATTCAAAGTTCTATTATAATGTTAACAGTCATAAGAAATAAAAAATAATTTTGAATTAAATTCTTATCACCCAATTTGTATGATATTTAATACATGAAAATTGAGATAAAAGGAGTGAAAACATCCCGAACACAATATTTTCTTGTATTGTGATTGCTCGGTAGCTAATAATGCCACACTACTGTTGGTCACTTTAATCCATGGTTATTTGGTTAATATGAAGTAAATATAAAATTTTATTCCTACTTAACGTTAAATACAAAATCAATGAACCTAATGCACTAATTGAAAAATATCCTCCCTAGGCAAGCTGTTTTCTATTTGTAAATTACGTTACAATTGAGCTTATTTATATATACTTACATCCATTAGTTATTTTCACAAAAATTTTAATATAGGAAAGTGATATGAATATTTTAAAGATTTTTTTTAAAATCCAGATGTGCAAATACAAATTACAATCAAATTTCAAGTAACATTTTCCATTTATGGCCAGTCTCACCAAAGTCGTTTAACGGCTAACCCCAATTAACCCATGGAACTAGCCAATGGTGGGAAGTAATTCTCCGTTTAGAGATTAATCGTGGTTAGCCTTTTAAAAAACTTTCGTGAGACCTGCCCTTACTTTAAATAAGGAGACAAAGCATGTTGAACTCAAATTTCTGAAACTAGCAATTTTTAACGGTAATTTTATACTGCCATTTATAATTTTGTTACATGAAACATTTAAGCTACAAATATCTATTGGAAGATAAATTTTGATCAAAATAAAAGATTATTGGATAAAAATTGATTCGTCAAATATAATTTTAAATCTTTCTACTGCTCAGTTCAATAACCCATTGGTTTTATTTTTTATTTTAT
>CM063504.1:5830703-5833203 GCA_032207245.1 Pardosa pseudoannulata
GTATGTATGTATGTATACAGAGAGATAAGGAGAGATTTATAGAAAAAGAATTAAATATACTAGACAAACTTATGATTAAATAAATACAGTTATTCACACACTATGTCATACGGACTATAAGACTCTGTTGACTAAACGACGCAACATAATTTTTAACATTCATTGTGTTTAAATTATATTGTGAATGTAATAATTTAAAAATTTGTTTAAAAAATAATTTTTGGAAAATTTTAGCTATTTTTATAAATGATATATGGAAATTTTTAAATAATTATCTGAATCGTTATTTCTGTTTTGAATAACTCTTGAAAATTTGAACATTGGTCTTAGATCCAATTTTTATACATTTTTGGATGTTTGAAGTTTGTAAGTAACCCCCAAAATTATTTTTGGATTGATGCAGTTTGAGTCAGAAAATTAGGGTTATGTATAAATTATTGAGTGATTTTCTTCATATGTATGTTAAAAAGATTTATTTTTGTAAAACATTAATTTTTTACTTGCATACATTTTTTAATGCGCTACCTGTGTATAATAACTCAATAATATGTTAAGTTTTTTTGTCTTTTTTTAATATGTTACTCAAACCCATACATTTATCTAAATAAGCTAAATGTGAACTACATAGCATCACATTAGAAATATAGTTTTTTAAATTTTTCTAACCACATGAACTCTTTTAAGTAAAGAAGCGAGTGTAAAGATGTTTATACAATTTAACAATAACTGAGTTTCAAAAACAGTTAAGGAGATGAAGCCTGCTATATATATAAATTCAGAGAAAAGCTCTCATGGAAAGTTAAAAAAATAAGAAATAAATACTAGAATTTCTTTTCGTCCAATTCATTTTATTTGTTCTTACAGACCTTCGAAAAGGAAGCTTTGTTACTCTGGTGGAATTCGAAATGCATCAATATTTTTTCTCCAAAATAGATGTAAGACTAAACACAGTGTTTTAATCCAGTCGAATGTTTTTATTAAGTTCTTTTCAATCTGTAAGACAAATTGGGCAGTAGATGATACTTTCTTTCTAAAATTAAGAATTATTATATCAGGACTATATTAACTTAATTTATAAAGCATTTTGCTGTATTTTTTTCATCATAGCATAACTGCCAATTTTTGTTTTATAATCTATGAATCTTAAACTCATTTTTAATATAAAACATCTACATATTTTAAAATTGTTGAAGTCTGAAATTGTGTCATAGCTTTCCAAATATGACAAGACATAAAAATTAAAATAATTCTTTTTCTAAAATAATAAAATTAGAAAGTAATATTTTTTACTCTGTAATGGGAGAAAGACAGTTTTTGTTCAATTCTTCTAATTATTAGAAAATACCGGGTGGTGCTTGCAAGAGTGTTCTGTGATTGATGCTCCCTCTGCCTATTCCAGTGAATTACGTAAAGTACATCAATACACCTTCCCTTTTATTGTTATTGGCTCTTTACGATGAGCTTCTTTGCAAATGTTTTAACCAAGCTTTACACAACATTTTTCTCAAAAATTATATAATTATATATATATATTTTTGTTAAGCATCCAATAGCTTCTTAAATTTTCCTGTGACCATCTTTTTTAAAATTTATCTCACGAAAATATGCTTGCATCCATATAAGAGGGGACCGGTTTATTTTTTCAGTCACACTATAATTATTATTTTTTTTTGGTATACTCCAAACAAACAAACGCAAAACAATGTTTACTCGAGATTTTCATTTTAAATAAATTTTGTTTTGTTTGTAAAAAAAATTAATTTTTTAGACCTTTGCACCATGTACATACAATGATAAGCTTCATTTTAAATAAAATTACAAATTGCATCTTTACACTAGAAACGAATGTACCTACTTTAGTATACGATATATAAGAGGATGTAAATTGTTTTAAATATACAAAAAGTCTCACTAACATCCAATTTATATATACACATTTCAAGGATGAAGCTGAAATTTTGTTAATCATTGAGTCATTCAGTGAAGAGAAATAAATTAATACATTATTAGAAAAATTTATATAAATGAATTCTGTAAGATATTTATGCTATGCTATAACATAAAAAGAGCATAAAAATTAAGATAATATCAATAACTAAAGAAGCCAAAGGTCTTAAAAATTTTAATTCCTTATTGTAGAGTGTGTCTAAAAAGTTTAAATAAAATTAAATATACAAATAGATGATTTAAAAGCATGAATAAATGATAGATTTTTCAACAGTAAAAGTACGCCCAAAATATAAATTGATAATTGATTTACAAATTATACTGGTATCAAATACTACAATTTCTATTGAGTTTGGAATAACCTTTGGCTCATATACTGCAAAATGGGGTTTGGATTATTTATAAATATAAATATAATTATTAATAAACTGCTCTCCTTATAGTAATTAAATTATAACCGGATAAAATATTACGTAATAACTGTTTATATTAAACCTAATATTATGAGTTAAATTCAGTAAGTTTTTATGATTTAACATTAATAATGATACTT
>CM063504.1:5838203-5853203 GCA_032207245.1 Pardosa pseudoannulata
AGCTCTGCTTTGAGAGAATCAGCATTCTTGATCCTGTATCTCTGCTATCTCATTTTATTTCTTATTTTATTGGACAAAAAATACTTGCTACCTAACTGTATTATCTATTCTGTAATATTTAACTCTAGTTATGACTAGATTGAACTCGTAATGAGTTTGTGAATTTTAAGCTTTTAAATTTAATTGTTCTACCTTCATTATGTCATTACTTTCTCATGCTAAAACTCAAGCATCCATTGCCTATTTTATTCCTTTGCCCTTGTCGTAGCCAAATTGTAATCTTTAGTTATTTGTGTAATCTCCTATGTAGGTCAGAACTAGAGGGCTAGGCCCATTGAGTTCTGTGCACAACTTCCACTGAGTCACTGAGTCACTTAGCTACTGTGACGTTTGAGATGGGAAGAATTGGAACACCCCCCTACTCTCTTGACATTTCACCTTCTTACTTTGTTCTCATTCGCAAGATTAACGGACCACTACGTGGTAAGTGGTTTGCAACACGAGAGGACATTGCTAATACTGTGCCCTAACAGGTGACCTGTTCACACATGATGAGGCAAAAGCTGAGGTTGATGATATTCACCGCCTTCCACATCTTAGACAGCGTGTGCTGACAGTATTAAGGGACTACTTTGAGGGTTTTCAGGATCAGGTTTGTCATGTCAACATTATGTAATGTATTGTCATTCTTGTGCACAGTAAAGGAAAAATTGTCCTGTGCACTACCGTAATAAATTAGTGTGTTACAATATTTCAGTGCCTTAAATAACTTTTAAATAACCCTATTGTTGCAGAATAAAAATTATGTCACATTAAGAAGTATTGAAAACAGTTTTAAATACTTGTGCTGGTTATGTCGAAAGGCAATGAGGTTATTAGTTATAGAAAGTTTAAATTGTATTAATTCACAACTAAATCTTAAAATTCATAATAAAGTACGTACAAAGAGACAAGAAAAGTGCACTTACCTTTACATGAAAATAATTGTAAATTTAGCATTAATTACTTCAGCAGAGAAATGTACTTCAGTGTAAAAAATGATGAAAATAAATGACTAGTCGCAAAAACTAATTTTAAACGAAATTAATTTTTTTCATAATAATGTAGAAAATTAAAAATAAAAATATTTTTCTCTCAAATTGTTATTGCTCACACATCTCAATGTCACCTTTCTTTATTTTTCTTCATCAAATAATTATTTAAAAATGCGGGAAAAATCCGCTAGTTTTATATATTTCATTTTTCTATGAACACAGATATGAAAATTACAGATTTGCCTGTGTGCAAATTAAAATTATACACTTCAATTATCAACAGAAATTTACGACACAATTCAGAAAATATTTTTCGAATTTTCAATCAGGATCTTACTAATAAATTTTAAGGACAAACTACACTTACTTCTTAGAAATAGAAAGTGTCACGTACCTAGATGCATATTTTATGATGTGGGGAAGGGTTGAAAGGACTACTAGAAAGAATTTTCAGAACTCTCAGCTATGATGTGGTAAAAAAGTTCATTGAAAACCGAATTTATTGAAATTTTTAAGAGTATTCACACGCAGGAAAATTAAAAATAAATGGAAAATAATATATTTTCAGTTGTTAAATTTTAAAATAAGTTATATTGTCTAGATTATTATTTTATTTTATGTCCATCCCTTGTTGAATAATGCAAAAACATTATAAAATGTTTTAAATAGAACGGATGGTTTAACAGTAGGAAGATGTAATACATTGATTTTTGCCATGCTTTGTTTCTTTTATTTTAATTCAGCTTTCTTCCATGATTAATAATTTAAGGATATATATATATATATATATATATATATACAACGTTATGTAAGTTTAAAATAAAATTGATAAAATATTTTAGATCATAAAGTGTATTTAAAGAACAACTTCCTTAAACAGAAATCGGTATTATTTACATGTAATTACATTAATATTTCCAATATTACCATATCAATTTTGAATAATTTGTTAAACTCAGTTAAGATAGATATTTCGCCAATACTATTTAGAAAAAATATATAATTTTTTAATTTAAAATATTAATATAATTTCTGTGTAATAATCTCTTTTCTAAATATATATTTATAATACTGCTGTATGAGCGATATATCGTTATAAACAGGTATGAAAGCTTTTAAGATGATAAATTGACATCTTTTGAAAACAGAAAAATAAAAACTTTTAAGACGTAGATTGCATACGTAATATGTAAAACGTAATATGTGTAAAATTATAGTTTTCTATTTTAGTATGAGTTTGGAGTTATTTTCTTTTGTTATGCCCAGGTTCGGTATTGAAAGCATACGAAATTATTGTGTGATTTTATAGTATTGACTTGTGGAGATGATTAAATATCAAATTAATATCAAGGTCGGGTCTGTGATTCTAAAGCTAGGACAAGCTAGGACTGTACACCGTAGAAGTAATATGAAGGCAGGATTGATAAATCAAGTATTAGCCAATCGACTACTGCCACAACTCAAGAATGGGTTCTTTGTTGAATACTGCAATGTTATGTAGTAATCGGCAACTCTGCTCACAGCATTTCTTTTTAAGAGCATTTCTTGGCGAAAAAAACACACTTTTGCATTTGCTACAAAATTTAGTTCATATAATTTCTATAGAAAATATAAGTGATCTCACGAAACGGGTGATTGCAGAGGAAATAATCATTACACGAACGAGTTTGTTGAAATTCTTATCAATTAACTAAATCCCAATATTTAACTCTGAAAAATAAAAAAATTCCTATAGGAAGCATGCACAGATAAAAAACACAGATATCAAAATCAAATTTCGTAGCATTAGCTGGTTTTTTCTTTTTTTTCAAAACCACAACTGTCTAAAATTGCTTCAAATATTATAATTACATAATCGGATTATAAAAATATATTTAAAAATTGAAAATTTTAAAAAATTGAAATTTATTGTCTGTTGTTACCTTAAATATCATGCTGTTAATGCTTAAATGCTTATATATCAGGGTTAAAGCGAAAGTGTTAAATTAAAAATACACCTTTTTTATAATATATGGGTTAAAACTATGAATGGAGTTAATAATAATTTAATTGTTTAACATACAAATATACAGAAAATCTTAAATTTCATTGTTGTTTGATGTAAATAACGGAAAGAATATTTGCATAAAATAAAATTTAGCTATATCTATAAATATATCAATAATCTTGTGTAGAATGCTTTAATAAATCTTAAAATAATTTGGAACAAAAACTTAAGTATTTATGAAGATTTTAAGTATTTTGAAAAACTTTAAAAAAGGTTTCAAATATCTAATTTCAATATAGTTATTGAAATAAATTTTACTTTCTTCAAAAGGCTCTAAGTTATTTAATGTCAAGGCAGGGCCTGTGATTCTAACCCTAGGACAATCTATGCCTGTACACCGTGGAAGTAATATGGAGGCAGGATCTGTAAATCGAGCATTAAGCAATTGACTACTGCAACAACATAAGAATGGTTCTTTGATTAACATTGGATTGTTATGCAGTAACCGACAGCTCAGAGAGATGTTTTAAAGCATTTCTGTAAGAAAAAAAGACCGTTTTGCATTCGCTACAAAGTTTAGTTCATATAAATACTATAGAAAATATAAGTGATCTCACAAAATGGCCCATTGCAAAAAAAAATAATCATTACCACGAACGAGTTTACTGAAATTCTCATCATTTAACTAAATCCCAATACTGAACTCTAAAAAATGCAAAATGTCCCATAGGAAGCATGTACAGACATCAAAAACATATATCAAAACGCAATTTCGTAGAATTTGTTGAGTTTTTTTTTTTTTTTTTTCAAAACCACGACTGTCTGAAATTGCTTCAAATATTATAATTATATAATCGGATGATAAAAGTAACTTTAAAAATTGAAAAATTAAAAAAAAATGACATTTATTGTCTGTTGTTACCTTACATATCATGCTATTGGATTAAAGGGAAAGTGTTAAAATACAAGTTTTTTTTAATAATATATGGATTAAAATTATGAATGGAGTTAATAATAATTTATTTGTCTAACATACAAACATACAGAAAAACTATACGTTGCTGTTTGAGGTAAATAACAGAAAGAATATTAGCATAAAATAAAATTTAGCTATATCTATAAATATATTAGTAATCATGTTTAGAATGCTTTAATAAATCTTAAAATGATTTTGAAAAAAATTTTAGTATTTATGAAGATTTTAAGTATTTTGACAAACTTTAAAAAAGTTTCAAATATCTAATTTCAATAAAGTTATTGAAATAAATTTTACTTTCTTCAAAAGGCTCTAAGTTATTTAATGCCAAGGCAGGGCCTGTGATTCTAACCCTAGGACAAGCTATGCCTGTACACCGTGGAAGTAATATGGAGGCAGGATCTGTAAATCGAGCATTAAGCAATTGACTACTGCAACAACTTAAGAATGGTTCTTTGATGAACATTGGATTGTTATGCAGTAACCGACAGCTCAGAGAGATGTTTTAAAGGATTTCTGGAAGAAAAAAAGACCGTTTTGCATTCGCTACAAAGTTTAGTTCATATAAATACTATAGAAAATATAAGTGATCTCACGAAATGGCCCATTGAAAAAAAATAATCATTACCACGAACGAGTTTATTGAAATTCTCATCATTTAACTAAATCCCAATACTGAACTCTAAAAAATGCAAAATATCCCATAGGAAGCATGTACAGATATCAAACACATATATCAAAATGCAATTTCGTAAAATTTGTTGAGTTTTTTTTTTTTTTTTTTTTCAAAACCACGACTGTCTGAAATTGCTTCAAATATTATAATTATATAATCGGATGATAAAAGTAACTTTAAAAATTGAAAATTTTAAAAAATTGACATTTATTGTCTGTTGTTACCTTACATATCATGCTATTGGATTAAAGCGAAAGTGTTAAAATACAAGTTTTTTTTAATAATATATGGATTAAAACTATGAATGGAGTTAATAATAATTTATTTGTCTAACATACAAACATACAGAAAAACTATACGTTGCTGTTTGAGGTAAATAACGGAAAGAATATTAGCATAAAATAAAATTTAGCTATATCTATAAATATATTAGTAATCTTGTTTAGAATGCTCTAATAAATCTTAAAATGATTTTGAAAAAAACTTTTAGTATTTATGAAGATTAAGTATTTTGACAAACTTTAAAAAAGTTTCAAATATCTAATTTCAATAAAGTTATTGAAATAAATTTTACTTTCTTCAAAAGGCTCTAACATGTTTAATGTCAAGGCAGAGACTGTGATTCTAACCCTAGGACAAGCTATGACTGTACACCGTGGAAGTAATATGGAGGCAGGATCGGTAAATCAAATATTAGACAATCGACTACTGCCACAACTCAAGAATGGGTTCTTTGATGAACATTGCATTGTTATGAAGTAACCGACAGATCAGAGAGATGTTTAAAAGCATTTCTGGAAGATAAACACCATTTTGCATTCTCTACAAAATATAGTTCATATAAATACTGTAGAAAATATAAGTGATCTCACAAAAAGGCCGATTGCAAAAAAAATAATCCTTACCACGAACGAGTTTACTGAAATTCTCATCAATTAACTAAGTCACAATATTTAACTCTAAAAAATGCAAAATTTCCTGTTGGAAGCATACACATATATCAATAAGAGATTTGAAAAAAAATTTCAATTTTACAACTCCTCTTCAACCTCCACTCAAAATACAGTTTCTTTTAAGTCAAAGAGTTTTTTGCTGGATGAGATCCCGCCTACCATCCTCTTATTTTAAATTAATTTTACAATTTACACTAAATCACAAATTTGTGATGAAAATCACACTCAGTTTATTTGTGATTAAGTGAATGTTCCAGTCTATTTAGTATGAATGTTATGTGTTTCCTTTGTGTTTTCTTTGTTAATTCAATTAGATTTTAAATATTCAATTTTTGTAAAATTTTTCCTCAAAATGTTGTTTTTGTATATGTATCAATTTGTTGAGTTACGATCCCCTCGCCAGATTTCAAACGCCACGCTGCAAGCACGCCACGCACGCAAGCTGCAAGCACGTCAATTTCGCCAAATGCGGTTGAAGCACCCACAAGATCCATGATTAGAAACAGGAGAATGGGCTAAGAAGAGGAGTTGAAAAAGAAATTTCGTAGCATTTGCTAATATTTTTCAAAACCACAATTATCTAAAATTTCTTCAAATATTATAATTATAAACACGAATTGTAAAAATATCTTTAAAAATTGAAAATTTGAAAAATATATTATCTGTTGTTACCTTAAATATCATGCTGTTGGGTTAAAGCGAAAGTGTTAAATTAAAAATCTTAAAATTTTAGTATTTATGAAGACTTAAGTATTCTGATAAACCTTAAATATGGTTTAGCAAATATCTAATTTCAATAAAGTTATTGAAATAAATTTTACTTTCTAGAAAATGCTCTGATACTCTGCTCTGATGATAGTTAAATAATACAAAACATGCAGATTTGTTATAGAAATATTTACATTTTTGAGTTTTATAGTTTCTTCTTACATTAATTGAGAGTTCTATTGTTGCAACATTTCTATCGATTTTAAATTAATGCGGCAATATGCAACACCCATTGTTATGCTTTCAATGATATTTTACCTCTAGGGTTTATAATTAACTCACTGGTCCTTTAAAGTGGTCTACGAGTGGTTACATAGATGATATTCTTAGTAAATTAGACAACTGGCATTCATTTCCTTGACAATGACTTCCTATTATGTGCTGAAATTGGCAGATGGTGAAAATGATAGACAATATCAGCTCACCAACGTAACAATAGTGAGTTTATATCAAGTTAGTGGTCCTAGATTGTTTCGTGAAGTATTATACATAATAGATATATTCAGAAATTTCCAGGAAGCTTCAATTTGATGCATATATTTCACTTTAAAGTGTTTGCAGGCATAGTTTTAGAATGTAATAATAGTACTCATTAGAAGCACAAATGTGATAACAAAGAAGAAAACGTGATTCAAAGAATCACGTACACAAAATATTTATGTACTTATCTATAATGGCATTCCGAAATATACATTTGAAAAAAGTTATTTTCCTATACAATATTTATCCCATTCTATTTTAGTACCAATTTACAAATTAAATGTAGATTATATTTATGAAAAAAATCATTAAACTGAAAAAAAAATCCCCTTGATTCCTTCTGGGGTATTTATCAACATAAAAACTTTAAAACTTAGTTATTTCAAAATACATGACTTAAATGATACCGCTACTCTATTTAATATTTTAGATGTTCGAGATGCTACCGTTTTACCGGTTACGCAGAGTGCAGTTATTCATAGTAATATCAGTGGAATTGATTTATGTGACTGGTGCATTATAAAATATGATAGGTCAAAAAGACTACTTTAAAGTCATCTATTTATTACTTAAACTCTCTTCACATCCAATAAATCACAAGTTATATTGTATTGTTGTCAGCAACATGCGCTATTATTCTCAAAAACCAGGAACATTCATACATTCTATTGACTGCTCCTTCACACAACACGTGTTTTTACATGGCATTGAAACACAAAATTACATAAACAAGCCATTTTAACGTGTAAAAATTTTTTGGTGAATGAATCAGTGTGAATGCAGATTAAAAGGGAAAGAAGAATATGGGTCCCACCTTGCTAACATTTTCAAAGTAATAAATATATTAAAATAATTTTTCTACTTTTAATTTTAAATGTCCTTGCTAATTACTTAATCGGCGTTTTAACTGTAGTTAAAAATTAGATAGGTTTAGTCTGATTTGAGATACAGCTACTCCTTACTAACAGTTAAAAACTGACTGCATATTATCTGATGGAAATAAGTTTTCTCCAATGAAAATCAAGAATTTTTCCCCTTAAATTTCGTCTGCAAATACTTTTTAAAAGTGTTTTGAAGGACAGTAAAATGCTGTTTCAGAATCACATTAAACAATTATAGAGAAATGTAAAATTCTTGAAAAAGAAGAAATATGCCAGTTTTCGCAAAATGTTCTGAGACACTAAAAATATATATGACTTTTGATTTGTTTTCTATAACATAATTATGAAACCCCAGTTTTTATAGATGTTAATATACAACAATAAAACTCATATCATTACTGTATATATCAAGAAAAGACATACCATATATTTTGAAAACAGCGATTTCTTTTTACAGTTCGATTTACAGCGGATTTTAAAATATTGATTTCTGCCTTCACATAAAAGAAACAGGGTTTTTTGTTGAAAATTAGTCTGGCAATCAGAAATAATGTACATTTGAGTTCTCTAAATTGTATTTAAGCGATAAATGCTAGGGATTAAATTTCAGTAAAAATCAATACTTTTTTTCATTGTTTTGCATTTTGTAACACCTGTGAAGCTATGAGTTTCGTGTGTTAACCTCTCCAATCCAAGACTCAGCCCAGACAATAGCTGGTCTACATAATATTACATCTCTCTTTTAGAACAATTTTGCGAAAAATATGTATAGCCATTCTTTATCTTTGACTTTTGCCAATCTAAAGGCTATTCATATGGAATATAATAACTATTTATGCTACACAGTTTATAATATATAACTGCACCATAAGGTTAATCATGTCTAATTTATTCCTTTCCACTCTATTTCATACATATTAACCCTTTAAAGAACAGTGGTTTCGTAGTGAAACCACCTGCTAAAATATTTTCCTCTTTTTTTTAAGGTATATTAAAGATTTTTTCGGGTGTTTTTGACACTTCAAACTACTAATAAATCGTAGCACAACACACAGTTCATTTTCTCTTTAAAACAGAAGCGTTTAAACTTCTCTCCCTGGAAAAAAATATATTCGATTTTCCTTTTTATGACCCCAAATAAATATCGTACCCGAAACATCACTTATAAATTGCTTAGTTAGCTATTTATCTATTACATGTAATTAATGTAATTAAGCAGTATTCTTTCAATATTACTTAAATTTTAAGAATGTATTATATTCGAACTGTACAAGGAGGTTGAGAGCTTCACAGATAAAACCCAACTCCCCTCTCCCCCCCACCAAACTAACGAAAAGCATTTTAATATTTTTTATATATAACGTTCACAGATAGCATTTATAATCTATCTCCATTAAATCCCAAAGAATTTTCACTAGTGAACTTTAAAGGGCTAGCCAGCAATAATTGTAAATTATCAGGAACTCATTCCAATGACACCAAATAAATGAGCTTTTGTAGCACTGCTTACTCTATAATCTATGATAGACTTCAGAAGTAATGAACGTTCTGAATTAAACACTGATTTAAGTATCGTTCATGCACCACACTTTACTCCAGTCTGATTTACCAATAAGTTTTTCCTACTCTTACATAATGGATATATGGTAAATAAAAGTGTGTGACATTGAAAATGTGATTTCTATAACTTTTCAACAAATAAAATACACGAACTACCAATGACTCACATGCTTTGCAACATTCCATAAATATTAAAATCACATTAGTTATCGGCTTAATTAACAAAATCATAGGTTATTCAGTAGAACACAGAGTCATGAATCCAAATCGTAGTTCTTTTTGTTCCCTGAGGCATAAAACATATTAATTCATTAAAGTTTATAATTTTTCCCAAATTAGAGTGGATAATTTAAAAGAGCAAATTAGAAAGAATAGGGCTGAAAGTGCAACGAATCACTTACAAATGGGAAAATATAGCACTTCAGTTTAAATGAAGAAAGAAAAATCTACGAAAAAGATGTTTGAGACTTTGTCCCTCTGATGGTATTTAGTTAAGAAAAACACTACGTTTGAATATAATGACCAGAACTTTGTTGACTTGGTTCTTGGCAAGTTTCACAATCAGAATTTGTTCGAACATTTCATGAATTCTTTCTTTTTCTCACAACGAAACTACGGACAGTTACGGAAGCGAATACATATAAGATTTATTTATCACTCAAAATCAGAAGATCTTATCAAAACTTCAAAACTTTTGGTGTAAAATAAAAATGACTCATTCTTAACATATTTTATTCTAAGCTGATTCAATTATATGCCTCCCTGTGTACTGTAGCCGTTTAGAATCGACTTTAAGCTGTAGGTCCCAGTCTCATTAGTCCTCGTGTTGCAAAAAAGTAGACCGAAACACCCCAAACGAAACGATGTATACAGAGAGTTTTGAGTAATTTCGTCATTTTTTTAACATTCTCTAGATAAAATCTTAATATTGTTATTCGAAATTTCAGACCAAATATATTTATACTATAGTAGATAGATACTATTTAAATTCATTGCAACAGTCATTGAAAAATCATTAAACAAAGCTAGTATTAAAGCAGAAAAAAAGATTCCACAAAATCTTTTTTTAATCTAAAATATTAAAAAAATCTCAATGAAAATGCACCCAAATAAAGACTTAAAATAGTTTTTATTGATAAATCACTTAGCTCTATCTATAATACGTTGTAAATCACAAATCTGCTTTAAAATTAACGCCGTGATTTCCCCCATTCCTTTCCAATTTTAGCCTTTTATTAAATATTTAAACCTTAATTTCAATGTTATTCTAGATTTTTTTGTAAGAAAATGGTTTATAGATGATAACGGAACAGAAAAAGAACATTCGAGTTTTGTTCACTTCGACGAAAACGGTAACTCGAGTGACACTCGGACTTACGTTGTAAAGAGTTTATAAACTCTTTACCTTTCTAGCTAAAAAGTTATAATTTGAAAAGTTTTAGTTCAATATGAAATCAAAAGTGTTCTGCTGTGTTTAGATTAATTTTTAGATGAATAAAAGTGCAACTTTATAAAAAATTCTTTGATTTATATGAAGAAATACAAAATTATGTACATAAAGTAAAAAAAAAATCTTATTATCTGTAAAGCAAATGTTGAAATTTTGTAATTAGAAAATATCTTTTACTTAGAATAAAAGCTAATTATCTTTTATATTGTGTGAATCTCATTTATATTAATATTAGCAAGACATTATTTTCTTTTTACACTATGAAGCGTTAATGCTTCTAAATTTATAAAATTAACAAAAAATGTTAACAATTATTCAATTAAAAAACTATAATTCTAAACAGATTTTAGTTTTCTATAATTTATTAATATTAGATTTACAAAATAAATCAAATATTGAATTTAATTTAATGTAATTATATAATTTTTAAAGCACATATTCTAAAGTTGTCTTATTAGGCGAACTTAATTTTCTTTATTTGGCTTATAATTTCTACGCTATTTATAAGTCAGTATTACATGAAATTAAAAAATAAATTAATATTTTAAAATATAGAGTATTCCAAAATATTTTGTGAAAATTATTCTGATACGAATTAAATTATTCGTATGAAAATGAAAATTATTCTTAATTTCGTTTTGTGATGAAAAAATAAACAATGAAGATAAAAATTAAAAGACACTATGCTTCTTAGGAAAAATAAAACAGAAACTCTCCTAATATGTGCTTTAATCTTTAAACATTCGAAGTCATACTACCACTAAAATTTTCTTATTCCATCTTTACTTTTTTCCCATGAGTTATCATTTATTATTATCATTTCCTGTCATCAATGTATATCAAACAATTATAAGAAATTCAATGATGCTAACGTAGTTTTTTGGTTCATAGTGTTACACTGAATAAATATTTGGCTTATAATTTCTACGCTATTTATAAGTCAGTATTGCATGAAATTAAAAAATAAATTAATATTTTAAAATATAGAGTATTCCAAAATATTTTGTAAAAATTATTCGGATACGAATTAAATTATTCGTATGAAAATGAAAATTATTCTTAATTTCGTTTTGTGATGAAAAAATAAACAATGAAGATAAAAATTAAAAGACACTATGCTTCTTAGGAAAAATAAAACAGAAACTCTCCTAATATGTGCTTTAATCTTTAAACATTCGAAGTCATACTACCACTAAAATTTTCTTATTCCATCTTTACTTTTTTCCCATGAGTTATCATTTATTATTATCATTTCCTGTCATCAATGTATATCAAACAATTATAAGAAATTCAATGATGCTAACGTAGTTTTTTGGTTCATAGTGTTACACTGAATATTCCTTTAAAAAGAATTAAAAATAAAATCGAAAAAATTATTTTTTATGTCAAACGGAAAATTAAAAAATTTAAAAAATAATTCAAAAATACAAATTATCCTCAAGTTACAAAAGAAGTTAATAATTTTCAAGTTAGAGTATTCTTAAAATGCTTGTAAAAATATTCTAAAGCGAACTTAACATTTTATTTTGTGATGAACAAAAGAAGACTATGTTTTAATTTAGATATTTAAAAAGCAGTATGCATCTTAAGAATTGTTGAAGCATAAGGAATAGCCACAGATAGCAGAACACATTTTATTAAAGACACCAAAATAATAATAATAATAACAATGATAATACAAAAATACAAGGTCAATGTCAAGGTAATTGGGTTTAACGGAGTAATTAGCGAAGTATAAGGTCATCACTTTAACCTCCGAACGTAAGCAGATCAAAACATCAATTTAGGCTTCTAGGCAGAAAGTAATCCAAACAAAAATTTAATATACTCCAGCTCACAAGGAAGCGAGGAGGTGAGAACGTTTTCATAAAAAAATATGATTAACCAACCAGTTGTCTAATTAGAGGATTATTAGACTGGAACCTTCACAATCACCATTCGGTATGGTTAACAGCAATACATAGATTCAACAACATGAAGCTCAGAAATTATATAAAATAGGTAGTACAATAATAAAAAAATAGGGATATTAAAATTTTGGCACGGTAAATAAAATTAAACAAAAAGTGACAGCACTAACAAAAAAATATATTTTTGGTTTTTATAAAATTTTAAAATTTTTTTAAGCATTTTTTTTCAGTTTTTTGGATTTTTATAAACATAAAACAAGACAAAACATTACGTAAGCAAAAAATATACGAGATCAAAATAGCGGAATGATACGATAACCAAAATATTGGAAAATGAAAAAATTAAAATAAAATAAGCCAAATAAATAAAGAAAACGGTACTTCACCATTAAAAAATAACAAATAACAGTTAATTAGGCAATAAAACATAAAAACTTAATTTTAGATAAATTTGCGGGTTGTGGTTGTCGCAATACAAAAATACTAGGTACATTGGGCTTTTATAGTTTTATAAAGATCCTTAGCCCAGCCAATGAAATTACAGGCACAAGACAAAACTATTCAAACACAAGCGGATCAACTCAAGAAAACCTCGTACGTCCGAGAAAGCTATTACTTAAACAATAATAAACAGCCAAGTCGCCAAGTATGAGTGCGATTACATATTTCAACAACAATAATAAAATACAAGCCTCCTTAATATGTACCCAGACATTTGAAAAATGTTAGTAATACTTTCATTAGTTTCTGTTATCCCTTTTTTTAAGTATCTCATAAGTTGTGTATAATAACCATCATTTTATGTCACCGATGTTTATAAACGGGAGAATTATTAGAAATATAAAGATAATAACGTAATATTTAGTGATAATTTAAAATATTTCTAGACCTTAATAGTAGATTCATCATTTCACACAGAATATTACTTTAAACAACAAAATTAAAAATATAAAATCAAAAAAAAATTTTTTTTTACGTCAAAAGAAAAATTTAACATTTCAAAGGGAATTCAGAAATACAATACCTTAAATCGAAACTTTTTCACTACAGCAAGAAAAAGGAGTTTTAATTTCAGGGACTGCATGATTAAATAGCAGAGATCGCCAATTCTTTTCATAAGAACAGAAGAGTGTCCTGTGATCGAACAGGAAGTTTTGAGAAATTCAAGAGTTGAACCTCACCTTTATGGAAATTTCTGCAAGATTATCATTGATAAGCATGTACAAAAGGAAAGTCATTAATGTAAGTTTAGAAATTAAAAAAAAAACTTGTTCTGAAGAACGTGCACAGCTCTGGTATAGATGACTTTTATGGTTTTGATACACATTATAAATATAAACACTATTTTTAAACCTCCATTAATTTAAAAAATTGTATCAGATGTGTGAAGCAATTCGAAAATAGGGTTTTCTCCCTGTCTCTCTCCTCCCCCTTTTCTCTCTCAATTTCTTTGTCTCTCTTTCTCCCTCTTTCTATCTCTATCTCGCTTCTCTCTCCCTCGCTAACACCCCCCTCTCTCTATATATAGATATATATATTTATGTATGTATATATATATATATATATATATATATATATATATATATATATATATATATATATATATATATACTCATGTCCATAAATTAAGAATAATTCAGAATCACACAGAAATTGAACTCTAAAATAAAAATTTCACCTGTAGAATTATCACACACATCTTGAAGAAGAATATGCAAATTGCAGGAAACCACCAGATGGCGCGGATAGTACGTCACAATGACGAGAGTGTATGAAAGGGGTATATAAGGAATGGTAGCAAAGAAGTAAAATTGTTCACAAGCGCTTTAAAAGCCTTTCAGTGCAATAACCACATAGTTATGGCACAAAGGAAGCATTTGGATGATTTTTTAAGTGGTAGAATTATCGGACGACTGGAATGTGGACGTACCCAGCTGGAAGTATCCGAGGAACTTGGAATCGCCCAGAGTGTCATCTCCAGGCTTTGGCAACGATTCAAACATGATGGTAATGTGAGTAGATGTTACAGCACAGGTCGCCCCCGAGTTACTACGCCGAATGATGACCGGTATTTGGCAGTTACTGCCAAAAGAAATAGACGGAGCACAGCATCAGACCTGTCTCGTCAGCTCTCTTCAGCTACCGGTACGACATTTTCAAGGCAGACCGTGTACAGACGCTTAGGGAACATTGGTCTATATGCTCGTAGGCCTGTCAGATGTGTTCCCCTTACCACAACTCACTGCCGCGTGCGATTATGCTGGGCTAGAGAGCATGCATTGTGGACACCGCAACAGTGGTCATGTGTGATGTTTTCCGACGAGT
>CM063504.1:5855703-5880703 GCA_032207245.1 Pardosa pseudoannulata
TAAAACACTAGCTAACTACAGCTTTAATATATATCTTTTGGAGCAATTAAAATCCCATTATTGTGGTCTTGAATATAAATGGGAAAATGTTTAGTATAATTAACCTTGATATTATACACTATTTTTCGTGAAAAATAATTTTAAAAAATTCTAAGAAATATAAGATTATATCCGCTTTGGATCATTTTTACCACATTATTTATTTAGGTTTAAAAAAATATATATTCTATAAATCATATTTTCGGTTTTTTCCACTAAATAGAATTTTAACTTTCTAATCGTAAAATTTGTGGTAATATTTGTGTGGAATAAGCATAGATAAAATAGATCAGAATGTTTAATTTGAGAGATTATTTTAAAAAATATTTTCTTTTCTTCTTAATCTACTGTTGGTAAAAGCTAATTATCGTTTAAATAAGGGATTGTAATTTATCTTTAGAAATATAATAATATCTGTGTACATAGTATCGAAAATATTAGTGAAAAAGTCAGAATATTTTATTTAAGAAACTAAAATCTTCCTAAAATATATTTTTCCTCTATAATCCATGTTTCATGAAAACTTATTAATGACTAAGTACTGTACATATCCAGTCGGTCAAGCTGATCATTAAGGAAGAGAAAATTCCAGTTCATACAACATTGAATTATAGTTAATCACCAAGCCCCTATTCAATAACAGCTTAATTTATCTGTCTGTCCGTCCTCGAATTTATGAAGCGGTTAGACCTGGAATGTAAAGACGCATCCATATTGTATGTTTGACGAGTTAGGGTTAGCAAAATCCAAAACGAGTTCGAAAACGTTAGTAATCCACCCTCTCCCCTCTTTTCAATAGTTTAATGCCATTATTTCAGGCCTTGTTTACCTCGGTTAAGAGCAGGTGGTTAAATTCATCAACTTATAACATTATAAAAAGATGAAAATGACAATTTTTTCGATCATTATGACGCCATTCCTTTGAACATCTCATTTAATCATTTCTTATTTTAAATTATTAATATAACGTTTGCATTATTTCCATACGTTTTATCACTGAACTTAGATATTACGTAAAAAATTTTATTTTATATTTGGATTAAATCATATATATAAATATGTGATAATTTTAAATTGAATCATCGATTATTTTTTGTTGCAATGAGATTTTTATCACCGGTATTAACGACAAATTCTCTTCCTAAAATCTAGGAATCTATTTCAAGGTCTAATGAATATCTAGAGTTTAATTTATATATCTTTGAAAATTAAGAAATTTGTTCGTTTGTGTGTTTTTTATGCATAACCACACAGTTTGTAATGGATTCGCTAAATTTTAGATATTTTTCATATATACCGCCAAATAATCACTATGAATATTAAAACCTCTGTTGTCCATCCTATCACGTAATATGACAAGGTAAATTAAAGTTGGCAACTAACATGCATCCAGTAAAGTTAAACAAATTATTGATCGTGTACCAGATAATTCTCAGCTAAAAAACAAACCATTTTTTACCTGCCTTATAGGGTACTTTAAAATTCTGGAAAATTAAAAATTCTATTGATCTTGCCCTATGACGGGCTATATGCTAGTTCAGAATGTAGTTTAACAGATCATTTAAAAATATTTTTCTTTTCTTCATAATCTACTAAAAGCTAATTATCGATTAAATAAGGGATGGTTATTGATCTTTAGAGATGAAATAATGTATGTGTGAATAGTATGGACTGTAAAACTGAAAAAGTCAGAATATTTTATTTAAAGAACTGAAATCTTCCTAAAATATATATTTCCTCTATAATCCCTGTTTGATGATAGCTTATTAAGGGCTGATCACTGTGCATATCCAGTCAGTCAAGCTGATCATTAACCCATATTGGACCGCTGTCCTATAAATAGGACAGCAAATAAAACTCCATTTAATAGTAAAAATTGTAACAATTTCAAGGAATAATATCAGGCAACGTGGTCTTATTCAAAGTAACAGAGAGCTCCTAAGTCTGAACAATGAACATGTATTGATGAAAAACCCAGAGGGATGACAAAGAAGATGCCAGTTCAAGAACTGCAAGAAAAAACCAACCACTGTGTGCTCTAAATGTAATGTTGGACTTTGCCTGGAATGTTTTCCTAAATTTCACCTATGAATAAGCTTAATGAAATGTAAGTCATATTTGTTAAATTTTAGTAGTGTATTGGACCGTTGTCCTATTTATAGGACAGCTAATATCTTTAACAATTAAAAATATTTTTTCAAAATTTTGGTTTAATATGCTTAGTTACTCCATATTAATGATATGGATAAAGTTTTAAAAGATTTCAGAAATATTTAGTTGGTGTGGTCCAATATGGGTTAATGCAGAGAAAACTCCACTTCATATGATATTGAATTATAGTTAATCACTAATTTAATATTATATGAATACATAGCAATTTAATGCTGATTAGTCTACGGATTTAATTTTGAATTTGGGCTCTTTAATTCCGATAAATTGTATAAATATAAATAAAGATCATACTGTTTGATTTAGTAAATAGCGCTGTTTATATTTTGCTAAAAGAGGACTAATGGCATCGGCAACTGCTGCTGAACAGTAGATTCCGTAAGTCTATAAATAACTATATCAGAGATAAAAATCATATGAATAATAAACATGGTCTGGTGGACAAAACTATATGTCAGTAACTGAACTTTTTGTAATAAATTTTAGTAATTTAATAAATGTATTATTTTCAATTATAAAGACAGATAGTATAAACGTATTTATATAAGTAACATTAACATGTCATACAAATCTATAAAGAAATTGCACTGACTTAACACCATTGAAACTGAAAAGTTGAACATTCGTTGTACGATAACATCGGTCTTGTCTGAGCCTGCTGTCCAATCATTATCAGTGTTTCATCCAACTTAGATATAGAGGCTTACTCTGGATGTTGCGAATCAGTTGAGACAGCTTAATCGTTTACTCGCATAATGTCCGCAAGCTGATGTCAAAGTGACGTCACAAGGAAGCTGCAACCGACTACTTACTTCCAGAGTAAGCCCTATACTTTCAGACTTCGATAGTCGAAAATAACAAGTTGTCATACTCATAAGTAATAAATTTTACACTTTATTCGAAATACAGGACTTTTATTAATTTAAAATGCTATATTTTTACTCTTGGAAATATGCATGATTGATATAGGAAAATATTGGTAGATTATCCAAGTTTTCGGCTCGGTAATACAAATGTTGTATATACTCAGCCTTTTAATACTATATCTATAAACTTCATCTCTGTTGGACATCCTGTCTAATTGAGTTCTATACTATTAGTGTGTCTTAGTGCCTTAGCTCCCTCATAACACATAAATTAATCCTATATGACTTCTTCAATTGGGGGCTATTATTCACATTATTTATGTATCCAACTACCAAAAATCAATTGAAGAGCTCTAGGAACATCTAATATATATTGTAGTAATAATTCTGATAGATTGTATAACAATTGATTGAAAATCTTACGGTGTAGTTTAGTAAATAGAGCTTCAGTCTAAATTTTGCTACACGATTACTAATGATACCGGTAACCACTGCTGTAAAGCAGATTTCGTAAGGCAATAAATAATTATATCATGAAATGATGATGATACGAACATGATGGAACCAATTGAACTATACTACCAAATGGAAGCACTAAAGACTTTTGTAGAGTCTACATAAATAAGGTACGTATGTGGTTATATTCAAATATCACATATTTTTACATGTAAGAAAATGACATGAAACGAACATGAGGCTTTACTTTTGAATATAAAGCATTTTGAATATGAATAAATCTTTTACTAAATTATATTATTTTACAGAATTATAATATTAGAAATAGTGCAGTTCATAGAAAACTAAATAGGGATTACCAAAATAATTACTCAAATATATTAATAGAGGTATTTTGAAATTTATAAAGATGATGTATTTGTTATAAATTAGTATCAATTGAAACTTCGATATTTTACAAAATAAATACCCAATTTCATGGTCTCCTTATTATTTTTCAGATCGACACTTTAAGTTGATACGGTCTACATTTTTCTACACATTACCTAAATCAATATCGCAGCTTTTCCGCGGAAGCTGTTAGCCAAGTACATATCATTACGTACGCTGCAGACTTTATGAAGCACATGATATATTGATGTAACATTCATCATTTAGTGCTTTTAACGTGTCACATTTCGCATATGATTGATGGACAATCACGATGGAAAAAGTGCGACGACGAATATGCAAAAAAGGAAACCGTTGGTTAGGCAAGGGAAATTCATGATAAACAGCTTCGAAATATCAAGTTAATGACATAAGTTATTTTTATGTTCTCACAATATTAAAACAAAAAAAATAAGGCAGTTTTTTTTAATTCAAGGTTTGCATTTAGGTTCATATTTATCACATGTTCATTATCTTGTAATTTTAATTACCACATTTTTCTGAAGATAAGAAATTTGTCTGAAGTACTCCATTGAAAGAATATTATTTCCTCTCATAAGATTTGACAATAATTCATGCCTCATTAAAGAAACGATAAATACCCAATTATTTTAAATGGTTCCGTTAGAAAAAGAAGTAATATATTTTCTTTTATTTAGAAAAGTGATAGAAATGGCAATCAGAGATTTGTAAAATATATATATTTTAATTTTTATGCTGTAAATATTGCGTCATGTAAAGTACCTATTTTTAAAATAGCAAACGTATCTCAAATACCTCAGGATGTATACATTCAAAAAGTCATTAAGCTAGAAAACAAACTGATTTTATAATCAATATTTAATTATATAAGTTAATAAACAAATTATTTAATAAACCCTTATGTCATAAGAGCTTATAAAACATAGAACATTATTCTTAATTCAAATTTTTATAGTTTATTTCGAATAATTTCTTTTGGATTCATTTATTTAAAAATCTAAAATATACAAATTTTTAGCTTTGAGAAGTTTTATTTGAATAGTATTCTTGTTAAAGTACTTAATTTTCAACTCTGAACTATATAATTTTGGAGTATAGGCTAAGGAAAATTATTGGAAAGAAAAAAATTAAAATTGAAGAAACAAATCTAGATGGTTGTGAATAGTAAAAGTAATAAATGTTCACTAATGACATTAAGAAAGCTCCTTCCCCGAAAGTACAATTCTATCTAATTTATATTAAAACTATTAATCTTTTTCTGATCTAATTAAGAAAAGAATAAACCTAAACTATCCAGGGTGCTGACAATTATATACTGGATGGTCGTACGGGCAAAATTAATCAGCATTTTTTCTCATTGAAGTATGAAATATAAGAATAAGAATTAAAGAGGCTGAAATAATATTCTAAAATTATATCAAACGGATGATTCAGGCTTACATTAAACAATTTAAAGGAAAACTTTTGAATTTTTTAAGTATTTGAAAAATTGTATGGGGGCAGTTACATGCCATCCACTCTCTAAATTTGTCGACAATTTACCTTGAAAAAAAAAATGAATTTCCGATAAATATTAAGATGTTTTGAACAACAAATTGAATTGGTTGTTTCTGAAATTAAAGAATTATATGAATACATACTGTCAAGAAAAAATGCATATTTTAACTATGATTACATTTTTCTAGGTATATTTCCAGCGAAAGCTTAGAGCAACAAATAAGTTTTCTTCTTAGGCCTAAAATGCTTTTGATTTATAAAAATTACTGCCTTATATATAAAACAGTTGCATATAAAATATTTTCTATGAATAATGCAACTTTTGAAGTTATTAAATACAAATTTTACTGTTACTAAGATTTATTTTCAAAAATATAAAAACTCTCACATATAAATGATACAAAAAATTTCAAATTCTTATGCAGACCATTAAAAATCAAATTAAAACAATTTTGAAAATTTACTGCCCCCCTTCTTTTAATTGAGGAGCTTGCATATAGGAAGAATTAGATTTTATCTCAAGCATCTGTTTAATAAACGCTTTATGGAAACATTAATTTCCAAATAAACTGATAAAAAATTTGTTTGGAAAGAAATCCACTCCAATATTTCTATAAATAAGATTACTGTCAGTAGCACGAGTATAACCTCTATCAGAAGGTAGTGTTTAATATCAAAATTGCAAATTTAGTTTAAAAAATCCAATTTAAAAGAATATTTGACTTTGAGGTTTCTAGTAAGTAAATGAAATAAATTCGCTGGTGGAAGATGATCATGCATAATTTTCAAACACAGCTATCTAAATGTTTTGAGAATAAAGTCGATAAAATGTAGAGGATAACACTGGGAACTCTTAATTAGTTTAGTAACAATTTTAAGAGAATAAGGGACGTTGAATTTCAATATTTAACGATATTTTTATAATGAGAATATATAACGTTACATAGAACATATAAGATACAAAACATTCATTAGAAAAGCAATTTAAAATAAAGATACGAGAATATTTGATAAAAAGAGTCGCCATACTTTATCTCTTTGAACTTTTCGTAGTTCGCATCATACCATCCAATTGTTTTTAGCTTTTTCATTTACGTTTAGAACTTATACAGTACCAAATTTGAGTATCGATTTTATGTTAAATGCTATTTACATAAAACAATCATTTAAAATTATACAATGGTTTAATGAAATGCTTTCGCAGTTTCATGATACTAAACATTTTGGTTTGGTTTGGTTTGGAGTGCTACGGTCTAATTTTTGCAACACGAGGGCTAATGAGAGAGTTACCTACAGCTTAATTCCGATTCCGAACGGCTACGAAAATCCATGCCATAGTGGGACTCGAACCCATGAACTCCGGTACCGAAGGCCAGCACCCTAACAATTAAGGTCACCGTTTGGCACTAAACTTCTTGTAAAATGCGAAAATACTTTGTGATTTTCAAAAGAACACCTAGTTGTTTTTTTTTAAAGAAAAATCGTTTTAATATAAAATGTTCAAAATTTACAGTAATAAAAGCGAAAAAACAAAAAACAAATAAACCTAAAATTTTTCAGAATTACTGATTTGATAAAAAAATTCGTTAAAAGGAAAATATTAATTTTAAACTTTTAAAATAAGTGTGTATGACAAAAGGCAGGCTTAAGTGCATTTTAAAAAAATATTATTAAAAATATGTCTTTTGATCTTGAAGCATATAACTAATTTATTTTTTTTTAGAAAAAAGTACTTTTGATCCAACATGCCTTGTTTTCCATAAAATCAATATTTCAAATTTTATCTCCAATAATTTCATGTACACTAAACCGTATAAGATTAAAACACTGGAACCAAACTTACCGACACTTTAGTTAAGGCCTTCATTATCTCTCTTAGAATTTTTGTAGAAAAAATTAACATAATTAATGGTAGTCACGTATTTCTTTCTATTTCTAATAAGGTAATTAGGTTTTTTTTAGGTTAAAGATATATAAAAATATAAAAGATAAAAATTTTCTAACTATTTTGTATTCTTGTAAATGTTATAAAAGAGTTACAAACAAAACATCTACTCTAAGCTTCACACTGTGCCTAGCTAGTATATAAAATTAATATTAGAAATATGACGTTCATCTCTCTTCAAAAAAAAAAAAAATGCTTCGGTTTTCTTAAAAATAATTAACACGGGAATAAACTTTTGGTGCAAACTTTTGCTGATTTGGTACAATAAATACAGAATAATCATGAAAGAGCATTAATACTAAGCTGACATTGCATAAAAATGAACAAATATATTTATAAACAAGAAATATTGCAAAACAACAAACAATTTTGATAAAGCTCGATTTCCTTCTTGTAGTAAAGAATGTTATAAAGCTTCGAATTCGCAGTTATTTCGATATCTATAACATTCTAATATTAAGCTTTTATAGTTATGTAATAATCTGGCATCGTTCGGGGCCATTTTTAGAGATATTATATTTTTTTAATAAATTAGGACTACTGGAAATATTAGTTTTAAATTATGTTTCCTTTTACTGAAATTTTCTTAATTTAATGCACTATTTGTAATGTTTCAAGTCAATTATGACTAAAGTATTCTATGCTATTCAGAATTACACCTTAATGAACATCAATATTTTTCTGCTTTATATCTAAAATAAATTTGTACATTTAATAGGTTATATTTTAATATAAAATTATTGTCGATATTACTGATAGCATTTTAAACACAATAGTTTCTGAAGAATTTTTCTTTTTTATATGCTTTGGTTTGGAGTGCTACGGTCTATTTTTTGCAACACGAGGGCTAATGAGACCGACACCTACAGCTTAAAGCTGATTCCGAGCGGCTACGATCATCCTTGCCACGGTGGATTTGAACCCACGAACTCCGGTTCCGATTAAAAGCATCCTAACCAACCGGCCATCGTTCGGCCTTTCTTATATGACTGTTTTTTTTCCAGAAACAAACTTGTGTTGTAAGTTAACTATTTACAGTGTTTTGAATGAAGATATCTTTCGTTCTTTGAAATACTGTTAGTAAGGTTTTAAAACAAATGCGTGATGGGTATTTTGAGTTGTAAGCCGTTATATTCCAAACGAACTTCTAATATATTGTCTGCTTTACTTTTGTAATATACATTCAAATTAGGTACTAATTTATATGCATACAGGTTTCGATGTAAAATGCAAAATTTTAAAGTTTGTAGGCCAAAGAATGAATATGTGCCTGAATCTTATTTGCGGATCTGTCAGGATAGTTGGAGGAAAAATTTCGATTCCAAATCATAAAATCCTTGAGAATGTTCTACTGTGTACTCAAGTAGACAACAAATATGCCTCATAGAGATATGCAAGAAAGACATGCGCAGATGTAAACATTTGAGTAAGGATATGTAGTTAGGCTCAAAGAAGCCGGTTGGTTGAATTGGTGAATCAGTCGACATTTGGACAGGGTCGATGCCCCTATTAGACAGTGTTGGCAGAAATAAGAGAACCATTGCTGAATACAGCTTTAAGAAAGAAGCGGTCACCATAGGGGAAACGACAGAATGTGGGGACTGAGCAATCTTCAGAGCGGCAATCACAACCCCAGATGCAGTATTATCATCGCTTGTGCGTGCAACTAGTGCTTCAGTGACTGCAAGGATTTTTAGGCTGCTCACAGAAAGGAGGCTGATGTCACAGCGCCCTTTGCTCCGACTACCATTTACCTCTGTCCAATGGTAATCCCCTTTGCAGTGGTGTAGGGCTCATTGGAACTGGAATGTCACTGACTGGAGTAGAAGAGTCTACCGTGATGAGTCACACTTTGAACTGTGACACATTGACCAGCGAAAACGTGTCTGGAGACACCTGGACATGGGTGGGACATCAACGTGATTGTCTTCGTCATACAGTCCGACAAACAGGACCGATGGTCTGGGGTGACATGTCATATCATAACAGAACCAGTTTGGTTGCCATCCGTGTAACACTTACATCTCAGCGGTACGACTGCGAAGTTCTACACCACATTCTGTTTCCCTTCATGTCATGCCATGAGATTCCATGTTATCTTAGAATCAAACACGACTCTAAGATATTTTACTCTAGGATAATGCTGAATAGTATCATTAATGAAGACATCCTTTTATTCTTCCATTAGTTTGACGAATTCCAACAAGTTCCACACATCCCATGTAGAGTTAATTTATTTTTTCAAGAGGCAAATTATTATAGAGGTTCATATTTTGTATAGAGTTTTTATAGAATTTATATTGGGTATTTATTTCTACTTACGTTAAATATTATATATGTAACACAATTACTTCAAGGTATAAAATGTTTTATCAGCTGTATTTGGTATTGAAACACATTTAACTTGATATGAAACGTTGAATTACAATTTTTTAAAGTTAAATTTTTACTGATATTTTAGTAATAAGAATAGGTAATGCTCTTAAATAAAGCTTATAATAATCAAAATTATTTTATAAAGAATTTTTGAATAATTGATTCGTTGAATAAAAATCGTTAAGAATCTTCCTAGTTAATAGCATACTAATCAATTGCATTTTTTTTTTCATTTAAGCTTTAGAATTTATATAGCAGTAGAACTGGATAATAATTTTCACTTATGTTAAATATCTTTTATGTAATAAAATATTTTAAACTGTATAATGATTTAGCCATGGCTTTCGACATGTTACGGCATTAATTCTTTTGGAATTCGAGAACATACTCTGCGGTTAAAAAAATAGTTTAATGACAAGCACACTAATAGAAATATACACAAAATTAAAGCACCTGAACATTTCGAAATTACTACAAAATCAGTATAAATGTAGTCGAAATAACTTTTCTCAAGATTAAAATAAGAAGATATTGCAAAAAACAGTGTAATAAAAATCATATTTTCGGAAGGATGTTCTTTGATAAAAAAGTACATAATATATAATTTGAATTTTTTCAGAATATTAAATCATTTCATATTTTTTATCAAAATTTGTCATTTCGAAGTTTTTTATTCATAAAAACCCAATCTTCAAAATTTTGATTGAGAACTGAATTAAAAAGATGTACTTCATACATTTTGAAATTGCTAATTTAATAGAAATATTATCAAACTATAGCTATTTTTTAAGTTAGAAAAAAAGATGTGTTACCAACAACAGGTTTGAGGAGAATAAAAATATTATGTTATTCAAAATTCTTGACTAACGATGGCCGAGTTGTTAGGATGCTAATGTTTGATATCGTAGTTCGTGGGTTGAAATCCCACTGTGGCATGGCCGATCATAACAGTTCGGAAAAACAGAACCCGGTACTGATAAGGAAGGGCAGGAGCCTGGTTGATTGGCTCACCGCTAATCAAGGTGCCATCGTGCGGCCATGATTTTAACCTAAAACCACACAGCAAGGGTCAAATTACCCCTTCACGAATGGCCATCACAACTGCCCTGTGCAGATAGTGCTTCCCTCACAAATACCTGCTCTTATGTCAGAAAGTTTCAAGTAGTACACCGGGTCAACCGGACTTTTAACCTGGGCAGGACTCCTGTGGAGTATCCCCCGCACTTTCGTAAATTGAATTAGTTGTACTTATTAGTCTAGATTTTCTAGATTTTTTTTGGTTATTTTAAATTTTATGGTCGGAATGTTTTCTTGGCCCCTGCGTAACGTATTGTTGTCGGACGGTCAGACCGAACCAGCAATTCAGCACCCTACACCCGATTTTGTGTGGGTGGCTGGTTACAGGCAGTGCACGGCTTTAAACAGTAAGTCCTGTTCTCATTAGCCTTAGTTATAAAATAAGTAAACCGTAGAGGTCCAAGCCAAACCAAAATTCTCTTTTGATAATAATGTGCAGACCCAACTAATTTTTCAGTAAAAAAATAATTCTATATTTCTTGTCCAATTCTGCGGTTTCAAACATTTCTTTGTTTTTCATTAAAGCTGTAATTTTATTACAATTCTACATTTATTCTACAAATTTTGGCTGTGGAAAGAATCTTGAATATCCTGTCAAAAGATACCTACTATCAAATGTTTATTTAATTTCTACACAGCCCCTTTCCTTAGGGTTTATGATCAAGATGTACTCTAACAAGCAGGTTACGATGCTGCTACTCAATGACAGCTTTAAGCATTCATTTCCTAGACAATATCAGTGTACTATGAGCGGAAATGGGCAAATGATGATGATGATTCATTATAACATTGCGTAGAACGATTAGGGACAAGATGAAACGCATCTCCATTGGTTTGAAATGCACATTGTTGTAAATATTCGACTGTGTAAGAAATAATACTGTTTTGGAGCTAAGTATTATGGCTTAAAGCAGAATTAAATTTAGCGTAGTCCTCGCTCCCAAACATTATTTATCAAAGCTGATTCTTTAAAATCTAGAGAATAAGTTAATCCTCGTGCATTATTTTCAGTATTATCTTTGGTCAGGTTTTCTAATATAATAGAAATATAATTATTTTACTGTTAAAGTATTTAAATCTAATCTTAATGTTTAACTAATGCGAGGATATTTCACTGATAATGAATAATTATAACATTTTTCTATTGTATCAAAAATCATAACTTTCTCTCTCCCTATATATATATATATATATATATATATATATATATATATATATACATATATATATATATATATATATATATATATATATATATATATATATATTATATATATATATATATATATATTTATATATATATATATATATATATATATATATATATATATATATATATATATATATATATATATATATATATATATATATATATTTATATATATATATATATATATATTTATATATATATATTTATATATATATATATATATATATTTATATATATATATATATATATATATATATATATATATATATATATATATATATATATTTATATATATATATATATACATATATATATATTTATTTATATATATATATTATATATATATATATTTATTTATTTTATTTATATATATATATATATCTATATATATATATATATATATATATATATATATATATATATATATATATATATATATATATATATATCGATTCAAATTATATATCCTAAAGTAAAAAATTAAAAGAAAATATAATATTAATACAATATTGAATGTTTAAATGAGCTATGCAGCAATTAAAAACATCCAAATATATAAATGACTATAAAAATAGATAAAATAGAAAAAATATAACCTCATATGGACCATAAACAACCAGTGATATGATATTTCGAAATGACTGGGGTGGGGAGTTTAGATCCCCACTCTGGTTAAAACTAGATTTTATGATGTATCAACTCTCCCAGACGTCGGAAACATAATACACACTCAATAAAAGTAAACCAAATATAAATAAGTAAAAATATTGGAAGAACATCAAGCAAAATTAATCAATTAATGAAAGAGTAGAAAAGCCAGAATCAGCATACGAAACACTGCTACACATCGTTAAATACCACTTAGAAGTACAGAAGAAATCTATCGTAGCATTCGGTTAAAGTTAAATTGAAATAATTGTTTAAAATGTTGATCAAAACACGAGGAGGAAACCCACTATTAAGTGCCTGTTGTATGTATTGTATTATATGTTTATCCATTACGTCAACGTCACTTTTAAGTCTATTGCACCTAACTAAAAAACTAAAATATTTATTTAATATTAACAGAGTTTCTTCTTGGCAAACTTGTTTACACCGAAACATTAAACGAAACCTAATCCTTACCTTTTTAGTTAAGTGCAATAGAGTTAACAGTGACGTTGACGTAATGGATAAGCATATAATACAATACATACAACAGGCACTTAATAATGGATTTCCTCCTCGTTTTTTGATCAACATTTTAAACAATTATTTCAGTTTAACTTTAACCAAGTGCTACAATAGATTTCTTCTGTACTACTAAGTGGTATTTGTAGATTTTAACCATCTAAGGTAAAAATTAATTTATCATTGAAAGTTTAAAAAATTATTAATAAAAATTTGTATGCACCAATTTATTTTTGTTTTCGTATTAGCATCATATTTTTGCTTCAATCTGGTCATTCATGTCTCAAAGTTTATGATGTATAACAACAAATGTTATAGCAAAATTTTAATATGTTTCTTTCCCAGGGGGTGTTATGCATACAAAATATATATTATTTAATATAATATCTTCTATTTTAAACTGGATTGTAACTGTCATGTTAATTCTCAGAAAAGCTAGCTAGTAATATCTTTCCTTTTCATGTATCTGCAATTTTTGAAGAAAACAAAAATCAGAACACTCTTCCCTGCAAACACCTAGTGCATTGCTTATAATATAATTATGGAAAGGAATCTTGACTAGGTAAATGTTAGGAAATATTTTACTAAATATCAGACGGAACTTTCGTAGTTCTAAATAAGGCATTAGTCACACTATAATGTAGTTCGACCTATCATAGCACATATAACCTTATCTTCATAGGCTACTATATACCAAGTAGGTGTACAGGAACTTTTTTTAATTCTCTAATATTTTAATAGACTATTTTAATAGAAATTATCTAACAAAATATTATTTTGCAAGAGTATTATTATTATTATGTCTGGTAATAGTTTGATTTTTGGCTGTGAATTTGCCAATGTCTCCTAACGAATTGCAATTTTTGTGTGTTCTTATAAAACTGTACCTAATGTCAGTGATTAAATGTTTTGTAAATGTGACCAGTGGTAATTTTGGTAATTTCTTTCGTTTACCATACCATTAGTACAACATCACTTATAGATTTGTACATCTAATGGCTATTTACATGTATTTCGAATAAGTTGATTATTATTATTCAAAAAATTCAGCAGTTGCTGTTATCCACTGCTTGCGATTTGATACGGTTTATTCAGTGCTTTTTCTACTACATTTCTTAAGATCAAACCTGGGATTATTTCATTCTGTAATAATAAATTTTTATACTTTTAGTCACGTTTCCTCATATACTCGTCTGAATTTTGTTGCTGATGGAACTTTTTGCACTCGTATTTCATTGGCTTTTATTCCTCTTTCTCAGAATAGCTGGAACTTGATATAAAAGTTCTTCATCCTAAACAGAATGCGTACTAAATAATTTTTTATTGCAATGCAGCAGGCGATACAGACATTACCCTAACGCCACAAGCCTGTGAATCTATTACCCATTAAGCACAACCCGAGGACCACGTGCAGCTTTATTTATGCTATGGACTCGAGTAACATTACTCCAGCTTAGTTCTCGTAATTTAGAATTAAGGACCAAGAAGAAGAGATCTAGAGGTATCGTTTGAATCCATGTACTAAATAATTGCTTCTGCAATACATCAATTTTTATCTGTTTTTTTTTTTTTACTTTTTCTTTAAGATATCAGAATGTTGTGACAACAATATGTACTATTTCTATCGGAATACCAATTAAAGGCCATACATCAAAAGTGTAGTCCCCTCCCAGTCAGTTCTCAAGCAGGGTTTAAAAATATTTTGGGCTCAAAAATTTTGGTGGTATTAGAAAATATAATCAAAGAGCTAGCTTGTTTACATTTAAAAAATATTTTTCTTAAACTTTTCTTCTTACTAGGGAGACTTCTTCAGATAACATTTTACTGAACTATCATGTAATTGTATCAAAATGTAGAACTCCGCGATTATTTTTTAAGTTCAATAGAAGTGGTGAATAAAAGGAAAATTATAGAACAACCTATGTAATTTAAACAATTTAGTGGGTTTATTGGTTAAATAATACTTAAGTAAACTGAAACATGACTGTAAAATGTAGAGAACTAACTTTTAATGCCGGGATTTGATTGTTCGAAATATGAATATTTGTAGATTCATATCAAAATTGTATCAGAAGTCATTTAAAATCAGCTTTAAGTATTAGGTTCTAGGCTTTTGAAACCGTTTGCAGTAAAATACCCAAATGTAGCAATCAATAAAAAACCCTACAAACATTTTCCCTGGTAAATAATTTTCTATTGGTATTATTTCTTATCTCTTCATAGAGTGGAGTCATTTGTTACTAGTTACGTTATCATGTACTATATATCATGTACTTGCATCAAAATTTAGAAGTCCACGATAATATTTAAAGTTCAATAGAAGTGGTGAAAAAATGAAAATTATAGAACGACGTATGTAATGTAACGAGATAGTTTAGTGGGTTTGTTGGATAAATAATACTTAAGTAAACTGAAACATGACTGTAAAATGTAGAGAACTAACTTTTAATGCCATGATTCGATCGTTCGAAATATGAACATTTGTAGATTCATATCAATATTGTATCCGAAGTCATTTAAAATCAGCTCCAAGTATTAGGCTTCAGGTTTTTGAAACCCTTTGCAGAAAAATCACCAAATGTAGCAATCAATAAAAAAAACCGACAAACATTTTGCCTAGTAAATAGCTTTCTATTAATATTATTTCTTATCTCTTCATAGAGAGGAATCATTTTTTACTAGTTACGTTATCATGTACTATATATCATGTACTTGTATCAAAATGTAGAACTCCGCAATTATTTAAAAAATTATTTTTAAGGTTAAAATTATTTTTAAAGAGTATTACGTTATCATGTATTGTATATCATGTACTTGCTTCAAAGTGTAGAATTCGGTTATTATTTTTAAAGTTCTATAGAAGTGGGGAAAAATGAAAATTATAGAACAACGTATGTTTTTTTGCGAGATACTTTAGTGGGTTTGTGTGTTAAATAATATTTAGGTAAACTGAAACATGACTGTAAAATGTAGAGAACTAACTTTTTATGCCAGGATTCGATTGTTCGAAATATGAGCAGTTGTAGATTTATATCAATATTTTATCCGAAGTCATTTAAAATCAGCTTTAATTATTAGGTTTCAGGTTTTTGAAAACCTTTGCAGTAAAATCACCAACTGTAGCAAACAATAAAAATCCTACAAACATTTTCCCTAGTAAATAACTTTCTATTGATATTATTTCTTATCTCTTCATGGAGTAGAATCATTTGTTACTAGTTACGTTTTATTAAGAATAATCTTTTGTGGTTTCTCCCACCATTATTATGTAATAAATCAAGACCCAGCTGTTATAAAACCTTTCCATAAACAAATAAATGATATATTTCTTTGGATTTAAGCTTATTTAGGAAAATATTTATCACCTCTTTGGCTTTATAAGGGTAAAAGTAAAATCTTCTATAAATATAAAGTAACATTTATAGAAAATTGTTACATAAATGTATGAAATAAAATAAGTAATAAGTAAAAGTTAAAACAAAAAAATTTAATTTTCTGTGTGAGTAACAAATAAGCACTGTCATATGGTGTAATATTAAAAGCATAGTAATTTATTTATTAGAATAGGAACTATGAACATTTTGAAATTTTCATTATATTCTATTTATAATACTACTAACAACATTCACAAGCAAGTAACACTTTTAAAATATAAATTTTAAAAACACTTTTCTATCGTAACAGTAAGAGCATACACTTTGTAAGCGAAATTATTAAAATATATGAATAATAAATAAACTAAATTGATAACAAGCTTATGCAGTAGAAATACTTACGCAAAACAACTAACATTTTAAATTTACATTTCGAAACAAACACAGTGAATTTATATTTAATTTCTAGAGACTTTGACCTTTAAGATATATTTATTTCATATGGTTACGAAGACATTTCATACGATCTATGAGATATATTGTTTCGCAGATTGGTTTATAAAAGTAAAATGAGAACATTATTGTAGTGTATGCAATATAATAAGAATTTTATTATAAATTAACAACTTACCTTACAAATGTTTTTGAAAAAAAATGCAAAAAGTCATCACATTTTTTATTTTATTAATAAACAGGAGGAAATGAAGCAAAACAAAATATGTAGATTTAATGTTGACTTTTAAATTTTTTACTGGTGTAAAAGCATTTAGTTTTAATGTTAGTTTACTATTCGAATTATCTCGGGCAAATATAAACAGTAAAATATTAGTGTTTGTATAATAGTTTTTTAACACTTTGCTTACGGTCAACGTATTTTTACGTTTTTTGCAGTCTATCACTGGAGCGTGGGCCACGTAAAAATAAGTATTTAGTAGAGTTGTGGTGGATACCCGCTAACCACCACAAATCTGGTAAATAAGTATAATTATATGTATGTGTGCCATTATATGCATGTTGTTTGCGTTGCTATGCAACGCTTTGCATTTTTTTCTTTCCACAAGTTATGATTGTAGAGCTACTCGGTCTTTTGTTGCATTATTTCCTCTTCAATCGAATTAATAGCTCCAGAACTTACAAGTCATGTTTTGTCAATTTGAAGCTTGGTTTTTTATTGTTGAATGCAAAATTGATATAATGAGCCGTTGTGACAAAGATAGTGATGAAGAAATATGGGCTGACAGATTATCGGACTTTAATCTTAAAAATTGTTCCTTTTTGTGTTTTCGTAAAAGTATTGTTTTCTTTTGTTAAATAACCATACAGTATATATTAAAGTGTAAAATAGAAAAAAGTTTCGTTCCTAAAAAACAAGTAGTTTTCGATTTACTGAGATTTTCCTGAATAACAAAACTTTGGCGGGATTCACGAAAAAAATCCCGTTGCACGCGTAAGTTGGCGGTGAAGTATACCCGTATGCCAAGTGTTAAACAAGAGACAACACAAAGTGATACCTGACATTATGTACAGTGGTATCTAGTTTTTTTTTCGTACTGGCTTACCTCTGAAATCTCTTTTACGGTAGCTCAGACCCCACTGTCTCATAGCATTTGATTTTTTTCAGAGCAGAAATAACATCAGGAAAATGCCTTGAGGTTAACCTAAGTAATAAAAGACTAATGCTGGGTATTCCTGATGTAGCAAGAAAGTCATCCCAATGATTTTATAAAATTAATTTTTCAATCATTGGAAAACACGTAACCAATCCCACCAGAAGAACCACGAAACCAACAAAACTGAACTTCCAATCAAACCTGAATATTTCCTTTCATTTCCTCCAGGCCGAGCAATAGCAATGTAAAAGAAATCGTACTGACAAATTCTGCTTCTCGGAGTTTTCTCGGGATAATAATTAACTGCAATGTGTACGAATTCGATATAACTCTGGATAATAATGCAAGCGGTTTATATGTAATTGATTAAATCATAATTTTTAAATAAATTAAAACATCGTCTTGATGTATTTCTTCAATTTTTACGTATAACATATTGTCATGTAACACAGATTAAACTATTTAATTCCCTTTAAGCATTATACTATGCACTTTCTTATTTCTTAACATTATAACTCTTTGCACCCAATAGGGTATAAGTAATTTATTTTACTGGTGATTCATTTCATTTTAAAGTTGAAATTATGCATGTCTATTTGCATATCTATTTATAAGTTATGTAATTTTAAAAACAAGGTATATCCGATATATAATAATAGCCTAAGTTATCTGTACGTCTGTCCTCGATTTTATGAAGCGGTTGGACCTGGAATGGCTCCATAGTTAGCAAAAGAGAGTAATGTTTATCTTCTCCTAAACTATAGATCCGATTCTAAAATATATTGGTATAAATATGCTTCATATTACATCGAAAAATATTATCTTCTTTAAAACGTTCCAAATCCACCCCTTTCCCTCCTTTCCAGCTTTTAATGCCATTATTTCAACTCCTATTTTCCCCGGTTAAGACCAGGCGATTAAATTTATCAATTTATCCCATAATAAATTGGTAAAAATAATATTTTTCTATCATTATGACGTCATTCTTTTAATCATCTCATTTAATCATTTCTTATTTTCAATTATTTAAACTATGCCTTATTTTTATTATACGTTTTATCATTGAAATTAGATATTACGTAAATAATTTTTTTATATTTGGCTTAAGTAATAGATTAGGTAATATGTGATAATTTTAAATTGAATCATCGATTATTTTTTTTTGCAAGATAATTCTCAGCCAAAAAACAAACAATTTTTTTACTGCCATATAGCATACTTTACAATTTTGGAAAATTAAAACTTTTACTGATCCCGTCATATGATGGGCTATATGCTAGTTGAAAATAATATCTAAAGGAATGTATCAGACTTCCAATTTTGTATTTAGGAAGAATAATTTAAATGGAAGAAGGAGAAGATGATTGAAAATATTAAAGAATAGAATGTGAGAACACCTAACAAGATTAGACAATTTGCTTTTCATATGACATTTACTGTCAATTTTGTTGATAATAAGAATAACCTAGTTACCATACGATTTTGGCATAAAACAATTCGAGAAATATATTATTTATATCATGTACAAGAGACACAATCTTCCATAAATTTATAAAAATGATTCATAATAGAGTAAAATTTTGCAGAAAGAGGCAACTATGTTTACTCACGCAAAGCTGTCATTAAGTTCGGAAGCAAAATAAAAGGAGAAAATCGAATTTCTATGTTCTAAATTATAGTTTCATTACTTTCAGAAGTTATGAAACTGTCCAAGACTTTTCATCTATTTTAAATATACACACACATGTATGCATTCGTAATATATTACAAATGTTTTATAAAAACATGTAAATTATTTCTACTAAACTTATTTCCATATGTTAATGATTAAAAGAGAATCCATCAAAGAGCGAAATTACTTTGTTATTCCTTTGATTTGCATACCTTACTTAGAACTGATAATTTATTAGAACATTTAGCAGTTAGAAGCCATTTTAATACATGTAGATACAAAGTGAATATAAAACCAATGAGATAGACATAAATACCACAAAAGTGCTAAGGTAAGATAACTCTCATAGGAATTCTGCTCTCGCTGAAGGAAAATATTGCAAGTTTGAATCAGAAACTTAAAAGTTTGTTATTAGATGAACGTACAGTATCATATTTTTGACAAAATCTAGGATTACTAAATTAGATTGCGGCATCAGAAATATAAATACATACATATATGTCAGGTTTCAAAATATAAAATTAAAAATTTAGGGGTTTAAAAGCAGAAAATGCAGCGCATTTCTTGATGCAAGAGCATGAATCACTAACAACTCCATATAAAAGCTCTTGACCCGTAATAATTGGAAGAGAGCGTCTTCAGAAAGGGTTGCTGTATGAATCTTGGCCAAATGTAGCTTCTTTGTCAGAGTGTGACCACTACCCGCTTGCGGCATGTTTGCTGGTTGACTGTCAATCTGAGTAATAGTCATGAATAAAGGCATTATCGAGACATCATCCGTTCTTTGAATTGTCTTCGACATGTCATATATATATATATATATATATATATATATATATATATATATATATATATATATATATATATATATATATATATATATATATATATATATATATATATATATATATATATATATGGATAATGAGGACGAGGATAACGAGGGATAATGAGACCTACTGTTTAAAGCCGTTTCCTAACGGCTACGAACATCCATGCCGTAGTAGGATTCGAAACCACGAACTCCGGTTCTGAAGGCCAGCACCCGAACTATTTGGCCATCGTTCGGCATATATAGTGAGATAGATAGATAGATAGATATACAAATATACAAAGAGAAAGAGTGGGGAAGAATTCAAATGTTTTTATTTCAGACATTTAATTTCCAATTAATATATTCTATCAATATACTGTACATGAGTGCACCAAGACTTAGGTTATCACCTTAATCTACAATTTGCATCTTATCGCTATGATGATTGTGTATGATCTACAGCCTCTGAATTCAGCATATTTTCAAGTTAATTAATCACATTTGTTACAAACCAAAAGTGAAAAAGCCTGAAGAACAACATGTCTGTGTTGATTTTTGCAATACATTTTTCATAAAAATTATCTTTCTGAATCAAATACACAGGAGGTTATGTACGTCAAATACAAAATTGTCCTTTCGTCAAATCTTTGATATAAATAGAATATTGTCAGTAAAGAGCCTCTTCAATGTTCAAATTGATACCGATTATATTTTATTGTTTGAAGGACCTTTAAAATCAAGAAATACTCTAAAGTGGTGACATGGTTGTACACTTTTTACGCGTGGTACACAGTTGATTTAGAAAATTTTAACCCTGTATATTCTGCTCAGAGAGAGGCTTGATTAAGGAAAATAAAAAAACTTTGGAAATGCAACTTGAAAATATTAAGGCGTTGTACTCTGAGAGAAGAACAGATTTCCGTTGTGCCCCTTTCACACTATTATCTGGATCTTCTGTAAAATAATTCCACACAATAACATATATCTTTATTTTCCTGTAAAGAGTAAAATTTCGTACATAAAACAACCTTTACTTACTTATCACTTTGCGTGCGGCCAACGTATTTTTACGTTTTTTACAGTCTGTCACTGGAGCGAGGGTCACGTAAAAATACGTATTTAGTAGATTTGTGGTGGATATCCACGAACCACCACAAATCTACTATATACTAAATACGTATAATTATATGAATGGGTAACATTAAACGCATGTTATTTGTGTTGCTATGCAACGTTTTGCATTTTTTTCTTTCCAGATGTTATGATTGTCGAATTACTCGGTTTTTGTAGCGTTATTTCGTCTGCAATCGAATTCCTAGCTCCAGAACGTACAAGTCTTGTTTTGTCAATTTGAAGCTTGGTTTTTTATTGTTGAATACGAAATTGATAAAATGAGCCGTTGTGGCAAAGATAGTGATGAAGAAATATGGAGTGACAGATTATTGGACTTTAACTTTAAAAATCGTTTATTTTTGTGATTTCGTAAAAAATATTGCTTTTTTGTTAAATAATCATACAATATATATTAAAGTGTAAAATAAAAAAAAGTTTCGTTCATAAAAACAAAGTAATTTTTGATTTACTGCGATTTTTCTGAATAATTAAACTTCGCTCGATTCACGAAAAAAGGCCCGCTGCACGCTTAAGTTGGCAGTGAAATATACCCGTATGCCAATTGTTAAATGTAATCTGTCTGTTCTATTTTGCATCAATCTCGTAGCAAATAATTCATATCCCCTATGTTAATTAGTTTTTAGTATACTGTATCATAATATTATTTGTCTCTTGAAAGAAAAAAAATATCTTCTAATTAATCAGAGACAGAAAAATGTCAGAAATAAACTATGTATTATTTCATCTATAGATTTGGAAACACAAGATACCTTGCATTGAGCTTACAGATTTAATCGGCTTTTAGCTGAATGACCCGATATACTTAGCCATTGCGCCCTAAACCAAAGCTCCTACATCACTAATTTGTAATGTAGCACTTTAAGTAGTTTCAATCATTATGATAATATTAGACTAAATTCATTGATGAGTGTAATGGAATATAACGAAGAAAATATAATGCATAGCAGCTTTAATGAACCATAAAATAACTTTTACATTAGTACTTTTATTTTAGGTTATTTACCAAATTAGTTAAATTATTAGCTGATTGTCACTTATAAAGTTAAAATCACTCACCGTATGTAAATTTTGGTCATACACTTAAATCCTTTCATTAAGTTTCAGTGTCTATGATTTCAAAATTTTTTGTTGCTATTCATTCACTTATCAGATTAAAATTGCATTTAAGCATATATTACAGTGTTACAGAATACATAAACTTTTTATGAAACTAGAAAGTCTGAAAATTTAGAACAGTGAAATGAAATTCTTATCAGAGATATGCCGAAATTCTTCCTGACTGTAGGACATTTTAAAGACTAATTCTTGAAACACCGAGCACACGTGTAAACCACAGCAATTAGCAAGTAAAAGCTTAAGTATCAGTAAGATAATATCCTTGAAGTCCAAAGTAACAAATTGTTTAACCCTGATATCCACCCTCATGTTGCAAAATTATTTAATTGTACCTCTAAAAGGTAAATAAAATCCTGTTAATTGCCAGGTTTGAAGATTTTTCCTCAGCACTTACCATACCACAATTTACTACACTAATTTATAGTTGGACGCTAATCTAGTTTCAACCATTTTATTTGTTTTTTATAACCTCTCATACCTGTATCAGATTTCAGGTAATTTGTATTACGTATTAATTAATGTACATAGTTAATCTCTGGATTTTCTTGAACTTTATTGCTTTTGAAACATGAAATAGTACTTTTTGATCACGGTTCATCAACTGACCCAGTTTGATCACTTACCAGTGAACTGCACTTGGTTTTATCGGCACATTGTTCTTTGCTTAAGTTTTTGCATAAAAAGATGAATTTATTTAGTATTCATAGAAAACTACTGTTGCGTCTATATTTTTATCACATTCCGAATAGAAGGAAAAAACCGAAAAGTGACTACTAACGTTATAAAAAAGACCCAAGTTCCAAATGTTATGTATTTCCCATGCGCATCAGATTTCATTCATTTAGAAATAAAAATTTTCTACATCGCATTACTGTAATACACGCAATTATACGTAGAGACATCAATTTTTGCAAGAAATTATTCTTTACGCATAGACTTAAATTCTAGATCTAATGGATTACAGTACAGACATCATCACCTGAAAATAATTATTTTGAAAGTGCTTAATGTGTCATCTCTGAATATTTACTAATCAGAATCCAGAGCACTGAATCCAGAAATGTACGCAATATTATGTAGGGACAACAATTTTTAGGAAATTTACATTTACGGATTTAAATCATCTGTAGTTTCAAAGAAAAATATTATACCTATCATCACCTAAAAAAAAGAATTGTTTCAAAAGTGCTTAATGTGTCATCCGTGAACGCTCACTACTCTGAATCCAGAGCACATATCTTTAACTGTTACACGTCATTTTGCTTACTAATCAAAATGATAAAATGATTCTGGACCCTAAACGTCACTGGCAAGTGACAGCTCTCTGTGAGTGACTTATTATGGGAGGGCACGCAACCATTTGTCAAGGCAGGGTAAACCGACTTTTGCCCGGTTAGAAACAACGATTAGTATCAGTCCGGAGAAATTAACGTTACTTCTATGCAAACATATGGCTCAATGCCAACCATGTGGGGTGTTTCCAGTATTTGTAGAAAGGGATTTGAAAATAGAGATTTCCTTTAATGTCAACGAGTTATAATGTTGAAAATTTTTATTTCATATAAACTGAAATACCTTAAAATAAATTAAAGTGAATGATTGTATCGATAACTATGAGACGATTTTCGGGAACTCTAAAATAAATTCTTTTGGGAATTTTAGGTAATTAAATAAGTGGCTTCTTTAACATATTTATTTATAGCAGAAAAATGGATATAATTTGGTATTTTGTTCTTATGAATCTTCCTTATTTAAAGACCGATTTCGTATTTACATTCTATGGTATTTATAACTTATGTATTCTAATTATTTTAAAATTATCTATTTTCAGTAAGTTTAGCAGTATTTAAAAGTCCTATTTACCTTTTTTTAAAATGTATGCTAACAGAAATATTATACGAAAACTTTATTTGGTAATACTTAACGTTTTGAGATTAGCTATAGATTTTATGCAGTGTATGTTTTATTATTGGTCGTACATAATGTCTAATAAATAACTATAAGTTCTGGAGTAAGTTTAGTTTCTTTAAGTTTACTCATATATATATATATATATATATATAT
>CM063504.1:5885703-5918203 GCA_032207245.1 Pardosa pseudoannulata
GATATTATTAAAGCATCATCGGCTCGTTTATTTCATAGTAATGTCACACACACACACACACATATAAAGCATTGTATATTTGACACGACATCATTAGGTCCTAATCTGGACTTTGTAATTGTCAGTGAGAAATTTGATTTGTTTAGCATTTGCTTCAATACAGAATATTTGATACTACTGTCAAAATGCTATACTAATATACGGATACATTTATTTTGCTAAATGTAAAACAACTATAATGAGCCGGACATTTACAACTTCTTAATAGAATCCAAAAGAATGAAATTTCTATTTGATTAAACTAAACTTTTTAAAAATATCTGTATGTTTTACCCCATGTTTAGACACCGCATTATAAAAGGAAGATATTAATTTCCATTTATTACAACTTAAACATTTATTTCCTTAATTAAAGGCATTTATTACATTCATCTGACCGGAAAATAACCAATTTTCTTTCACAAAATAATGCGTCCATTATTTGTTTGACAATTAATCTTCATTATCGAACATTAGTCACCCTAACAAATGCCCGAGTTTTAAAGCGCTCCTAATTTTCGTATAAATGATCATTTTCAGCTGTATAAATATTTGAATTCGTACGGACGTGTTCATCACTCATAAATGCGTTTCGTTTTCTTTTCCGAGCTGAGTAAGCATCTGGACTTGCATGCCTTTACACTAAAGTAACTGCAGCTACATGAGTAATTGAAGAAAGCGTAATTTTTCAAATATGAATTATTACCAACTCTACCACGAGAAAAAAGGACAAATATGTGTTGTGAAAAGAATACATTTGTCATTTTGTGATTAAATAAACTCTTATACTGCCACGAGAAAATTTATTTAAAAGATTCTACATGTTTTATGATGTAATTAATGGGATCTATCTGTGGGTTGGAAATGAATTTACCTGAAATGGAATAAAATATAATATCTTTATCAAGTGCAGTAAATGGTTTAACGCTTGTTATCTTCCAATACAGGTCCAAAGAAATAAGAGCTTAATTTGATTATTTAGTATTATCTAAGGACTTTTACCAGTACATGACAGCTATATCATTCCCAGTTTTGAATTGGAAATATTTAAATTCATTTTTCTATAAATTTAGTTCTAATTTTTTGTTATTTTATTTTAAGTTGATATATATTTTGTACCAGTACGTAAGAGCTATTTGATTCCCAGTCTTGGATTGGAAATATTTTAATCAATTTTTCTAAAAATATAGTATTAATTTTTCTTTATTTTATTTTAAGTTAATAAATATTTTGTACCAGTACGTAAGAGATATTTGATTCCCAGTTTTGATTTGGAAATATTTTAATCCATTTCTTTTATAAATTTATTTTTAATTTATTGTTATTTTATTTTAAGTTGATATATATTTTGTACCAGTACGTAAGAGCTATTTGATTCCTAGTTTCGAATTGGAAATATTTTATTCCTTTTGTCTATAAATTTATTTTCAATTTTTGTTATTTTATTTTAAGTTGATATATATATATATATATATATATATATATATATATATATATATATATTATACCAGTCCGTAAGAGCTATTTGATTCCCAGTTTTAAATTGCAAATATTTTAATCCATTTTTCTATAAATTTAGTTTTACTTTTTTTGTTATTTTTTAAATTGTTGTATATTTTTAAGAGACTACTTTTATGTAAATCCCTGATTTTATTAAAATATTTACTCTTTTTACAGTTATTACAGTTTTTCATATTTTAATATACTTTCAAAGATATAAAAATGTACCTGGATTTATTTACTAGTTATTTAATATTGTCTAGTCGTTTGGGTTAATACGTTAGACCTGTTGGATTGCCAGTTATGGATTGTTAATACTTTAAATTAATTTTATTTGAATTCGTTTTAAATAATCATATATATTTAAAGAACACTTTTGTATGAATCCCTAATCTTATTAAAATAATGTATGATTATTATAAAGGAAAATAAGAAATTTCTGTTAAACTAAATTTCCCAAACAAAATACTTCATTAATAAAATTTATACGATTATTCTCTATGTTAAACAGAACATTCTCCATTATCTTCAATGTGTAATAATATGCAAAGAATCAAATCGATACTCACAATAAATAATAGTAAAATACTTCGTAATCCATACGTAAGCTTAATAAAATTTTTAATTGTTTCCTTGTCATTATTTAATTGTTTTTTAAAATTATAAAGCATACTTGTCTAATAAAAATGTAATTACATTCAAGTGAAACAATTTACATAAATGGCGTTGAATAAAATAATATTGAAATTCTTAAAATATCTAATAAATATATAATATAAATTAAGATATAAAATATAAATAAATAATATTGAAATTCTTGCACTTTTCTCACAAATTTAATGAATCAAACATAACACTTTTTAACACAAATAATTTTATTAAAGTGATTGAGCTAATGATTAAAAGTGATCATAAATACAAAAAAATTGCATTTTGTGCAAAATGCATAATTTTATAAATTTTTATATAAATATGCGTGTGTACATGGTATTTTTCGCATTAGCTTAGTTTAAACCCGTTTTAAGTCCCCCTTTGTTCAGAACACGATGGACCGAACTCAGCTGATCTGAATGCTTCCTGTTTCGATACTGCTACAACAGCAATGCGACGCCATGTCTGGGGTGTTGATAGTTAGGTTAAATAGGCGTCACGCCCCTGATCGGTTGCACTAATGAGGTCGGAGGTTTTGCCTAGAGAAGCCTGGTATCGGAACACCTAGCGAATGAGAATTCAACTAAAACCTTAGTTGGAGTTCTTAGGTAATTTTAATTGCCACTGACCAAAAAACGGTTGGCGGGACCGTAACTGACCCCCAGGTATAAAAAGGTTAGAATTTTGCTACTCGGGGCTTTTTCGACATTTTTTACGGAGATGCTTTGATCTCGTGGAATACTTCCTAAACTTTTGACCGGAGACAGCTTTTTAGTGATTACGTTCGGGAAACTCGTAACGTCCGCTATAAAAAGGAACAGCAGGGTGTCGTACACCGAACGGGGGATAGATTGGGTTTGCATTGTACCCTGGAAAGGCTTCTCCATTTGTGAGATTATTTATTCTTTTTTTCGACTGTGATCTTCATGTTAATTTTACGCAAGCAACAATTCTCTACATTTTTATTTGTTTGGGGAGAATTAGAATCCCGTTGTATATATCCAATATTCACTCCAGAAAAATAAAAATATTTTCCAATTCTATAGTGACTGTGATTCTTCTTCATGCTACTTCTCACTCAAGAACATTGAAGTTTTCACACCCTGATTCCTGTAACAACTGTTTTTTTTATTATTTTTATTTATTTATTTATTTATTTATTTACTTATTTATTTTTAATCGACAAGCCCATTTTTCCAATTTAAATTTTTTTAAAAGTCAAGTTTTTAAAGTTGAGAAGTGATTTTTCCTTTAATAAAACTCTGTAAATTTTAACTACATTCCATGATTTTGGTGGTTAAGGAACAATGGCTATGTTTTTATATGTTTAAAACTCTATGGCTACGTTTCTATATGTAACACTAAATAAAACATAGAGAAATGTATGTTAATGCATTTTAAACATTAAAAAATCAGTCCCAATCAAGTCAAATTTCAGGTCATTTTGGTCATTTATATCATGTTAAATGCCTAAGAACATCCCATTAATAACTAGAAATAATAGTAACATTTATAGGAAAACAATGTTGTTGTATGAGATTTACAAATTGTTCAATATTTTCCTCTGTTTCACTTCTCTGTTGATTTAGTCATTTGTTCGTAATTAAAGCTTCAATGATAGCCGAATCGGTACCGGTATTCGTCAGTTGGGATCCTGCTGCTGGTATGAATATTCGTATGAAGACGTTTGAAATTGGATTTAAGCAGGTCTCATTAGCCCTCGTATAGGAAAACAGTAGACTGATCCGCTTAAAACCAATCCAAACCAATCAAATGATTCTTCTTAAAATAATTCACGATTGTCCTTAAAACGAGTACACCATTCATACAACTATCCTAATTAAACTTGATCACCAAAATAAAAACAGAGCAATTTAATAATATTTATTGCATATTTACCAAACCTCAAAGCACCATTTGATTTGTCCGTTAATATATTTCAGGCATTCAAAAACATGAGGTCAAAATATTTATAGAAAAATATTACCTGCGCATAATTTTTAGTTAGCTTTCATAACTTTCATAAATTAGACTTTGACCTTATATGGCTCTTACTGTCATTACCATAAAAGTGGTCCAGAAAATTTCCGCTAGTACCTCTCGTACTGTACTAGCCCTCGTACTTTAGTAGTCTTTTAGCATAGTAAATCTTCCGGTATTTTTTTTAAATTTATATGTATCATTAGGTGATGTGAAACACAAAATCAACATTTTACAGTTAAGAGATGTTTAAAAAGGACTTTAATGGTTTAAAGACACTATCTCGAGTTTTCACTTAAATTCAGAAGTGGTTTTTCTCCTATTAAACTTACAACAGAATATTAGAGTGGATGTGAAAAACGTTGAAGTAAGTTGACATTTATTCTTTATGTTGCAGATAAATCAAATGCAATTGCATCTTTAATAATGAACAAATGAAAACAATGAATGTTTGACGATAGTTGTGTAATGGTTGGTTTACTTCATAGTAATGTTTAGTAATTTGCGTGTATTTTTGAACTGAAAATTTCAAAATAGTTGAATGGTATAGTTTGTTTAAGTACTGAAGATACCCGATACCTACTTAACAAATTACTAATTTTTTACTAATTTTATTAATTTCTGTAATTTAGTTTTCGGACAAGTGGTTTCACATAGACTCCTTATCATTTATAAATTTAATGGATATTCAGTTTTAAATTCATTCAAATAAAGAAAACAAGCATTTTTTTCAAGTAAAAATTGAGGCTGAAGTTTAAAAAAATATTTTTTCTGTGAAAAGAAGACCATTAATTTTTTTTTCATTCAAAAGGAATTCACTTTAAAATATAATACCCTTTGAATTATCAAATTTTCAAAAACCATAAAACTTTAAAGTGAATAAATTTATAAAAAGATAGACTTTGCTTAAACAATATCCATTATATTCGTTTTTCGATAATAGAATTTTTTATTGCTATTATTTTTTTTTACCTTTAGTAGATTAAGTATGATTTAATGGTTTAAGTTTTTCATTTAAAAGCATTTTAACTAATTTAAATCTAAATAAATTTGTTTTTGAGACAATAAAATACAATTTTAAATAGTATGCAGATTAAATTCTAAAAACTAAACTGACCTGAAAAAAATAGTTAAATAACATTTTTTTGTAGTCTAGAATTAAAAGGAAAATACAATCCATTTTCTTAAAGTCTATTTCTATTTAGACACAATGAAAATTTAATTTATAAAGGGGATTAGAATGAACGAAGTAATATTCAACAAGCAAAAACATGTGAAATCGTGTCGTAGAATAGAATTAATAGATTTGTCACCATTTTCTTTGACATTCTCTCAGTTGACCTAGAAAAGGTCTTTTTTTTAAAAAAAAAACTATATCAAATGCAGCAAATGAAGTAAATTCAACTTACTCAACTTTTTTATACTTCATGTAATCTTAAATCAAATTAAAATTTATTGCGACTTCTTCTGATTAAAATTTATTCTGATATAACATATGTAGTTTTTTTAAAGTATGAAATAATTCAGCAGCTACATGCATAATTTATTATAAAGGCAAGAATTTGAAACACTATATGAAATTAAAATACTATATTAATTTAATTAAAATATAATGTTTATTTAAGAAAAGGATTTTTTAAATCAAAAGATGTTAATATAATTTTATATTTTAATATTTATTAACAAATATTCACTTACATGCACGTAATACAATTTGCTTTGTTTAGGTAATGAAATCAAAGTATACCTGTATCTGAAACTAGAGCAAACTTGTATGTTTTAACTACAGCTAAACTATGATTAAGTAATCAGGAAATTTATTTCTAAGGGTAAGTAAAAGGAAATTTATTTTTAAGTAAAAAACAAACAATAATTTTTCAATTTTTAGATCTGATTTTGAATATGTTAGTAAGATGGAATGCCGGGTCCTACATTTTTGTTTTCTTTCCTCTTAAATAGTCATTCGCATTTATTATTTTGCCTGGAAAATGTAACTGGTTAAAAGGGTCTTTATTCAAATTTCTTGATTTTCAAGTGTTGTGTGAAGAAGCAAGCTATAGAATGTATGTATGCTGATGGTTTCAGAGGTGTAGTTAGTATTCCTGACAGCGGTACAGTATCATTTGTAAATTACTGGAAATGAATATGTTAATTTACTAAATAAATTAATGTTTTAACGAAGTATTCTTTACCTATCACTTTTATATTGTACTAGTCACACGCATAAGTTTTACAGTTGTTATTTGGATAATCTCACTCTGCTTTATCGGCAAAAATAGAGATATAAACAATAATGCTGCCAAGTAAAAGTTAGCGTCATTAATTTTATTCTTTGAAATTTAAATCTTCATTTACTCATTTTTAAACTATTGAAGTAACACAAAATTATTTTTCAGGTAAAATGATTTTACGTACATACATACATAGCTATACACATAAGTATTTACCTTCTTTTCTTTTTATGTTTCTTTTTGTCATTATATGTATGCATACGCATATGCATAAATGAACTGGTTTATTAAGTAAACTTGATATGTTTTTTCTTGACCCAAGATGGCAGGTCGACACAGAAATATAAAGTATAATGCAAGTTCCGGTTGACAGACTATTGATTGTTAGAATAAATGATTATTTCAGTTTGGAGCGCTACGGTCAACTTTTTTTGCTATACGACAGTTAATGAGACCGGTACCTACTACTTAAAGCCGATTTCAAACGGCTACGAACATCCATGTTATATTGGGATTCGAACCTACGAACTCCGCTGCCAAAGATGAGCAGTTCGAATATAGTATTTATTTATGTGAAAACAAAAACTTCATAACATAATAACTCATTCACCAAATTTTCAAACTGTATCCCAATATATGTTGCTAAAATTAACACTTGAATATCTAACGTCTCATTTTAGATATCACAAAAATCTTTTAAATTTTGTTATGTTTTCCTCAAGAGTTTTCCTCTAGAGAGTGTATTAAAATTAAATTTTCGAAAACCATAAAATGGAATCATAATCCATATGGAACTTATGTAATAGAAATTGTAGTTTTTTTAAGATTCTTTATGAGATCGCTATTTACCTATTCTCAACAAACAAATCTTTAAACTGCCAATGTGGTTTTTTTTATATTTTCAGATTTTTGTACAATTGAATGGAACAGATAGAGTTAATTGCTATTTTTACATTTTTACATGAGGTTAAACTTTTAAGAGAGGGTTAATTTAGAAGCAGGGACCAAAAAGAAAATGCCTAATCTTGACCCGTCACCATAGGAGGTACCATTTCGGAACTAGGAACACATTAAGGCTACAAATCTATTTTACGTCTCATAGTATCCATTAATGAATGTTTCATATCTTTGGATGCCTCAAGCTTACATCTCGTTACCCTCCGGTTACGAGAGGGCTGTGTTTGCCGACTGAACTACCGCTGCTCAGCATTGTCACCGTCAAATAAATTTGACTCATGTCACGTGACTATCAAAGAAATTTTTGTCGCTCTTTCTGATAAAGTGCACAATTAGTTATGTATCACAATTTTCTCTCTCCTGAGTACCGAAATATCTCAGTTGAAATTTTTCCTTTTGTACCACTCTTGTTATCATTGTTTAAGTTTCCCTATCTCACAGGTTTTGTAATGTATTCTAGGAAGATGTCTACGAAATAGAGAAAAATATCGACAAATCGTGTATGGGAGAGAAAACGTTTGGTAGCCTTAGAAATCATTGAAGGCGCAAGGTTAAACCATGCTACAAATACCTCATTTTAATGAAATTAAACTGCAAGAGAAGCAAGATAAATTTATCTGTTGATCAAACATTTTACTCCATCTCATAAAAGTTTGAAATCTACAATATATGTTTAAGTATTTATGCTGAATGAGATGGGAACAAATAAATAAAGAGAGAAGTTTTAGAGGTAACAATATGTAATATATATATATATTATATATATATATATATATATATTATATATATATATATATATATATATATATATATATATATATATATATATATATATATATATATATATATATATATATATATATATATATATATATATATATATATATATATATATATATATATATATATATATATATATATATATATATATATATATATATATATATATATATATATATGTATATATATATATATATATATATATATGTGTATCATTTATGTGTATGTATGTATGTATATATATGTATATGTAGGCATATATATATTGTAAGGAAAATTCTCAGGGGTTTCCAAAATTTAAATCAAGGGTAAAAATTCCCACGTCATTTTCCATTCCCCTTTTTAACCCCTAACATAAATTGACCACTGGGGCTACAGTTTACGCCCTCAGAGAAGGGGCCTGGCCAATTATAAACCTACATGGCCCTAGCGAACAATTTAGGAAATTTCCAAATAAAAAGGAAATACACGTTAGCAGAGACAGATTTTTCTAGAGATATTTTCCCACAGATGTTGACCCAAGTGTTAAGTGTCTTGTACATAGAACTTCATGCTAGCTGACCCTTCAGTTTCTCCCTATGATGAAGTGGGAACCCGTCCTTCAAAGTTATCTTAATAAAGGTCTATAGCTGAAGCGGTATCATTTTTATGGCCATGACTGCAACCCCCCCTCGAGAAGTCAGTCTCATTTTATATATATATATATATATATATATATATATATATATATATATATATATATATATATATATATATATATATATATATATATATATATATATATATATATATATATATATATATATATATATATATATATATATATATATATATATATATATATATATATATATATATATATATATATATATATATAATATATATATATATATATATATATATATATATATATATAATATATATATATATATATATATATATATTTTAGAGATATTCAAAGACTTTAAATCTGAAGAATCATTTTTATATAGTATTTGATTGGCTACTATAATTTCTATAATAAATATCAAATATAATTTCTTTTATACTGCTCATGTATATAATTTTCAATAGAAACATCCAACAGCACACTTTTAAAAAATGTGTAGAATTTTTAAATGCATCCATTCTAGAAAAAAAAATTAAAATTTTTTAATTCAAATCCTGATAATATATTGCACGAAAGCAAATTAAATTATTTGCATTATCACAATTCAGTTCTCATTTCGTAGACTAAACTTTGTATTTATTTTGAAAACTCTTTAATTGAGAAAAATGTGTTATAAATTATCTGAATAAATTATCTGAAATCAATTAAACAGTTTTGAAGTTAAAACGAAAGGTGTTTCCTTTTACTTTACATGCATGTTTTAATTGTTCTCAAGTCTGTTATATTCCATAAATTGAAGAAATCCATTTCATGTCACACATGTGGTTTGTGTTTCAAGAGAAGTCATGAAATTAAACTGAAATTGAAGGCAAAAAATGTGTTTTGTAATCCAATTTTAGGTAAAATTTAAATTGAACTTTGATGAAATATTTAAAATAAAAATAACTTAAGAAAGTTTTTCTAAATATGAAATAAATCGATTGAAATGACTCTTGATGAGAAAAGAAATCGAAATATTAGTAGGTTAAGAGAAATAAAGAATTTACTCTTTAGAGTATAAAAACGTTTTAATGAAAGTTATTAGAAAATTTGCTATTCTCGAAAGTATAAAAATTATTTCTTTAGTTCAAAAAAGCATAAGAGAAAGTTAAATTCTCTGCATAATCCCTACTGAATGTTCATACCACCGAACAAACTTTATATCACATATGAACACTCTTTACTTGATAAACGACGGTTACAAGAAAATATATAAAATAGATTCAACAGTAGTAAAGCTAAAACAAAACCAAATTTTCTTTTACTTTACATCTATGATTTAAATATGCTTAGGTCTGATATATTCAACAAAATGAAGAGATTTATTTCATGTGACATATGTGGTGTTTGTTTTAGTAGAAAACTCAAGAATAGAAACGAATATTGTAGGTAAACAAAATATCAAGTTGTATTTTTTAAAGTTTTTGTAGAAAGAATTTAAATTGAACTTTCTTGAAAAGTTTTAAAGATGCTAACATGAAATAATTTTCTGTTTATATAAAGACTTCGAGACGAATTACGGATGATAAAAAATAAATCTAAATATTATTAAGTTCAGTGAAATAAGGAATTTATTCTTTAAAGTACAATAAATATTTTTCTTGTTAGAATAAAAGCAAAAAGTAAACTTACATTTTGTGCATACTCAATATAGAGTGTTAATACTGCATTGCAATCTTTATATTGCTTTTGAAAACTCTTTAATTGAGAAAAGAAAGAATAATTTATTTAAAATAAATTATAATGTAATAAAGCTAAAATAAATTATAAAGTAATAAAGTTAAAAGAAAAAGATATTTTCTTTCAATTTATCTTCATCATTTAAATTTTCTTAAGTCTGCAATATCCGAAGAGATTGAGAGATACAAGTCTATTCACACAAGTGGTGTCTGCTTCAAATTTAAATATTAGTAAGTTCAGAGAAATAAGGAATCTATTCTTTAAAGTACAATAAACATTTTACTGAAATTAATAAAGTACAAGAAACATTTTACTGAATTACAAAAAGTAAAATTAAATTTTGGGCATAATCAATATTGAGTGTTCATACTGTATTGCAAGCTTTATATTTCTTTTAAAAACTCTTATATTGAAAAAAAAAACAGAATAATTTATTTAAAATAGAGCTAAAACATAAGGATATTTTCTTTTAATTTATCTACATGACTTAAATTTTCTTAAGTCTGCAATATCCAAGGAAATTAAGAGATACAGGTCTTTTCACACAAGTGGTGTCTGGTTTAAAAGTGAGTCATGAATAGAAACGGAAGTTGCACTAGATAAGTAATATTACGTTGTGTTTTATAACCTCCTTGTATGCAGGATTTAAATCAAATGTTGTCGAATAAGACGGAAAAAAAATTCTAACCTGATTTTTTTTAAGACATCAACAAAAATTTCTGTTAAAGAAAAAATAAATCGAAATATTAGAATAACGAAAATAAAGAATTTATTCTCTAAAGTATAAACACGTTTTTCTGCTCGAGTTTATTTTTTAAAGTTGAAATTATATGTATATTTTGTTCTGCAATATATTCAATATCACAAACTTTTATTCAATTCATAATAAAATAAATTTTCTTCTCCTTCAAAATAAAAAATTATACAACTGTTTTAAAAAGAGTATGAATATTACCCAATTTTGAAAATTATAACAACACGTAAAAAATAAAAAAATATATCAAATGGGAAAAAAGCGTTAAAAATAAACAGTAAATAAAATTCTATATCAAATTAAACACAAACATATTTTTTTAATTCTGTGAATTTGATAGTACGAGCAATTTAATTTATATTTACATTTTAAGATTTTGTTTTCCTTAAACAATTTTAGTAATTTATCATTTTTTATAGACTTCAATTTTTGCTGCATGATAGGAAATGTTCATTTTTATTTAGATTAAATAAAATTTATTTTCTAAAGTTATTGTATTAGAAAGTAAGTATATATGAAATATATCATAATTATTAAATCCTATAAATATATCTAAAATTCTTCTTTATCTATCTAATTTAATTATTTAAGAACCACGGTGTTCATTAAAAGTGACTGGGGCACTTAAAATATGTTAATATCATTCCAAATTTAATCTTAAGAGGATAAGTGAATTTCGAAATAGCCGATTTTGACCACATATATGAAATGATTTTCTGTTTTAAAAACTTCAAGTTAAGTATATGTTTCATCATCAAATGATATTTTTCAAATATTATTTGTCATATTCTCTTATTTTATTCTTTTAAAAATGATATTATTCACGCTGATCATTTTGTATGGAAATAGTAATTTCGAACAATAATAATAGCAAGAGGAATTTCGATTTTTCAAGTTGTCAAACATTACCTCTGGGGGTAGCAGGCCAAACCTGGGGGTCTTCTAATTCGTCCCTCCTTCTAAACTACGAGATCCCAGCGGGGATAAAGTTACTCGAGTCCGTTGCATACCATAAGATACACGTGTCCATCGGGTAGTGCTTAATGGGAAACAGGTTCGCAGCCTTGTTAAGGAATTAGGATAAAATCTATATCACCTGCTGCATTGAAAAAATAGCTAAATTATTTCCAGTGTGGTTTTTAACCTAACTTAAAAGATTAAGGTTCATTCATGACTCCCTAAAAGTTCTGAACGATCTAAAACTTTTCAGTCTTGACAACAAAATCACGAAATCATTTACCCTTGGGACCAAAATTTATTAAAGAAGGGGATATTGACAATTATTCTATGTAGAGCTTATGTTCATGGAATGGCTAAATGGGAACGCCTGCAGTACGAAAAAGCATGTTTATAAATGAAATTATGGTGCTTCTTTTGAATTGACACTTTCGACTGATGAAGTATGGACAAACACAAATCATACAGAACGATCATAGAGTAATAAATCCAATTATTCAAAAAGAGTGAAATGGATTTTACAAAAGGAAACCTTTTCAATAATGTTTTAGTTAATAATTTAGGTATTTGTATAAAAGATTCAAATTAGATAAAATTCGTTACATGAGATGTAGATATTCTACAAGTTAAAACAGATTCATTTTTGCCACAATCAATGTTTTTGGATTTTTTAAACTCCACCGATACCTACCATTTAAAGCAATTTCTGAATGTCTTTTAGACAGTAGTGAGATGCATAGTCCCAAAATTGAATACTAAAAAGAAGCACTAAACCTGTTCGTTTATCGTTGGATTAATTTAAATGGAAACCTAAAAAGTGTGTAAGAGCAATAAGTAATACATATGTGTGCAATCAAAGTTTCCATTTTTAGTGTTTAGAGATAAATAAAACTGCTAAACCATTTTCTGTTTTTAATCAGCAATTGTATCATGGAGTTGCTGGAAAAGTATATCTCTAGTGGTAAGAAAATCATTTCTATTTCAAATTCAAAATTTTAGAATCCTTAAAATGTTTAATGAGTTACATATCACTATTTTTGTAACTTTGAAAAGTTAAACGGTTGGGACAGCACAACAGTCTTATGAGAAATTTAAATAATCTTAAACAAATTACAATGTGTGCCAATTAATAATTATTTTTCTCTTAATGTTTAGATAAAAAAATACTTAACCCTTTAAACGTCACCTATATAAACTCTTTGGAATTTAATAAAATTAGTTTATAAATATTACCTATGAACCTTATAAATACAAAATGTATTAAAATTTTTCTTTACAATCCTTAGGTTTGCCTAAGAGAATACCGTAGGAGGGATTGAGGAAGTAAACTGACAAACCCACTCCCTTGTACAGCGTGAACGCAATACTTTGTAAAATTTTAATTACATTAGAAGAACAATAAATAAGTGTTCTTAAAAATATAATAAATAAATAGTTTAACAGTTTATAGGTGTTGTTTCAATAGATATTTTTGTTTGGGGTCATACGTGAAAATATCGAATTACTAACTTTCCAGGTACATCAAGTTTAAATACATATATTTCAAAAGAAAAAAATAAATTAAATGTAGTACTGTCATTTATCGTAATTTTTAAATGTCATAAACATAAAAAACCGAAAAAAACATTCATATTTCTCAAAAAATAGAGAAAAAAATGCTTAACAGGAGGTTTCCCTACGAAACCACTGTCCGCTAAAGGATTAAAACTGTTAAAAGGAATTTAGTCGTAGTATTAAAATAATGTAACATACATATAATGCATAAACTGCTTGTGTTTTTTGAAATGGAAGATCTTGTTTTCGAGTTAAATATCAAATCGATTTCAAAACAAAAGCAATGATCTATTTCCTTCAAACTGCCAGAGAAACAAAGACAAATCACTTTCTTTGAATTTTGAATCACTTACTGCGAAATTCTTTTACTAATTCCTATTCGTAAATGTAACTAAAACGTGCACCAGAATTTAAAGCTAAATTGGAATTAGGGATGCTGAGCAGAGTTTTAAAGACTTTTTTTAGGATCCATTAATAATTGTTTTACAGTTTGAATTCTTCGAACTTTGAATCTTTGAACTAACATTAATTGTAACTGTTTTTTTATTGATTGTATAAATTTACAATTGAATAACGATTAGAAAATGAAGGTATTACAGTCAAACTTTTATTTAATATCTTTTCTATAAGTAAATGTTGTTATGGTTTCCCAGATTTTTCTAAGTTAAAATACCACTTCTAACTTGCAATAGTATGTTATTACAGTATTTTCGAATATTTTCAAATAAAAAATTCGTCCTCAAATGCATTAAGGCATTTGTTATATAGAAAATGTATTTGCTGTAGTCTAGCAATAAAATTAATTTATTTAAAGTAAATAGAAATTTTTGGGTGAGATGTAATTTTTAATCACGCCTTGTACACCAAATATTTAGAAATTCGTATTCGTAATATTATTTGTAAAAATTGTATTCTAGCAATATAATTAATGTTTTTCAAGTAAACAGAAATTATGAGGAATGTAATTTTTAATCCCGCATTGTACATCGAATATTTAAAAATTAGTATTCGTAATATTATTCGTAAAAATTGTATTTTAACAATAAAATTAATGTATTTAAAGTAAACAGAAATTTTGGCGAAATGTAATTTTAATCACGCGTTGTACAACGAATATTTAAAAAAGTGGTGATAATGTGGTAACATGTGGTAATTAAAACATAAAGAATATATAAATATATAATTATGGCTCATTTTAGATTACTGTAAAACAAATTAACAAGTAAGCATGAAATATATATTACATTCTACTAAATTAGTCTGTCACATTAGTCCAATCTAGTTATAGACAATTAAACAATAAAAGATGTAAATACTTATATAAATTCAACTACTTCAAATCTTCAGGATTTTAACGTTCTGAAACTTTAGCTTTTGCATGTTTATTTTGCATGTTTGTTATTGCTAATACATAAAATCTCAAATCAACTAATATGATTATATGTAAAGTGCATAAATTTAAAGCAGCATTAATTACGGCATATGCCATTCAATCCGATATTTACATTTAATGCATCCCATGCCAAGGGTATAAAATCAAATGCTCTCGAATCTTGGGATTTTATTAGAAATATTACTACAGTTAAATTAGAGAAATATACTACAAATTATACTTAAGACTTTGAAGAAGTTTTCATTGTTATATTTGTCTCATTTAATAACTTCTAAACAATTCCTTTGTAGAGATTAATTTATAAGAATATTAAGAATTATTATATAAGAATAATTATTATATATTTATTATTTAAGAATTATAAGAATATTTATAAAGTAATATTTTTTACATTGGTATTCATTCGTTAAAATATTAAGTAAAACATTTTTTTAAATAATGTTCGAAGACTAATCATTATGAACCCCAAAATTAAATTTCATAAAATGAGAAAAAAAATCAAGATTACAACAAACATTTTTAACATAGTTTGTATTTAAAATACAGCTTTATTAAATGCAATTAAAAGTTAAATAAAAATGACATTCTATAGTGCAGGACTTTTTTTATAAATGTAGAAACAGAATATTCTCTCTCTCTCTCTCTCTCTCTCTCTCTCTCTCTCTCTCTCTCTCTATATATATATATATATATATATATATATATATATATATATATATATATATATATATATATATATATATATATATATATATATATATATATATATATATATACATATATATATACATACATAAATATACATATATATATATATATATATACATACACATATATATATATATGTATATATATATATACATATACATATACATATATATACACATATACACATATACATACATATACATATATATATATACATATATATATATATATATATATATATATATATACATATATATATATATATATATATATATATATATGTATATATATATATATATATATATATATGTATATATATATATATATATATATAAAGAGAGAAGGAGAAAGAGATTCTGGGACATCTTATCCTGAAGCCCGTTGAGATGACAACTGCGTCACATATGCGTTGGCAGTGAAGGGTTTCAAGCGGTATTATAATAATCTCAATTAGAGTACAGTTCTCAATATTTATTATAAAAAACATTTCCTATCCGATCAAATTGAGAATCTAAACCATTCTCGAATAAACTTAATTACAAAACAAAAATTTCGTTCAGTCCAGCCGTGTAGAAGAAGTTCTATTACAAACACTAATGTATAAAATAATTATATATGGGTGAACCAAAACTCAGGAAGAACTTTAAAAATTAATAATTCGAAAAGGAATGAAGATTCAAGGATACGGTTTGCACCAAGCGGATGGAAAAGTTACTGCAGTTTGTATTTCATTGAAAAAATAGTTCTGTTGTTGATCAACGGATGGCACTGATGTAGAATTATGCAAAGCAATAAACGATATAAAAAGTAGCAACAGCAGCAGGTAATGGTAATCGAAGCTTGTATCCATCGAAATGCTGTCCATAGATGAGAAAGCCTCTCTTAGTTAAACTGTAACTCTTTATGTGGCATATCACCACATAAAGGATATGCGATATAGAAAAGGGCCAATAACGTCTTCTGCATTGAACCAAATGATGAAGAAATTCGAAGCTACAGGTTCTTTGGAGTCATGTCAAAGAAGTGCACGTCTCTCAACATCTACTGTTGTTGCCACGACAGTGGAGGAGACGGTGCAATCCATGTCGGCGGTTGATAGACATGGGAAGTGCAGTGCTTGAAATATTTCGATTCAGATAGTGCCAAATGGAAGTGTCTGGAGAGCACTGCTAATAACTCTCAAACGGCATAACGCAAACTGCGAATAAAGCAAGAAATGCTTCTAAATGCTTTGAACAGTGTGGTAACTCGTCTCATAGCTGTACTATTGAATGATGGGAAGCACATTGAACATCTACTGTAGTACTAATTAACTATACTTTTAAAGTGACATGTAAGTTGACAACATTTTTTCATTTGTAATTCATCTTTTGGTGCAATAAAACACTACAGCGTCATTTGTTGGTCACCAACAAAACTATTTTTTGTTGATAAAGAAAATCCGGTTTCTTTTCCATCCGTTTGGTGAAAACTGTGTATTTGTATCTTCATTCGATTTCGAATTATTCATTTTTAAAGTTCTTCCTGACTTTTGGATCACCCAGTACTTTGTCCAAGTGTTTGTAATAGAACTTCTCCTAAATAGCTGGACTGAATGAAATTTTGTGTTTGTAATTAAGTTGATTCGAGAATGGTTTAGATTTTAAATTAGAACCGATAGGAAATTTTCCTAACTGACTTTTGGATCACCCAGTATACATACATACATACATATATATATATATATATATATATATATATATATATATATATATATATATATATATATATATAAGAAACAGAGATACGATACAAACCATACTCAATAAGATTCTTCAATTTATTTTTTAAGTATCCTTATTTCAAGTCTGTAAAACTTCAAGGTAAAACTTTATGCAATCTCAAAATTAATTTACATGTATTTCTCCTTTAAGATTGAAAGTATATGATTTATTTATACAATTTTCGTATCTGGTGCATTTCTTCGATGCTTTCGCACTTTCATCTTGGAAGAGTTTTGTTTATCTTTGAGAAGACAAATAAAGATATAAATATATTGAAAGTGAGACACATAAGACATGCTCCAGAACATGGATTACATTATAGGGAATGAGTTGAAAGTTTGGCACGCCATAAAACTTTCTCGAAAGCTAAACAGTGTGAAGTATTAATACAAATACATGCATAAACAAAAGATTAGAAAATATGATCGTCATGGTGTGAAGTTATATGCTGACTTGGTGTACAATAAGTTCGAAAAAACTCGTCAAGTTCCGATATATGTAAATTATATTTAAAGATAGTCCTGTGTTTCTCACTTATGAGATTCTTTCCTAGGGTATCATTTCTTATTTCATTTGTTCAGTTAAGGCTATGTGTGAGCTATCTAAAATTTTAATATGGCAATTTATTAACATATATAAAGATTTTTTAAATTTAAACATGAAATGAAATGGGACAACTTGTTTTAAAAATGTTAAATTTTTTCTGACACACTGTAGTCACACTTGAAAACTCAAAAATATTACACCAGGGGGTAGTCTTTTCAATAAAAGCTTAAATAAAATTATTAAAATAATTATTATAAAATTCAGAATTTCCATTGCAAATAAAATAAATACTAATTATAATGTAAACAATGAAAAAAGTAGGTAGCATTTCATTGTAGTTCTAAAACATATAGATAAATGACGTATTGGTTTTTGTTTTGTCTAAATTTATCAAGAATCTATATAGTAGACAAGAACAGTCGGCTTCGTTTACCTGTATATACCGTTATTTCTGTATCCACAAACAAGCCATGTTGTTACACTAATCTGTACTAGTACGTAACCCGTGCTCAAGTATCAATCGTCAGAAAACGTACTATTAAGTGTCCCGCATACAATGTGTTAACAGTAGTTTCAGGTGAATAGTTTATAAAACAGCATGTTAAAATTGAGTATTGAGTTGCCAATCAATTTCAATGGGAGTTGCCAAGATTTCATTAAAAAAAGAAAACTTTCTTTTCAAATAATTCTAGAATTTTATGTAAGCATAAATACACTTAAAGATACAAATATTTAAACCGAAGTTTGTCTAATTTTTCAAGAATATATGTGGCTGTACCTACATTGTACTTGATGAAACAATTTATAAGATGGTATTTACCAGATTAGCAATTTTGTACGTTTTCGAAACAGAATGGAATACAGAGGAATATTGAAAGTTAGAAAATATGCCGTAAAGGTAAACAGATTTTGATTATTGTGAGTTTGTAATTAATGAACTAAAAATACTTGGCATATATTTAAAAATTATTGTTTTATATTGTATTTAATTGTATTTATACTGTCATGAAGAATGCAAAGAAAATTTGGCGGTTAGCGCGCCAGTCTGCCATGCTGCAGGTTTCGGTTTGGCAGTTTGGTACACTAATCGACCACGCCAAATCTTCGATGCATTATTGTATTTAATAGTTTTATATTGTTTTTATATATTGTATTTAAATTTTCATTGCATTTTTCTACAGGAAGTAATCTGTTCAAAGTTCAGAACTAGCTATTATAAATAATACCAGGAAAAGATAAATTGTAAATTTTACAGTTACAAGAGTTAAAAAAACAAATTGAAAACATATCAATTGGCGTTGATAACTGGTACAATACCTTTTATATCTGTAATAACACACGTTGGCTATGTTCATGGTTATCCACACATAACCAACATGGGGCCTATGTGGGGTTGTATTAGCTATGCAAACGTTTGAAAAGTTCTTGGAAAAATTTGCTGTTTCATGTTGATTAAAGAAACGAAAGTTGAATAAGACAAAATTAATGATTTTCTAATGCATTGGATTTAAACGATCTAAATCGAAGGTTAGAAGGTTATGGGTAACTAACTGGGTTTAAGACAAGATAAAGGGGTTTGAATGCAAATTATATACTTTTGTTGGAGATATTAATTCGGGTAAAGTTAGTATTTTCAAAAATAAAAAAAAAACTTAAATGAACTTAACTTTAAAAATATAATTGGAACTTAGATAACGAAATTTAAAAAAAAATCCATTTTATGTTTAAGAACAATTTTGATCTGATTTTAAGATTTCCTAAAAAATGAGAAGCTATTGAAAATTATTGTACATTATGTATATTTATTTGACATATATCATTCCAATAACACCTTTATTAACTAGACAGAATTATTAAAATTAGAAAAGCATTCTATAGTTCTGCAGTTGAATCCTACTTGGACAAAACCATGAGTAGATTTTACTAAAATATAGATAACGAAATATTTTTAAAATTCGGTTTTATGTTTACTAACAATTTTTATCTGATTTTAAGATTTCCTAAAAAATGACTACTGAAGGTTATTGTATATTATCTATATTTATTTGACATATGTGATTACAATAACAACTTTATTAACTGGACAGAAATATAAAAATTAGAAATACATTCTATAGTTCTGCAGTAGAATCCTATTTGGCGAAAACCATGAGTAGCTATACTAAAATAAAATATCAAGTATTTGTAAGTTTATTTAAAAATAAAAAATAAAAAAAATAAAAAATAAATAAAAAAACAGAATCTTAACCCCGTATTAAAAACTCAATATTAGAATAGTATGTCAGATACCTTGGCTCAAGTTGGAAATCTTGTAAAAGCATTGTTAATTACATGTGATAATTTACTAAATCATGTACAGCCTAAAGCTAGAAACATACTGACAGAAGATAATTCAGTGTCAGCCATAGCCTTCATTTTCATATAGAAAAATATTTGTGTAATCCACCCTATTTTATGTAATATATTAATAGTTTACTAGTAATAACAATATTTTACTAACAATATTTAATAATATTTTAATAATATTTTACTAGTTCAAAATATATTAGTCCTATCAAATCATTAATAATTGTGCATAAATTAGGGCTTCCTTTTCTATACAGTTATATTTTTTAAAAATGTTTCCTTTTGTTTTCTTTCTAATTTCTCACAATAATCCGAAATACGTGGTTTTACCTTTCAAACTTGCTGTCGCTTTCATGGCTACAAGAAATTTGATAATCATTAATATTATAACTAGTTGAATCATTTCAGGAGTATCCACATGTCCAAAGGATTTCTGGGTTTGCCCATTTTATTTTAATATTGGATAATCTATTCGTATTCAAATATTCCTGTAAAACAAGCATGGAACATCAACCTTAATACTTATCAGAAGTGAGAAATTTCCAGTGGTGATCTTCCAGGAAAAAAAATTTCATTCCAAACAAAAGAAAATATCAGCTGCTGCTGTTAAGAGAAATTGAAAGACTATCTTGTGTAATATGTTTGTGTTGACTCAGTTACAAATGGAGATCTCTTCCTGGTTAATATAACTTACGAATGTGTAAGTGTTTTCAAATTTGATTTAATCCTAAAAATGTATAGCCTAAATATGTCATAAAGTATTAATCCCAGAACTTTTGAGAGAATAAAGGTATATTTAAAAAAAAAAAAAGATATTTATTTAGTATGTTTAAATAGTTGTCTTCAAACACGTGTTAGATAACATTAAAAAATTCATCGATGCAGATTTTTCGATTCTACTCTCAACAAAACTTTAAAAATGTTTCATAACGCACTGATTGCATCACGTTCCTTATTATTATGCAAATAAATCTCTTATACAAAAAATTAATTTTCATGGAAGTATCAATTGACAGACTTCAAAAACATATATACAAAAATATTTTGTTCGTTTGTTTGCATTATTTTGCATTTTATATAGTAGAAAATTTTGACTTTAGTAAAATATAACAGCAGTTACTTTAATATATGTAAATGCAACTCACTCACACAAACACATATACACATATGTGACTATGCATTAAACAATACATTTTTTATTTGTTTTTAGCCAGAAATGTTTTATCCTACAGTAACCTTGGATTGTACACATCATGATGCAATTCCTTTAATATGTAAATTCTAAACTTATATGTCGCAACAATGTCGTGCATTGAGTAAAATTTATGAATATTTCTTTTCATCCCATTTATTTGTAAATGTTTATATTAAAGAAAAGAAAAACAAAAAAATTGTTTATGCTTGTCGTATGTCAAATAATTCAGCAATTAATGTTTTCCCCTTTACAACTTTGAAAGTTTTAAAATTAAAAATTCTTTACTTTTTGCTCAAGATTTAACTTTCAAATTAGATGTATTTCTCAAAAGAAGAGGAAATATTTATATGCTTTCTATAAAAAAATCTCACCATTTCTGTCTTTCAGGCTTACCTTTATATTTCATTCTTGGTCGATATTTATTTTCCTATATAAAACAAAATATTATGTTCACGCACCATGACTTTTCTGTTCGTCTGTTACCATATTTTCTTTTCATTTAGTAATATGCAACATCAGAATCATCATATATAGGATATTTTCAACGTTCAAACATATTTAGTTTCTCTAGGTAACCGTATTATAAGTACTGATTTCTGGCGGATACTCGTAAAATTAATATTAATTCTATTTTGGCATTTCCTCCATAGGATAATATATGATTTCGACTTTCGACGGCTAATATCGTTTCATTAAATCACCACTGAGAAATAATTCGTTTTATTAATAATTTTCTTTAACCCCTTAATGTGCACGATCGAGTTAATTTGAGCGCGCTCAAGTATCGATAAATCAAACTGTGTTCTACTTTATGTTACTCTAATGTTTCACTCTCCATTGCAATCGAGATTTGGTTTGGTTTGGTTGTGTAGAGCAACTGTCTACGTTTTGCAACACGAGGGCTAATGAGACCGGGACCTATTACTTAAGCCGATTCATAACGACTACGCTCATCCGTGCCATAATGGGATTCGAACCCACGAACTCCGGTTTTGAAGGCCAGCAACCTAACCTTTCGGCCACCGTTCGGCCAATAGAGATTTGAAAATAAAACTGTGAAAGCAAAAAAAAAAAATCATTTTACTGATATTTATCATTTACATGGTATTGTATAACATTTACTTATTCAAGTATAAAAAATATACATTTTTCTACATTCAAAATTCTAAATGATTTTTTTGGCCGGCCTTTTAAAAAAACTGTGCATTAAGGGGTTAAAATGAGTTCAGATTATTATCAAAAGTGGTAAATCAGAAAACATCTAGATTTATCAAAGCCTGATACAAAATAATTTAACCTTCCACGGTTATTTTTTTAGTTTACCCTCAGAACTTAATATTCCGTTATATTGAAATTTTTTGTTCTATAGAGTTTGAAATGAAACCAGAATGAGAGGTGCACAACTAGACATTATTACATTACTAGAAATATTTTTTTCAATCTTGTATGTAAAAAGGTTTTAATAATATGAGATTCAAATGTACATATGTATTTACATACGTATTACAGACGTTAAGAGAAAACTAGTTATAAATATTTCAGGAATAATCAAAATGTTAATGATCAATTAAAGTTTCGGCATTATTTAAGTTTCGGAATTAAAGTTTCTTAGTGCTTACATACAGACGTAACATTTAAAATGCTCAACTTCACTCAGTCATGAAGGTCAAAATAAATATTTTAGGTGAAATTTCATTCAAATTTAATTTTTAATTTTTTTTAATATAAGATCTTCTTTATATTAAAGTTTCTCAATTGTAAAGTCTTAATTCTAATTAGTGTGGTGTCTATCTATGGGTTTGTTTTCCATCTGAAATCTTTTATTTAATCCCTTTCGGAAATCCTATACATTAGTGTGCAATATATTTTGCTTAAATTCTTTTGAAATTACAGAGAAAAGTTTATTCCAGAATTTTCATTTATTTAGATCTTTTCATTTATTTTATTTATTAAATTATTGCAAAAAGTCTGTTGATAATTGAAATGAAACACTGTTTTCTATGAAGTTTTAAAAGCAAAATTTATTTTTGGCAAGAATAGTTTAACACCAAAATTTAATATCTAATTCTTTTAAACCCTGTCAACTCAAAACCTATGTGAAATTTAACGAAAATTTTACATTGATATTTTAATTAAATTTTCGATTTAAAAATTCAGTGAATATATATTCATTTCAACAAAATTATAATTACATTTTGAAAGATATATGTGAATTCATCTTAATTAGACTGAAATATTTATATTAATATGATACTCAATTTATTTTAAAAATAAACATGATTTTATGAAAATAATATATTTTATTTGTAAGTTAAATTATTTGCTTTCTAGTATTCATTAAAAAAGGTATGTATTAAATATAAAAAAAGGAATTTTTAAAATTTATCTTGATTACAATACTTCCTTTAACATTTTAGATTGGTGTAACAAGAAAAGAAATAACATGAATAGCACATTAATAAGTTGTGTACTGCATACTAAAATGTAATGTTCATATGTCAACACGTTGTTTTCTTAATATGCATGTATATTTGACTTTCAAAAACTAATCCATTGAAGGGATTATCCAAAGGAAATCATGCAGAAAGCCTTTCAAGCCATCAAACTCCCCTTGCATATTTGTATTGATTGAAGATGATACTATATTAAATAATTGGTTAACTATACGAATTTTTTCATGAATGAAATTTATTATTAATTTAGTTACATTACTCACGTACCCTAAATAAGTATATACCTTGTGACGATCCGTTACATGACCCGACCGAAAGAAGAACAAAAGAGGACTTTTCGCGACCGACAATTGTTGTTTGCGTTAGGTAGACACGCGTGGTCCCGACAAAAGTTGTTTGTATACTAGGTTTCCCAAACAAAGCCGCTTAATCGAAGGTAAATTAAGAACTGTCAGTACGCCGAAGCCAGTGTGTCTACGTCTTTATGATGTCTATTGCCGTCAAAAAACTCGGATAATAATTATTAATCGTGTGACGGTGGGTTCCCAAGTTAACGGTGCTTCTAATCTAATGTTTAGTTTGGTTTGGTTTGGAGTGCTATGGTCTACTTTTTGCAACATGAGGGCTAATGAGACCGGGATTTACAGATTAAAGCCGATTCCGAACGGCTACGAACATCCATGCTACTGTGGGATTCGAACCCACGAACTCCGGTACAGACGGCCAGCACCCTAAACAATCGGCCATCTTTCGGCCTAATGGAGTTAGGATAGTTGGTCGTTGAACTTAAAAAAGAACTTCGGCCACATCTGGAAACGCGTCAGCTGATCCAGGTGGGTCGGTTGACCGCAAGATTGCGTCATCATGGTTCTGGAAGAATCAGGTGAGAGACAACCAGGACGCATACATAAAGAGATTGGCTGAGCCAATCTCTTTATATAGGTGTCCCGGGTTTTTGGAGGAATTTACATTCCTTTAAAGAGACTGCTAGAGTGTCTGCTTTGCTTTGGAGTTTGTGTTTGGATGGAGCTCTAGCAGCGTCCACTTGTTCCTCTGAATTGCCGAAGCTTTCTTTCTTTCAGAGACAGCCAGCATCTCTGTTTTCTGCTAAGAATTCGAGCTTAGGCTTAAGGATCACATCCCCGCTACCTCTAATATATTTTTTTATTTCTTGCTTAGAAGTATTTCACTGAGAGTGACACTTGTTTTCATTTTTGGGGCATTCTGTATTCTTCGATTCTTCACGAACTCCAGCGATATACGCACTCTGAGTGTTTCGAGCCTCAGTCAACTATTCGTATCATCAGATCGGTAGATTACAGTGTCCGAGTCCCGTATCGGAACTCATTAGCGAACTGTTCCTGTGTTACTAGCTTCACTGCTCCCACGTATAGCATTTTTTATAACGTTTATCTCAGCACGAGATTCCAGAAGAAATTGAATTAATGAAATCGTATACATAAATGTACATAATCATTCCCATGAATAAATTATTTACTTAAGAGTAAATCAAGTTTCAGCCTGTATCTTTGACGGCCTAGCCTACCCTTACTCAATACGTCACAACCTATAAAGCATTTTTGTATGTTCACATTTTTAAATGAAATCTGTCTATATCAGATTCATCGTAAAATAAAAATGAATTATCCTAAATACATGAAGTAGCATACATGCCTCCACACAGTGCTTCATATTTACACCTACAACTTCTGCTTTTCAGTAGTTTTCTACAATTCTAAAAATTTTTTCGTATTTTTTCCTCTACAGTTCAAAGGTATATATTACTTCAAAGATATATGCATACTCTAAATACATGTCATATGCCAGAAAATTTGTCTGTTTTGTCTTTCGTTTTTTTAAAAATATCTTTTCTACAACTCTGCAGTTTTAAAGTTTATAAAAATGTGCACTTTAGAGTCCAGATTTAACTTTCAAATTAGGTGCATTCTCCCCGAGGGAAAGAAAGTGTATGTTTTATGTAAACAAACCGCCCCGTATTTCTTACATTTCGCCCTTACTTCTGCACTTTCTTGTCGCTTCGTTGATATTTCCCTCTCAGAAGACATACAACAAAGAAAAGTCTTTTCAATGATATATGCATAAAGTACTCATGATATGAGTATGAAATGTGAAATAACAATGAATGTAGATATATTGCTTCGAAATTTAAAAAAAACTATATTTGATTTTTAATTTTATATTAAAAATATTTTTCATTTTTTCGTTAATGACTATATCCAATATATACAACATGTTACAGATTGAAACACAGATGTGTATATGTGAAATTAGCTATTTTTCACTTTAGCAGATTTTGTTAAAAAATAATTTATATACACAATAATTAAAACTATTTTAATTATATCATAAATATTATTTATTTGTAATTTTATATTTAAAATCGAATGATGTTTTCTTAAGCATCATTTCAATAATTTTTCTTAATACAAAAGTATATGCAACGATATGTACTATTATTCAATTATCTATACAAAATCTATTTTCAGTATGATTACAATCAAGATTAGAAAAACAACAAAATAATTATATATTATACTATTAATAAATTTAATAAGAATAATAAAAAATATTATAATATAATTTATAAAAATGATAAAGATATTCTTAAGCATTCCAATTTCTAATAATGTTTCCTTAATAAATCTTAAAAGTTTATATGGTAACAACGATCCATGTACTTTGATTATTCAATATATCTATACAGAGGACACCTCCTATTAACTTCAGTATGATTACAAAGAGGTAACAGACAGTCATTGAGAAAAGACCAATACTGCATGACTCGTTTCGATTAGGCTTCGGAGTGCGACTGAGTTATGTGAATCTCTTAAGATTGCAAATGGAAGAATAAGTAAAAAATACGAGTTATAGATGAGTAAGACAGCATTGATGAAAGAATGATAAAGATTGCTCTCTTATACTGCAATTGCGTTCCAATTTCTAATAATGTTTCCTTAATAAATCTTAAAAGTTTATATGGTAACAACGATCCATGTACTTTGATTATTCAATATATCTATACAGAGGACACCTCCTATTAACTTCAGTATGATTACAAAGAGGTAACAGACAGTCATTGAGAAAAGACCAATACTGCATGACTCGTTTCGATTAGGCTTCGGAGTGCGACTGAGTTATGTGAATCTCCTAAGATTGCAAATGGAAGAATAAGTAAAAAATACGAGTTATAGATGAGTAAGACTGCATTGATGAAAAAATGATAAAGATTGCTCTCTTATACTGCAATTGCGTTCTTGTAATTAAAATGCAATGAGAATTAGAAAACACAATCTAGTTAAATCCGTGAAGGCTAAAAGTTTAATATATTGAACACGTAATATAGATAAAACTATATATATATATATATATATATATATATATATATATATATATATACATATGTGTGTGTAACACAGCAGAAATAATTTTCTCTGGACACAATAATTAATATTATAGCCCCTATTGTTTTTACTTATCCGGGCGAGAGGAAAAGAAAACTTCTAATCAGCTATCAGTAGTAAAGTAAGATACAGTCGGGCTACATTGAAGAGAACATTGTTCACAAATCCAAGTCTAATTGAAATTTTATTAAAGAGCTGATAGAAAAAAGACTACACTTTCACTAGTCAGTACACGAAAACACGTGACGTGTTCTCGTGCACATTCTGTTGTCTGCCGATTACACTATTAAGAGATATTAGAGGCTATAATATAAACAGAGGTTTGCTTTCACTTCTGTTCCCCATAGCGAGATCAACACGAAATATTTCCCAGAGAAATGGAATTAGTCAGTAAATTTTACTGTTAGATCAGGGGAAAAACTGAGCCATTTAACACCGACAGGTTAATGCGGTGAATGAATAGAAAATTTGCATCTATTGCAGAGAAAGCTGTGAAAAATTATTTGGTCTATAAGTCGAGGACATTCCTCTGATTAAGACATTTTGTGGGTAAGAAAATAGATTTTAAGGAATTAGAATTGGAAAGAGAAGGTTTCAAAAGAGATATTAAATTGAAATAATTTTGATATATTACCTATATATATATATATATATATATATATATATATATATATATATATATATATATATATATATATATATATATATATATATATATGACTCATAAGAACTATGCGCATTTGTTGTATTTCACAAAATTCAGCCCCTTTTTTCTGTCATTTAAAAACATCTTCTATAGATCAGCAGGTTTATATATGTGTATACTTTCGTATGGCTTTTTTGATTTTAAATTAGATGCATTTCTCTAGACGAAAGAAAAAGTGAATATTTAATGCAAACAATCTTCGTATTTGCTGCGTTTGTACCTTACTTTTCCAGTTTCATATTGACACTTCAATATTTCTGTTTCTTATACTTCGACCCGATAAGGCAAACAAAAGTGAAACAGTTTTAAATTTACATGTATGAAGTATGTACTAAATGATATGAACTAAAGCCATCTCATGACATGAGGGACTACTTCTAATGAATATATATATGTATATACACACACACACACACACACATAAACATATATATATATATATATATAAACATATATATATATATATATATAAACATATATATATATATATAAACATATATATATATATATATAAACATATATATATATATATATATATGTATATATATATATATGTATATATATATATATATATATATATATATATATATATATATATATATAATATATATATATATATATATATATATATATATATATATATATATATATATATATATATATATATATATACATATATATATATATATATATATATATATATATATATATATATATATATATATATATATATATATATATATATATATATATATATATATATATATATATATATATATATATATATATATATATATATATATATATATATATATATATATATATATATATATATATATATATATATATATATATATATATATATGAGTGGGGGTGGGGGTGGGGTGTGGAGGGATGTTACGGTAAAAGATCGAAATCTGGTGAATGCCAACATTCACATAGTCATTTGGTGTAGGTCCGAAATATTTACTAAATACACTTATTTCTGACTTACACCTCTAAATATCGACATTCACCATGCTCTAATTGTGAATGTTGAATATGCCGGATATTTATAATTTCTTCTCCATAATTCAGTCAAACATATAGTACTAGCACATGTCACTGTTGAACTTAAAACAAATCGAACACTCTTAGAACAGAAAATCATATCAATCGTTAAATTAATTATCTGATTGACGCTATATAATCTTATTTGTTGTAACAATTTAAACTGTTATAGCAATTTGAATTCCACAAGAGTCCTTTACATTTACAATGACATATAGTAAGGAAACATTCCTTTTAGCAATGACAGCGTTTAGAGATATGCACTCCACTTCTCGAATAAGCTGCAGCTTCTTCTCTCAGCGACATTTCTTTAGAATCTATCTCATTTGGAGAGTAACCATTTTTGGGATTATCACTTTTGTATACTAATTTATAAAAGTCGGAATCTTCTATTTCAATAATAACCTCCAATACATTTCGGGAATATGTACGACCGCTGTCGACATCAGGGACTGGTATTCGCACCGTGTCATCAATTTGAGCAGGAGGAAAATTTCTTATTGGGGTTTGTAATATTTTCGTTCCATGCATTAAAATATTTTCTTTTTCAGCTTCTTTCTATGAATAGAAATTAACTTTTGCTGTTTAGTCAGGGCTTGATTAAAGATGTAGTAGGTTGAAGCTCCTCTTTGATATTTATCTTTGGGATGGACACACGGACTTTGAAGAATTACTTCATGGTATGTGCTATTTTGACATATGTCATTTTATGTTTTAATAATAAAGTATTTAAAAACGTAACAAAAATATTTTTTCAACATTCGCCATCCGTGCATGGGGCTTGTCGAAATACACCGGTGATAGCCCGAATATATAAGAATATAATAAAATATTCGGTCTTTCACCGAGGTATTTGATTTATGTCGATATTTCCCGGTGAATATCTACATTCTCCAATTTCGGGCATTCACAACAGAATATATATATATATATATATATATATATATATATATATATATATATATATATATATACACACACATACATATATATATATATCTTTTAATATGCTGTGTTAAATTGACACATGCAAAATAATATATGAAAGACATCAATTTATACAAATAACATATATTAATAGTAATTATATTACACTTATAATATTGTAATTAAATTAAATTATTGTATCAAAGAGAAAATATCATAATTCCGATTTGAAAAATGTCTGCTTCATTATGCATTTAGGATACTATCAGAATTGTTTATGATTTATCGTCTGTGTATACTTATACAATTGTTAGATTTCCAAATCTGTGAGAAAATAAAAATTATATAAGGTACTAAATTTAATAAACTGAATTTTAATTACTACACTGTGTAATGTAAACAAAGAATGTAACTTCCAAATCAATGCATTATGGTAGATTTAAATAGAATATGCCGTAAATAAAGAGATCTATAATATCTTTTAACCTCAAAATTTATAGCTTTCTCAGTAATTAAATTCTCGTTAGCTGGATAATTATCAATGAACAGTTGTACATTCCATTATGAATTATACACTATTTCAATTTATTTTGGGACGTGAAATATTCAGAATAACAAATTTAAAATCTGTGTTAAACTTTATAATTTATTCAATAATATATTAAATTTTTCTTATCTCTTGTCAGACTACAATTTTATTTTGCGACGGATATTTGGAGTGGGCAAAATACATTTAATCTAACGCAAGTTTTTTGTAAATCACACTAGTTTTCCAGAAATGAATTACTCGTTAGCAAAAGGAAATTCTTGTTTCTGTTTAAACCATTGTCAGTAAATCCTTTCCCAACAATATTTATACATTTTGACTTTTTAAAACAGAAAGGGAAATCAGCAAATCTAAAAATCTTGATTTTAAAGTATTTGCATTAAATGAAACTTTGTGTTTACCATTCTATTGCTTGTTTTACATATTCTTATAAAAGATTCATGCATGTATTTGAAACAGGTTTAACTCAATGTTTGTAAAAACATTGCAGCAAATTATTGCAACTATGATGAAAATTTATAAATTGTGAAAATTAGAATTGGGATTCTGGCACCAAAATCTTAATTAGGAATTATAAGTAATATTAAAATTTATTTTCTATGATCTAAAAAATATATACTTTGAACTGTTTAAAAATTTGCTGGTAAAAAATGTTATTATAATTTGAAGAGTATCAAGAGGAAAAAATAATTTTTAACATGTAAAATTTAGCATTCTTCCAAAAAATAAGACTCCTTTGACCTCTTAATGGTGGCTGAGAAATAGGTTCATGTTCCGCAGCGTCCCTAGCTATACCCTTGGGGATGGCATGTCTACTCTCAGCCTCTTCTACTCGATCATTGAATCTAAATTACGAGGATATAATTTGTGTGTTTCCCTAGGGTGTATCTTCGGCCACTTATGTGGCTCTATTATTATAAAATGACCAGTATATATCTGCGGCTTAGTAATGCCAAATGCAATAAGAACCAAGATCCCGTACATTGGAACTAATATTCATTGCATTTAAACATAGTAAGTTTAAATGAAGTTTTGTAAAATAACATATATTTTTTAGAAGTATGAATAAGCATGTGGGTATCCACATCATACATTTTTATGTAACCATTTAAAAGACAAAAATAAGCCTGCAGTCTTTTGTAAAATCCAGTATTATGCTATTTTATTTTTTATCATTGCATGTATATCTACCAAGCCAAAAATTACAAATACCGTATATGCTTTATGTATGTCAGAAAATCTAGAGTTTATTTGTTTTTCTTTTTTTTTTGTACAAATATCTTCTAGAGTTTTCCAAGTTTCGAAAGCTACTGCTCCCTGTCCATTCAAGATTTATCATTCAAATTACATGCATTTCTTTGCAAAAACTAAGAAATCATATGTTTTATGCACAAAATCCTTGTATTTGCAACGTTTCAAAGTTTGTCTTTGCAATGTCTTCTTGATCTCTTGATATTTTCCTTTCCGAAAACAAAAGAAGAAGCATCTTCAATGTTTTATGAATAAGGTATACACTGAGGCTTTGAGGAAAAATGAGAAAATTCCTCTTAGAGTATTTAAATATAACGTAGCACTATTTATCGCGCCTTCTATTATATTCTATAAATATTCCTCATGAGATGATAATTATTTATATATTTGGCTTTACTTTTTAAAGAAAACCATGATTCATAAATTCTCCACACTCTAGTGAATGTTTTGATAAGATACAT
>CM063504.1:5920703-5998203 GCA_032207245.1 Pardosa pseudoannulata
CTTCGAGTACCAGATATAGAGATGCCACGAATATTGCTTCATTATTACAAGATACAGGATTTGTGACGAAACAAGTTAATAATCTTATGAGTGATTAGAGGGATAAACCTATATGTACTGAAAAGAAAAATATATAAATAAACAAGTCACTGTGTACTCCAGATAGAGTTTTTATAGTTGAAATATTTCACATCCTGTCGTTGTGATGGTGAACGACGACATACTTTATTTTTTTAACAAACCTATAATGCAAAATATTTCTTAAGATTGTTTTCCGCCACTTGTTTGATAGTAAAATTTTTTCTCTAATACATCCATCTCTTTCTTCGAGTACCAGATAGAGATGCCACGAATATTGCTTCATTATTACAAGATACAGGATTTGTGACGAAACAAGTTAAGAATCTTATCAGTGATTAGTGGTATAAACCATTCTGTACTGAAAAGAAAAAATTATAAATAAAGAAGGCCCTCTGTACTCCGGACAGAGTTTTTAATAGTTAAAATATTTCTCACCCAGTCGTTTTTATGTGGAAGGACAACATAATTTATTTTTTTAATTAACTATCCTGTAATTCAAAATATTTCTTAAGATTGTTTTACGTCACTTTTATCTCAAATCTTTTCTCTCATGTAGACATATCTTTCTTCGTGTACCAGCTAGAGATGTTACAATAATTGCTTCATTGACCGAACAGTATTGGGATTTCGTCTTGGATTAATGAAATAAAAATACTTTGTTGAAAAACAATATAAATAAGTATATCTCTGTGTACTCATATATTTCAATATTAACATATATTTCATAACATATATTTCAATATTAGGTATATTTCACATGTCTTTGTTATGTTGAAGAAATGACTTCATTATTGATTTTTTTAAGAATACAAATATACAATACAAAATAGTTATTAAAATTGATTATCAGTACTCTTTTTGTAGCTGAATATTTTCTCTATTAAAGGCATCTCCTCCTGCGTCTACCACGGAGATATGTTCCGATAATTGCTTCAGCATTGCTGACAGATGTAGGATTTGTAACGAAACAATATATAATATCTCATCAGTGATTAGTAGGCTAAAGGTTTGGTTTGGTTTGGTTTGGAGCGCTACGGTCTACTGTTTTGCACACGAGGGCTATTGAGACCGGGACCTACTGCTTAAAGCCGATTCCGAACGGCTACGAACATCCATGCCATAGTGGGATTCGAACCTACGAACTCCGGTACCGACGATCAGCTCTCTAACCAATCGGCCAGCTTTCGGCAAAGTGGGCTAAAGAAATCTTCATTTAACAAATTATAAATAACTGTATGACTTTGATGACGGAACATGGCGCTCAACTTTTGCACAATTGCATACCTTGTTCTAATCAAGGGTAAAAAATCCTGTAATATAGATTCTCTGTTCCTGAAAGATTTAACAAGCAATATTTAATAAACTATTATCACGCAGTTGTGACTGTACTCAATTATGAGATAGTGGTGTCATTTCTTCTCTTAATAGAAGCAATAAAATTGTAGTTCTAGTAGTTTAAACAAAATCATACATTTTTTTAGAGGTTGGGGAGTATTTTGTGAATTTTAAAGAAAAATAAAATGTTTATGACTTTTTTTTTCATTTTTGATGAAAATTATGAACATTCAGTTTCCTTCTTTTTAGTATTTATTAAAACTTTTAATATAAGATTATCTTTATATTAAATTTTCTAAATTTTAAAGTTTTATATCTAATTAGTGTGGTGTATATCTATGGGCTTATTTTCTATCCTATATTTAATTCCCTTCGGAAATCCTTTACATTAGTGTGTAATATATTTTGATTATATTCTTTCGAAATTACAGAGAAAAATTTATTTCACAGTTTTCATTTATTTCATTTATTAAGTTATTGCGAAATGTATGTCGATAATTGAAATGAAACACTGATTTCTATGAAGTATTACAAGCAAAAATTACTTTTGGTAAGAATAATTTAACACCATTTTAATTTAAGATCTAATTCTTTTAAACACAATGAACTCAAAACCTATTTTTATACCTATGTGAATTTTAAGGAAAATTTTAAATAGATATTTTAATTAAATTTTCCATTTAAAAATTCAGTGAATATATATTCAATTCAACAAAATTATAATTACATTTTGAAAGATATATGCGAATTCATCTTAATTGGACTGAAATATTTATATTAATATGACACTCAATTTATTTTTAACATAAACATGATTTTTTGAAAATGATGTAGTCTTATTTGTAAGTTCAATTGTTTGCTTTCTAGTATTCATTAAAAAAGAAATGTATCCAAGTTTTTTTAAATATCATTAAAAACTGTTTTTTCCATCATTTAACCACATGAATTTTATTCATTAGTCATACATAAAATGAAGTTAACATATAACTTTTCATAAGTTTATCGGCTTCATATTTTACGTTTAAATGATATGCAAATAGAGAGCTAAAATCTTTACAAAATTGTATGCTTAAAATAACTCCAAAATTCACTTTTATGGTAGATTATGAAATTAGGGTAATGCATTTATTTATCTTCTAAATATTCTAATTACTTATTAAACAGTCGCAATGAATTGTCTTTTTACTAGAGACTAAACGAGATTCTTAGCCTTAATGAATTTCTATATACTCGTATACGAGGATTGCGGCAAAAATCATAGAAACTAGTTTTTTTCATGAAGATACCAGTTCGGTAGAAAAATTACAGACGAAAGTACAGGGTGTTAACTATATGTGTGGACAATTAATAGCATGCAATATCGTCACACACTAATTTATTATGGTAGCATATATGGACTTCACTGTGCCAAAGAATGACAACACAGTACACATAAAGATGACATGACACACCTGGGCCTAAAGAAACTCAAAGTAGTCCCTTGTTACGATTACCTCACAGTATGGTAGGGCATCATTCATTAGGTATTCCAATAATTTACTGTGACATTCCATCACATTTCTCTTTAGGAGAACGGCTATTTTGATGTAAGTGCGCTGCTCAATACATGCTACTTTTATCTCGAACGACATTCACCAACTGACTAATTTCACAGTTCTCTCTGTGCTACTAGCAGCTATCACAGAGCCATCTGTTGTTCTGCATACACACTATGCTTGCAGAACTCCGTTCACATATCTACAAGAAAAGAATAGTTGCCTTAACGTATGCCCCAAACCTTGTATATCCTTAATAAATTCGTATATCTAGAAAATTAAACACAGAATTTTATTCTCTGAGGTAGATGTATTTTTTTGGAATTATTTATAAAACAGAAGCAGATAGTTAAAATTCTCTTTCTTGCGGCTATTTAAAGATAGTAATGAATATTTCATCTGATACCAATCAAATAAAATTTCTGCAATCAACCCTATCCCAAATAAACATCAGAAAAATTGCTAACATTTTAACTGTTATTTATATTACTTAAAAATAATATGGTATTTATCATAATGGTGTTTCATTACCAAGTTAAAATAATTTTTCTACTATTCATATTTCCCTAATGTTCTTGATAAAACTTATGGATTAATTTAAAAATAGAAAAACGCACTTGTAAATCTGAATTACTATTTTTTTAAGTATTTCGAAACTTCTCATTCTTCTGTAATACAGTAATCTTCTTTTCAACAAATAATTCTGTAGCTGTTCATATACTAAAATAACGAGACATTAGCAGTATGTTGTGTTAAAATATTTTACTACATTTCATTATTAGCATATTCATATAATTTATCTTCAGATTATTGCAAGATAAGCATTTTAGAAAAATTACTTTTACGCAAAGTTAAAGTATGTTGTTAAAGTATGCTGATTACATCATGCATATAATAAACATCAGCTTGTAGTAAATATTTTTTTCTATTTGTCTGAGATCTTGAGTAAAATTATATGTAATTCTGCTGATTTATACTATTAGGAAAATATATCTTGGCATTTATACTTATATTTCTCAAATTTTGCAGCTAATTACACGGAAATATTATATAAATGTGAACACTTTTCTAAACGGAATATTTCCATCGATTTTAGAGGAAAAACGAGTTTAAAACGAGTTTAATGATTTTGTGTCTACTATTCTTTGAATTTTAGACACATTTTAAGTGAAAAAAAAGACTTAAAGAAATGGTTTTTAATATTTCAATCTCCAAAATAATTTACGTTTTTGAATACTTTTATGCTTTAAGACTGAAAAATATATATTTGTAAGTTTAATTAATGGTAATTTAAAAATCTAATCTAATAATAATTGTTTACTTACTCATAATGCAATATAAAGGTCCATAAACATTTTGTAACACCTCTTTAGTCCTGGTGTCCAATGTCCATAATTTAGAACTGGGTGTTTCTTCAATTAAAAAAAAAACGCTGAGATGTCGATTACTTCATTTTTTAAACTTTGTCACAACCTATATCTGCACAGCATGAAGCTTTGGGTTCTAGGTATAGTATGTGAAATTTCAGTATAGACGAAGCCTTTGTCTTCAACAAAAGAACTTAAAATTTATTCAAAGAAAAGCAAAAATGAATATCATGGCATAATCGATACTCGGGTCAATATTTTCACTCTTTACAATGCAATTAGACTGTCCTGCTATATAGAAAAAGGACATTTTACTAGCTGGAGTCTCCAACTAATTCTCTCTATCCTAGTTAATTTTTGGTCAACTGAAAACCTCGGTCCGAAGGATCAAATCTTTTTTCTCCCTTGATCACAGCTAATAAAAAGGACGTTTTACTAGCTGTAGTGTCCAACTAATTCTTTCCTTCCTAGTTAATTTTCATTCAACTGGAGACCTCGGTAAGAAGGATCACATCTTTTTTTTCTCCTTCGATCACAGCTAGTAAAAAGGACGTTTTACTAGCTAGAGTGTCCAACTAATTCTCTCCTTCAACTGGAGACCTCGGTAAGAAGGATCACATCTTTTTTTCTCCTTCGATCACAGCTAGTACAAAGGAAGTTTTACTAGCTGGAGTGTCCAACCTATTCTCTCCTTCCTAGTTAACTGGAGACCTCGGTCCGAAGGATCATATCTTTTTTTCTCCTTGAAATCTAGTTCTCTATATTCTAGTTGTCCCTCATGAGGTTCCATGAACAATTTCTTGGCTGTTGTGGGAAAACAATCTTTGTACTTTTCCCGACAGTTGATACAACTTTCGCAGTAACATTACCATTCTCTGATACACTCAAAACTCTGAATGCCAGCGAAATTCATTAACGGTAAATTGAGGACTTCTACATCAACCTACGGATGGATGAATCTGTGAGCTATTGTTCAGTCTATACACTCTAATGTCTACAATACATTTTGTCGGCGGGTAACTTTGCATATTATTTCTCAATTGCGTGAATTTTCCATTTTATATCATTGAAATTATTTCTTTGTCTAATCAAAAGACTTGTTCTTGTATGTAAAATATTTAAAATTTTTATATTATTAAAAAGCTATATTCAGTTATTAATATTACTTTATACTGCTTATTTTTTAACATGTATCATCAGGTTATACATTTAAAAAAATCGATATCATTCAATTATATCTCCCTCCTATTTTCACTCAAATCTAGTTGTCTATTTTTCGACCCTTTGAAGAAGATGTGCTACAACCCTTTTATATATTGAAGTGAAAAGTCCCTTCCGAGACAAATTGCCTATTCTTAATATTAGTTTACCTTAAAGAGAGAGATTAGACGAGAAAAGAAAGAAATTCTTCAGAAAGTGTAAATTGAATTTTTTACTCGTTATTCTTCAGGAACTTCGGGAAATAAAAAGTAAAAAAGGGGAATTCTTTTCCGAAATTCTTTTGAATAAAATTTCGGATAGGACTTCTCTAAATCATCCACTCGGTTAAAAAAAGTAACACGTCATAGAAAATCAATTACTTTTTTTATGAAACCATGTTAAATAAATTCTCTGATTGAACATTTTTATACAAAACAAACCTATCGGAGAATAAAATTAACATTTCTGTAAGATATAATATATTACACTTTATTTTAAATAATAAGCAAAATCATAAAACGTTTAAATTACTGATATTTAGATTAAATTTTCATCTATGATTTGTAAAAGGAATATTTAACATTCTAAAATAGATTATTTTAATCAACAGAAAACATTTAAACACTAAATATGATATTTTCTCACAATTTATTTACAAACGTAATGATATATTAATGATGGCCTTTCATGGGTAAAGAAGATAAAAAATAATAATGTAGTGGCCAAGGTGGTCATTTGGACCGCAAAAGCATTTTAAAGTCTCATATCTCTCTTTTATTTTATCTATTGCTGCGATAATTTTTGATATTTCCTAAATATTCATTGGTAATATACAAAAAAAATTCATTCAAATATATTCGTTAGTTTAAAAAAAAAAACGTTTTATGCCTAGAACGGCACCAAACGGTCAAAATGACCACCGTTAGAAAAAGTATTATTTTTTTCCAATAAAGATGATTTTTATGCAAAGAATGCAAGTATAGGGGAGTATGGTGCTGGACAACTGCTTTAGTCTGGTTTCTTCGAAGAGCACCTGACAAATTTGCATCTGCACATGCGCCACCGGGAAAAGTACCCAGAAATATGGCCCCATAAGTGATCGTTTTATTAGTGAAGTGACACTTGAATCTATTACTTGTATTTCAGATTTATGTAAACAATATTTGACGAACAATAATTATTGTTATTTCATTTAAAAAATGTCTCCTGGAACTGAAGAGAAGACATTTCTGACTGCGGAAGAAACCTTGAAATCACTGCAAAATTTATCTTTCGAAAATTCTGCTTCTGAAAATGAGAATGAAAACTATATCAAAATGATATTCAACTTTATGAACAGAGGTCTAATTTGAGCTTTGATTTAGGTGTATAACAAATAGATAAAACGCGTAATATTTCATCTTCTAGTTCTGAAAATGAAACAGATGATAATTCAAATACATTGTGTAGAACTAATAATAAAGCTCAAGTAAAAAAAAGAGGTTTTTCCATGACATAATTGTTTGTGAAACAGTATTTGTGGTAGAAGAGTTCAACAAACGTATAGCGAGGAAAATAATTCTGATGAAGAAATAGCTACAAAAGGAACTATAAGGAAAAACATATCGCAAAGTACTTACTGAAGACAAACGTTACATAATGTTTTGGGGGAAAACGCTGCCCCTCATCTTACGCTAAAAGAAAAATTAGCTTTGAAAATGAAAGTAGTGCATGGTGGCTATTTTCTAACACAAAAAATTTTCAAAGAGATACAACACTGAATAGAAATTGCAGCAAGATGGAGATATGGTGATAATAATTAGAAACTTAACTTAGATGACTTGATGCTTTAATTTCCTGGCTGTATATTCGGAGTTCTTTACCTGCAAAAGGACTTTCGATCGATGTCTTATAGTATATAAAATGGGAAAGCAGATAATTTAACGAAACTATGTCATGAAGGAGATTTAAAGAAATTATGCGATTTTATGTCAAATCGACTTGATCCCAAAGGCTGCTAAATGACAGATTCACTCTTCTTTCCGAAGTATGGAACAATTTTATTGAAAACTGTTATTGTGTTATAAACCCTTGTGAAACCATCACTAAAGAAGAACAATTCAACGAAAGCAAGGTGTAAATTTATTCAGTATTTATTCCTACGAATTTGGGACAAAATTTTGGTTAGCGGTTTATGTATCAACAAAGTATGTTCTAAATGAGTTTCCATACTTAGGAGAGGAAGAATGAGATTAGTTTCTGTAACACGCAGTGTATCGTTTGATGGAGCCGTTTTATGACAGTGGAATGATTGTAAAGATTGACAATTTATCTACAACATTAAATCTGGCAAATAGTTTGAAGCAAAATAATTTGAGTTTGTAGGGCATCATAAACAAAACAAAATTAAAGAGTTGCCATATAACATCAAGAAAGCAAAAGATGAGCTCTACTCTAGCAAAATATTTTCGCATAACATCGTATCTGTACATTGCATCAAAATTTAAATGTGCCAGAGATTATCGTCAAAACTGCCTATGAAAATTAAAATAATGTAAAATGTTTTATTTTATTCAAAATACGTTTTAAAATGTACATTTATTTTGTATTTTGTCATTAAACTAATTTACTGAAAAGGTTTGTTAATATTATTTGTTTAAAATATATTTTTTAATTTTTTTTCAAAGACTAGTCAAAATGACCGTTCACGGCCGTCCTAGGTATATTGAAACTGTGCAGCAGTGTTTACAAACATACATACACACAATTATATATATATATAAAATATATATATATATATAATATATATATATATATATATATATATAACATATATATAATATATACATATATATATATATAACATATATATATATATAACATATATATATATATATATATATATATAAATATATATATATATATATATATATATATACTGTATATATATATATATATAATATATATATATATATATATATATATATAATATATATATATATATATATATATATATATATATATATATATACATATATATATATATATACATATATATATATATATATATATATATATATATACATATATATATATATACATATATATATATATATATATATATATATATATATATATATATATATATATATATATATATATATATATATATATATATATATATATATATATATATATATATATATATATATATATATATATATATATATATATATATATATATATATATATAATTGTGTGCGTGTGTGTGTGCGAGTGCGCATGTGTAGGAACTGTGCATTAGTAGTTATAGTTAGACGCTTTAAACATGCAGCTATACTGTAAACGGTTTATTAGCATTTTGCAGTCAAAACACACACGCACACACACACACACACACACACATATATATATATATATATATATATATATATATAGTCACGTGGATGCACACAATGAAGAGTCAAGTTAAGAGATAATACCATTTAGTAAATGCCAAGCTACTTAGCTCGTACTCGAATAACTGCCGCTCACAGTTTTAACACAGGCTTGAATAATGTAACAGAACATTCTAGATTTATTTTAATGGTACTGAAAAATTTGCATATCGAGGAGTCTTCTTGACTGTCTAACAAAGCGAACATAAAATTGCGGAAGTAAATTTGTCGTGACGCAGGATCGAAACGGAGACCTTTCGATTCGTAGCCCACGACTTTTACCATTGTATCATGGAGCTCGGCAAATTCCGTTTCAAATGTGGCAATATATATATATATATATATATATATATATATATATATATATATATATATATATATATGTGTGTGTGTGTGTGTGTGTGTGTGTGTGTGTGTGTGTGTATGTATGTATATGTGTAGAAATTATTGTTCCAAAAGTACTTTCACGTTCCAGTTTTATAGTGTTAACTTTCCCAGCCCCCAACTAAGGCAAAGATATGTTTCATTGATATTTGCATTCCTCCCACACTTCGTAGAACTAGAAATAAAATTTGTTTACAATTAGCTCTTATTTCTCTTCTTTAATCTAACATTCCTTTCTCCCTTGAGAATCTGGAGAATGATCTTACAATTTCTGCAATTTAAATTTACAATCAGATCTAGAATTCAAATCTACGATTAAAGCTCCATGCCATTAAATGACATCCTTTACAGTTTCTCCTACAATGATTGAACACGTCTAAAAATAAATGCTGATCAAAAACTATTTGTTATGAAGAATGGACTACGTGATTTTCATCTCCTCGGAACAAGCTTTTCACAGATGAAACTAATGGAAAATTAGTCAAGTCTTATGTAATTTTTCAACACTTCTAAATTTGCAGAGGCGTCAGAGGACTGATGAAGTATTTGGGTTTCAAAACACTTCCACTTCGAATTATTTTAGTTAAAATTTTATTAATAAAAATAATACATGCATTGACTTATTGCATAAAATAATGCATGTAAATTAGACAAGTTATTGAACATCAGCATAAGTTAGAAGTGCCTCCATCCAACAACGCTGAACAGGCTTAAATATATACATGCGGTAGTTAATTTACATATGGTTTTCAGTCACGTTTAAAACATCTGACTAAAAGTTAAACGCATCGATGAATAACCTTAACTAAGAATGAGGTCATGTTGTACGGAAGAAATATATATTTTTTAATTTCCCAACAGAAACAAACGCACGTTTTCGTAGAATCTTCAAGACTAAATATTAGTGCTTTTATATGTTTATAACAAAATAATACTTACAGAATCAATGAGCTGTAGTGAAATTTATTACTAAATATTAAATGGAAATGTACATAACTTTCTGTAATTTTAAGTTACATTTGGTTCAGCACTTTTTACCTCTTCCCGTCAGTCATCATCAAAGACATACCAGTACAGGACCGGTTTGAACTTGAAAGAAACTTCGGACTTCTCCCAACCAATAGAGGGTCCGTTGGTTTGGTTAATTCCCACCTCCGACGTTCTGGAGTGGACCTCTATGTTTTTCTCCGCGAGGGAGTCTGCTTTTTTCTAGAGGACAAGGTTGAGACAAGAGGAGAGTAGAAAGTTAACGCTACTGGCATCCACGGATTGAGGGATAGACCTTTTGAGAATAATCATTGCTATAAGATAAGTTGATTTCAGTTGTACTCCTTAGGCATTTATTTAATTGTATAAATTCATTTAATCAAGAGTTTTTTGTCCATGTGTTTATTAATGAGTATTAAGTTCTTTTTCAAACACCAGGCCAACGTAACATTATTTTTACATTTTTATCGGGAATCAAGTTTAATACAAGGAATAACCGAATCAGTCAAATACTTCCATACTAATATGTCAAATCTTGAGAATATATTATATATTTGAAGAGTTAGGATTTAATTTATTACTTTAGATTCACATCGCTTTATCAAATTCATATTTGGGAGCACAGTATAAAATTCTAGCCTTAGAATCTTATTTATAACTAAAAATACAAATGAATAAAACAATACTTACAGAATTAATTAACTTTAGTGAAGTTTATTGCTAAATATTAAATGAAATTGTATATAATTATCATGAGGCATCAACTTAAATACAAGGAATAGCCGAATCTGTCAAATACTTCAAATATACAAAAAATTGAGAATATATTATATAATTCAAGAGGTAGATTTTAATTTATTACTTTTAGATTCCCATCACTTTATCATATTCATAGTTGGGAACACAGTATAAAATTCTAGCTTTACACTTTTATAAGTAAAAAAACAAATGAATAAAACAATACTTACAGAATTAATTAACTTTAGTGAAGTTTATTGCTAAATATAAAATGAAATTGTATATAATTATCATGAGGCATCAACTTAAATACAAGGAATAGCCGAATCTGTCAAATACTTCAAATATACAAAAAATTGAGAATATATTATATAATTCAAGAGGTAGGTTTTAATTTATTACTTTTAGATTCACATCACTTTATCTTATTCATATTTGGTAACACATTACAAAATCCTAGCTTTATACTTTAATTTATAACTAAAGAAACAAATAAATAAAACACTTATAAAAACAATTAAAAAACACTTCATCAGTTTCATAAAAAAATTAAGTTATTGAATGAAACTGATAAATACTATAACGAGAAAAATCCTAAGTCTTTTTTGTCGATTAAAATCTCTTATATTTGGAAGCAAAAATTATTTTTTAAATATTTCACATTACAAGCTTGTTAGCGAAAAATTAAAGAAAAATTTGCAAGAGAGAAATATTTTAACTCCAAATTATGAGTTTTTCTGCATAAATATCTTCTCTGCACCAAAAATAAAACAGGTTTAAAATGCGTTTAAATAAAACATAAAACAGATATATGACACAAATTAAAGCCCCAGGATAAAATAAGAAAGAGATATTTTTTGCGAAATAAAACAGTGAGACGTATCGGAGAAAACAGTCTTTAATGGCTCAAAGAAATGGAAATATTAAAACATCACTTCTCTCGAAAGCTGCAGTAATTGACGTTCTTTGTCTTTCGTAAATCACACAAGAAAATCTTAAGCGCGCATCTAGTTGTCAGCTATTAAGTTGTTTTGTTTGCCTCGACTTATCCGATTGCGTGCCGTTGCCATGACAATATCTCATTGACAATTATTCATGTCGTAATCATCGCCCCGTCTGTTCTCTATCTCCGTCTATCTACAGTATACAAACAAACCTTTTGTGTTTTAAAATAATAACGCGCAGCTGAGTTATTAAAAGTTGCTGAAGCAATTATCTGCCGAGCTTTCTTACGGGCCATTTTAATGGAGAAAGGGGCGTGTAATTGCAATATATGGCACATGTTTATTGCTTGATGTTCTATGCATTCGATACATAGCCATAAATATGTCCATAAAAGGATATAGATAAGGTTTCAATAGCATACATACATTAATATATTTTTCTCTTTTTCTGTAAATCTCTCTGATATTAGGTTGGGGAAAAAGAAATCCATTATTTTTCCATGAAATTAATGACTTTATTTAACATGTTTTGAATTGTCCAATTTGGGTCAAATATGCACCATTTTGTTGTATAATTTGTTGCCATTTTAAAGGAAACTTCATAATGTTTCTCATACAGAAGTATTTGTCCTTATTGGCGAAAAACTCTAGTAATCGATTTTCACAATCTTCTCTTGATCCCAATTTCTTTTCATTCATGAATTTTTGCAATGCGAGAAAATGGTGGTAATCTCTTGATGCCAAGTCTGAATTATATCGTGGATGCATTAAAACTTTCCAACCAAGCTCCCTGAGTTTCTGGAGAGTCACTACAGACGTGTGTGGCCTGGCGTTGTTCTTATGGAACACAACACCTCTTCTGTTGGCCAATTCTGGCCATTTCTGGTGAATTGCTAGCTTCAAACGGTCCAGTTGTTGACAGTAGAGATCTGAATTTAGTGTTTGGCCATACGGAAGCGACTCATAATAAATGATTCCCTTATAATCCCACCAAATACGCAGTAGAACCTCCCTGGCTGTAAGTCCTGGTTTGACAACCTTTTGATCTGCTTCACCGCTCTTTGATCACGATCGTTTTCGCACAATATTGTCGTATTTGACCCATTTCTCCTCCCCAATCACCATCCGTTTAAGAAATGGGCCGATTTCATTCCGTTTGACTAAGGCTTCGCAGATGGGAATTCGATCCATCATGTTTTTTAGTGTTAATCAGTGTGACATCCAAATATCGAGTTACTCTTTGAATCCAACTTTACGCGAATGGTTTAAAATTGTTTTATGATCAATGTTTAGCTCCTGGGCGATGCTACGACTACTAACATGCCGGTCAACTTCAATTTTTTCTGTGATTTTATCAAAATTTTCGATGACGGCCCTGACTGTGACCAAAAATGCCTGAACGGAATAGACGAAACCAAAATTGCACGTAATTAGCTGTTACATTATCGGCACCATAAACACCATACACAATTTCAGCCGCCTGGCTTGTATTTTTGCCTTTATCAAAGAAAAATTGTAAAATGTACCAAATTTTCTCTTTGTTGACTTCCATTTTTAACACCCTGTAACTCACAACTGAATGGACCAAACAACAAACATTAAAAGATATTTTTAGTGTGAAATGTCACTTTGACAACGAACCTAATATGAAATTGTTTGATAGATACTTTACGAGATATTGCTCATTACAGCCATCTATCGAAAAAAAATAATGGATTTCTTTTTCCCCAACGTAATATATATTTATATATAAAATTTTTCTGTCAGTGTGTTTTTAGAAGAACTTCTCCAAAACTGATTTTGATGAAATTTTGTGTATGGAATTAAGTTAATTCGAGACTGGTTTAGATTCACAATGTCTTTTTATTAAAAATCAACAATTCCGATTATTGAGATAATTATAATGCCACATCAATCCCTTCGATGCCATCATATCTGTGGCGCATTGGTCAGCGAAATGGGCGTCGGTACCATAAGTCCCAGGATCGATTCGCCAAACAGGCGATCTTTAATTAAATCTAATTAGGTTTATGTTTTTGTTTGTTCTAGAACATACTTTAGTTTACTATAACGGTGTTCTAGATTACTCCATTAATGTACCGGGTGGCCATAATTAAACTGACAGTGCTCACAGTTTTCTGTAAAGTGATCTATTTTCGAGAATGATGCTACATTTTGTAGGAAGATTAAACAAGACGGGGAACGAAATATTCCGCCAAAAAACAAATTTGTTCCAAAAGTCACAACTAGGGGAATATTTGGCGCTGTGTAATAGAAAATAAAGTGTTAACAAATGCAAATCAATATGGAAATTAATTTCTTAGTTGTGCCAATGAATGTAACGTGAAATTTTAATAAAGAACTTCTTCTGCTGCTTAGCTTACGTGATATTGCAGATCACGAGACTTTATGAGTGTTTATGTAAATTTTATGATTTTTTAAAAGTGTTGCCATATTGCGCTTGAACTAAATCAGAAAATGTACATAATAAAAGGTAATTTTATTCCGTATTAATTTAAATTTGTTAACATTCTATTTTCTGTTACACAGGGCCAAATATTCCCCTAGCGGTGACCTATTGGAACTAATTTGTTTTTCGCGGAATCCTTCTTCCCCCGTCTTGTTTAATCTTCCTTCAAAATGTGGCGTCATTCTCGCAAATAGATCGTGCTATAAAACATTATGAGCACTGTCAGTTTAATTATGGCCACCCGGTATAAAAGGGCAAGTAGCTCAGATTTTGAGTCCGTTCTGTATTATGTCAACTAAGGAGTTGAGTGCTTAATAAAAAGCTTTGTGTTTCTGCTATTCAAGTTTTCCTTCTATTAAACATTGTAAAAGCTTGTAAAGTGCAGTGTTGAAGTGATTATCTTACGTGATTTTTAATGAATTATTTCAACATTTAAGAACAATCACCCTATCCTGAAATGTTATAATTTTTGTAAGTGGTTAAATTTAGAACAAATGTTTTAAAACTATTATTAATTTGGAATTTTGTAAAATTTCCTACTAGTTAAAATAAAAATATGCTAAAAATAAAATTTGGTACAGATGTAATTCACCAATAATAATTCAATATGTCGGGTTTATTAGCTTTATTTCGTTTAACAAATTTTATTTAACTGTTTATTAATAACACCATGAAATGATATATAAAATTAATTTTCTACTAAAATTTTTACCACGTTGCTTTTTTAGAGTATTAATTTTTATATTAATTGATTAGTTCAGATAATACATAGTTATATAACTTCAAAATGTTTAATTTTAAAAAAGTAGGAAGTATTTTTTAGAATGATCTTAAGTTAAAATTAAATGTAATGTTGATAAAATTTTATTAATTACACTAATTATTCATTTTGCGAAGTTCAACTTTTTAATTTAATCCATTTTTTATTGATTTCCATCAGAAATCTCAATATATGTATGTATTGCGCATTTCTTATAGAAAAATGTCTTCGTGGACGAGCACAAAATATTGGTCGATGTATTCGAAATGCACAAACGGTCAATAACTGTCGGTTAAATATAACGACAGGAGATCAATTGAGGACAATACAAATGTAAGAAACCAGGCAAATGCAAGTGTAAATGAAAATCAAGCACACCGAAAAGGAACTTAATTTAATATTCAATCAAATCCAGATACAAAGTGTAACATAAAAAAGCATTCAGGCATGACTAAAGTTTTAAGAAAATGCAAAATTGTTATCTGGGATGAATGCACACATTTGGGATGAATATTAAGAATAATACAAGGCTTTTCTGTGGTGCTCTACTGCTGTTGTTTGTTGAATTCAGACAGACATTGAGAGTTATTCCACGTGCTACATATGCGGACGAAATTAAAGCATGTTTGAAAGAATCCCACCCATGGTAAAGTGTCACTAAATTATCCCTTACCATAAATATGAGCTTTCAACCTCAAAATGATGCATTGGTATTGGCATTCTCCGAACAAATACTCAACATTGGGAACGAAAATACTGAATTGTATGAAAATACACAATTCATCCGCCCACCAGAAAATTTTTGTAACATGGTGCTTAAAAAATACGCTTTGATTGAAAGTATATTCACAGATTTGCAATTTAATTATACTAATTATGCGTGGCTACGGGAACTAGTCATTTTGGAAGAAAAAAATATACATGTCAGAGGAATTAATTTATTTAAAAACATTTTACAGTTTTTATATTTACTGCTTTAAAACAGGACAATGCCTGTATATATATATATATATATATATATATATATATATATATATATATATATATATATATATATATATATATATATTTCAAGCTGTTTACTTTAAAATTTAAAGAAGTTTTTTTTTTTTTAAATAAGGGATACTTTTTGTAAAACAATTGAAACAGAGGTATGATGCAGAATAAATATTTCATCTTATACGAAGCAAAACTTTATATTTATAAATTGGATATTACTTACATTCTAACAGTAATAAAAGCATTATAAATAAGTCAAAAATTTTGATATTTCGACACAACTCAAAATATTTCACCTAACGATGTTCTTAATCTCGAATAATAGTTAAAAATATTGTAATATCTTCAATAGTTTAGTTATTGCAGTTACTCAAGAAAATATTTATAACAATTTAAGGTAACAAACTAGTCAGCTGGTAATATCAAATTCTGGACATACCATTAAAACATTTTAGGAATGAAATTTACATTTTATATGTAAAAATAGATGTGTTATAATTAATCTCGCTTGCTGACTATTACATTAGATCGAATTCAAAACTCTTAAGTTAAATCTGGGATATGGAATAATGGCTAACTTTAGAGTTATATCTGGTACGCAAGATAAAATTTTAAAATTCACGGAATTGTACAGATGACATAAACTGCATAATTTGATCATGTTTGTTGAAAATATCATTGTTTGAAAATTTTTTAGCTTAAAGCTAAAGAGATTGCTTGCTTACTTCACTTACTTTCCATGAAGGGGTGGTGGAGTCATAATTATATAAACTGTATACTATTTTACAGAAATGCAATGTATGAGAACTTGATATCCCTATCAGATATATGAGGCGTTCCAGGCCTAAATTTTATCTAGTTCATGTTTTGTAAAAGTACGACACTGCATATTAAAAGCCTGTAAAGTGTTCCAAAATATAATACTTTTTTAAAAGTATCAACGAACACTCAAAAACTCTGAATGATTACGAGCCTTTTACAGTTCTTCTAAGATATTGAGTGATGGTGTATCTGCATGATTTATTTTGATAGTAACCATTTTTTTAATACGACTGTCACTAACGTTATAGATAACATAAGACATAGATAGATAAGGAATCCAACTTCACCAGAAGCAGAATTTTATTTTAGCAACATGTGTTACAAACGGTTGAGTTAAAACACTCAAATATTATTAGAAATTTAAACAAGTAGTCTTTTTTGATGAAATAAACGTTGATGCAGAATCAGGCATATCATTTACATGTAATATATAGTTTTGTACTTTATTGTGTGCATTTATTAATAAAAATACATATAACTTGTGAATATGAATGTAGATCCCACGGCCTCACTTTTGACAGGTTAAATGTTAGCAGCAGTAATTGTCCGATTTAAAATTATAGAAGATTTTGTAGTTTTGTAATAATTCTAACGAGAAGCATGTGATTGTATATATTGTAACGGCGGGATTTAATGGTGTGTCTACATCAAAGAACTTTGCTTTGAGAAATAAATTTCTCTTTTGTGGATACAAAGATTTTGTCTCCCCCGGCACCACGATGTTTAGACTTTTGTGTCCTACAGTAGCAAAACAACAGACCAGACAACCGGGGTCCCAAATGGCAGCCAGAAAGATGACCATCGGAACACCAAAGTAATGTCCGACATTGGATATTCGCCGACACGAAATTCCAGAGGCTCCTGATTTTAAGGCAGGTGATTGTTTAGCCCAGACCAATCTATTTGGTTGATTCTGAGGTCATCGCCATATGATTCAAAAATGAATTGTGGGTGAGGCCTCCTCTCTTAGTCCCCTCCCCTAGAAAGAGACGACAGAAGATTTTTTTAGAAGTAGTTAGCTTGCAATCAGCTAATTCGGAGGTCGCTTTGACCAGTCTCTCTATCGGAGAGTTTCCTTAGCTATAATCCCACCTTGTGATCTTTTCTTTTGAGAGGTAGCTAGAGTCAGCTAACTCGGAGGTCATATTGACCAGTCTCTCCATCGGAGAGTTTTTCCAAGCAAAAATAACACCTTGGAATATATCTCTCGCTGAGATTGATAACGATACCCTGTGCATTCGTTTTTCTTTTAATATAATCCTCTTCAGAAATGATTGCATATTCCTCTTAGGAACTATAACTGTGTTTCGGTATTCTTCGAAGAAACCATTTGTTATTTCAACTTATCTCGTCTAATTTAGTATACTGTCTACTTAATTACTTCAGAGAACTTTCGAGCGAGTTACTGAATTGTTTCTTCCGTCGGATCGCCAATATTTTGCCAGAGGCAGTTATTGTACGTCTCTACTCAGACCTACGTGTATCGAATCACATACCTGTGATCTGAAATTGTTTTCCTTTTCGTGTATATAGAAATGATGTATATAGAAGAGGTGTAAATAAATCAATTATTCAAGAAACACCTGATTCTTCATTGTGTGACCTACAACAGTGACCGTTACATTCATTATATAAAAAATATATGAGAATAAAAACTATTGTTATAGCTGTATGGTCTTACTCAAATTTTATTAGAAACAGTCTTAATGAAACTCGTAATTTAATTAAAAGTATAACATATAATATGATAACATGATGTAAATAACTTTATAGACTTATCACATAACTAACTTTTCCTGCTCTATTAAATGATACATTATCTGTATTTCTATGTATTATTTAAGTTGAAATAATATTAATTCTAAAGTTGTAAAGTTACGCCAGTAAACAAAATTTTCTCATTATACATACTTCAAGTGTAATAGCTCATGCAGTTGTTTATAAACACATAATTATTTAAATCATTCAAAATCAAACAACACCCATAAACACATTACTTAATGATTATAAAATATTTTTTTCGCTAATGAAAAATAAACTAATTACATTTTTTTGCTGAGATATAAATGGTGAATTTTCACCAACATTTCTTTATCTTTCAAATTCTAAAACAAAACAGAAAATAAAAAACTTATCATTTAATGAATAATATATCTCTCCTTAAAAATACGCTTTTTAAAAAACACTTTTTTTAGTTTAATGCTTCTTTTAATATAAAACGATGGAAAGAAAAAAATTATAAATCATTAAAACTTTCTGCAGCAACTGTTACAAAATATTTAACAATCTCTGGGATAAAAGTCTTATTTACCCATACTGAATTATTTTTTATGGACTCTAATGAGGACAGCCTGCTCTCTCGACGCCGATAAAAATAATTAATTATTTTTATAAACGTCCGCAATCTCCATATTTTTTAACTATTTTATCACAAGAAAAATCATTACTGTTATAAATAATTTTCACTTTTAACAAACTGAGCGTGTCGTTTCTATAGCAACACATCGTTTATAATGACTTATCGTAATCATCTTTCAATCGGTACCTTCCTATATACTAACCCTCCAAGAAAATGATACAAGTCACCAGATAATCATGGGGGCAACTGATTTATTCAAAAAGCACTTTCAATCATGGCTTGCTCTTTACAACAGGTCATTAATAGCATTATTATGTGTCTTAAAAGAATGTTTGGGTATTTTCAGGTGCAAAGAGAGTGACATTTATTTTCCTTTCAAAGGGATGGGAGCTGACGTGTTAATCTTTACTTAATGGATATTTTCATCTGGAGAGATAGAATTTGCAATGATTTCCCTGTTAATAACAGTAAAGTTTTTTTTTGTTTCGTTTTTATTTTTATACAAAATTTCGAATTAATGAAAATTTATGTAAAACCCTGACATTTGTTTTTCTAAGCATGGCTGTCATGATTTTCGAATGGCAATTGTCCACGAAAATATGTGGATATGTATCTGACCCATAAAGACAGAATTGTAAATTAATAAAAATCTGGCATCGATATTTAATTAATTGACTATTTCCTTTCTTATATGTGAGATTTTATTTCATTAATTTGAAGAAATATGTAGATTATGTGCATAACTAAGCTTATAGAAACGATAACCCTGCACTAAATTTGCAATGATTTCTCTGGTAATAACAGAAAGATCTTTTTTTATTCGTTTTGATTTGTTTACTAAATTTTGAATTAAAGAATATTTATCTAAAACACTGACATATGTTTTTCTAAACATGGCTGGCATCATCGCCCACGAATATATGAAGATATGTATGAACCATAAAGACAGAATTGTAAATTAATAAAAAAACTGTCATCCATATTTTAAGAATTGACTCTTTCCTTTCTTATATATCATATTTTATTTGATTAATTAGAATAAATATGTAGATTATGTGCATAACTAAACTTATAGAAATAGTAACTATTCACAATAATTTGCAATGATTTCTGTGATAACAACTGTAAAGGTTTTGTTTTCTTTCGTTTTTATTTTTCTTTCTAAATTTTGGATTAAAGAAAATTTATGTAAAACCCTGACATTTGTTTTTCTAAACACGGCTGTCATGATTTTAGAATGCCAATCGTCCACGAAAATTAGAGGATATGTATACGAAGCATAAAGACAGAATTGTAAATGAATAAAAAACTGGCATACATATATAAAGAATTGACTCTTTTCTTTTTATATGTCATATTTTATTTGATTAATTTCAAGAAATATGTGGATTATGTGCATAACTAAGCTTATAATAATGATAACCCTGCACAATAATTTCCAATGATTTCTATGATAACAATAAGAGTTTTTTTGTTTCGTTTTTATTTTTTTACTAAATTTTCAATTAAAGAAACTTTGTGTAAAACCGTAACATGCGTTTTTCTAAACATGGATGTCATGGTTTTCTAATGACAAACTTTTATTAAAATATCAGGCTATGTATATGAAGCATAATGACAGAATTCTAAATTAATATAAAAATGGCATCGATATTTAATTAATTGACTCTTTTCTTTCTTATATGTCATATTTTATTTGATTAATTAGAATAAATATGTAGATTATTTCATAACTAAGCTTATAGAAATGTTAACCCTGCACAATAATTTGCAATGATTTCTATGATAACAATAAGAGTTTTTTTGTTTCGTTTTTATTTTTTTACTAAATTTTGAATTAAAGAAACTTTGTGTAAAACCGTAACATGCGTTTTTCTAAACATGGATGTCATGGTTTTCTAATGACAATCGTCTATTAAAATATCAGGATATGTATATGAAGCATAATGATAGAATTGTAAATTAATAAAAAACTGGCATTGATATTTAATTAATTGACTCTTTTCTTTCTTATATGTCATATTTTATTTGATTAATTAGAATAAATATGTAGATTATGTTCATAACTAAGAATTATAGAAATGTTTACCCTGCACAATAATTTGAAATGACTTCTCTGATAATAACAGAAATGTTTTTCTTTTGTTACGTTTTAATTTTTTACTAAATTTTGAATTAAAGAACATTTATATAAAACACTGACATCTTTTTCTAAACATGGCTGTCATGATCGCTCACGAAAATATGAAGATATATATGAACCATAATGACAGAATTGTAAATTAATAAAAAATTGTCATCGATATTTAAGGAATTGACTCTTTCCTTTTTTATATATCATATTTTATTTGATTAATTAGAATAAATATGTAGATTATGTGCATAACTAAGCTTATATAAATAATAACTATACACAATAATTTGCAATGATTTCTGTGATAATAACTGTAAAGTTTTATTTTCTTTCGTTTTTATTTTTTTTTTTTTTTCAAATTTTGTATTGAAGAAAATTTATGTAAAACCTTGACATTTGTTTTTCTAAACATGGCTGTCATGATTTTCGAATGTTAAACGTCCATGAAAATATGAGGACATATATATAAAGCATAGAGACAGAATTGTAAATTAGTAAAAACTTAGCATCTATATTTAAAGAATTGACTCTTTCCTTTCTTATATGTCAGATTTTATTTGATTAATTTGACTAAATATGTAGATTATGTGCATAACTAAGTTTATAGAAACGATAACTCAGCACAACAATTTGCAATGATTTCTCTGAAAATAATAGTAGGGCATGGCTTTTTTTACGATTTAAGTTTTCTTTTACTAAAGGGTGGAATAAACGAATTTTACTAAAACCCTTTCATTTGTTTTTATAAACATGGAATCAAATTTGTTTTTCTAAACATGGAATATACGAAGCATAAAAAAAGAACTATATCTCACAAATAAATTGTCCACGATTTATGATAATTAGCTTTTTAGACACTTCTCAGTCCAAACTTAGATTATTCTAAGTAGTTTATGTATAATAATGTTTCTAAAAACGATAACATTAGATGCAAAATTTAAATGATGTATCTGATAATAATATTAGCGATTAAACCACTTCTTAACTATTTTTTAAATGGTGAAGTAAAGAAAATTTATCTAAAACCTTGTCATTTCTTTTTCTAAATATGGAATTTAAATTGTTTGAATTATATACGTATCCTATGAAAGCATGAGGAATTTTGCATACACGTATGCGAAACATAAAGAAATAATTGTATCTTATAAATGGTATTCCGATGTTCTCGATATTTATATAATTGGCGTTTTAAACCCATCTATTTCCTAAGACTTTTATATTAAGAATAGAAGGTAGTAGTGTATGAATAATTAGGTTTGTAAAAAAGATAACCTTAGCCGAAAATTTAGAATGATGTCTGTAATAATAACAGTAGGAAAATTTTATACCCATTATTCTCTTTTTTCCTAAATGGTGAATTTAAGATATATTATTTAAATCACTGTGATATATTATTTAAGTAAGATATATTATTTAAGAAGATATATTACTAAATATATTATTTAAAACATTTACAACACTAAATATATTATTTACAACACTAAGATATATTATTTAAAACATTTGATTTTCTACGTATGTATGTCAAGTTTGTAGAATGACATTGGTGTCCAATGATTATAAGAAGACTTTTTACGCGTATACGAAGAATAAAGAACGACTTGTAATTTACAAACAATTTGTAATATATGTTTCTGTGGTAACTGTCTTTATGACACATCAATGTCACAATATACTTTTCGATTATTTATAGTAGGCCTGAGTATGTATCTGTAATTATGTTTACAAAAACGAAATCATTTGCTGTATCAAATTTAGTTTGCTGTTTTTACGAACAATTTATAAATGCATGTCTTATTGTTGTCTTTATTACAGTCTTCCTATACGCAAAATTAGCTTATGCCAATTTTTGATCGCATATCTCCTAAACACAGAGAAAATATTGCAATTGAAAATAATTTCATATTTTACATGTTTACTACTGCTGATATTTTAAACTCATATTGCCTAAAATAGCATTTTCTAATTTGTCTGTATAGATAAAGTCTAATCCTATACAAAAATGAAACAAAATTAGCTTATATATATATTTTGATATATGCTTCAATATATATATATACAATATATAAATATTATATATATAAATATACTTTATTATATATTATACATGTATATATATACTGCTGATATTTTATGCATATATATATGTAATATATAATAGCATTATATATATATAAATATATATTATATTTATATATATATATATATATATATATTATATATATATATATGCATATAAATATATATGTATATTTATAATAAATATTGTATGTATATAATGTATATATAGAGATATATGTATAAATATATACACATAAATATATATATATATATATATATATATATATATATATATATATATATATATATATATATATATATATATATATATATATATATATATATATATATATATATATATATATATATATATATATATATATATATATATATATATATATATATATATATATATATATATATATATATATATATATATATATATATATATATATATATATATATATATATATATATATATATATATATATATATATATATATATATATATATATATATATATATATATATATATATATATCTGTGGGTATATAGTTACGTTTTTTCTGAAGGCATTAGTTGAGTTTACATTAACAAATGAAGATTCTATAATTTACAAATAATGATAATGTAATTTGATGATGGATTAAATGTAAATCACATATAGACTGGCTAAAATATTTTTACTTTTTCGTTTTTTTTAAACAGCAATAAACAGACACTGAACTTTCACTATGGAATTTTACAACACTCCAGAAGACAGGTAAAGATATGTAATAGCAACCAGTTTTTTATTTACTAAAAATACTCATTGGTACAGGATGATCTATCTCAGTTACAGAATACAATGTAACTTTTAAGCACAGAAGGAAGGTTATCATTTTTATAGAATCTAATAAAATATGAGTATTTACAAAATAAGGTATATTATTCTGTAAAATAGAAAGTCACAAAATATTGCGCAGTTTTAATGACGCCGACCCTTAAAATAGATTACTTACAGCGTGACCGCATTTTTAAAATCAATCATCACAGTCAAATACGTTTACAGTGTGATAGAAGATCATGTTAGGTACATAAGATAAAAAGTATACTTGTTAGAATTATGAGAATTCAATGTATTTCTGAATTATCTGTTATAAAAGAAGCAATCTAAGATATTTTGTATATTTAATAACTAATTTCGTTTTTGTATCTCATAGGTATAAAAGTTCAATCCACCACCGTTTTCGTCAATATTCGTTTAATTAAATCATGCATAAATATTCATGAATTATGTGTCTTATAAAATAAATGAGAAGGATGATGTGGGTGTATATGATTTTGCTAGGATGTTTGGTTAACACGATCATTTACAGAATAATGCAAGATATTCTGGGAAAATCGAAAGCCACAAAGTAATTCGGATATTTAAAGATTATAATACTAAAAGTACTTGCTTATAGTGTGACCACGAGTTAAAATCGATCACCGCAGTCGATTATTTGACACCTTTCGTGGTAGAAGATCAATCTTGTTAGAGAGGTGAAATGGAAATTATACTTGTTCGAATTATGGGATGTTTATGTATTGCAGTACGTCACAAAAGTGTTAAGACGAAATATTTTGTATACCTAATTTCTTACAAAATCTGAAATTGAAATGTAGGTCCAATTGCTGCGAAATCAATTATTTTTTGTGTCATTAATTCCATAAATTTAACCACGGATAAATAAGGGTAAAAATATTGAGGTATTTGAAGCAAAATTTGTTTATTTGTTAAACTGAAAAAATTATGCACTATATTTTGTTCTGAACTTAAATAAGCTCCCATGAAGTAACAATAAATGACACGTATATATACATATATGAAACATAGCGTAGCAAACCCTGATTCAGACATGTAACGTGGTTGAAGGGGTGTAGTCGTCGACGAAAAGAATAAGATTTATCAAAACAACATTTGCAGCATCTTTATTTAGCAACGTCCAACAGCAAAATTAACAAAAAATGGTCGTGAGGCCTTTCATAACTTTGGGGACTCTACAGACGTGAGAAAAGGAAAGGGCATAATCAGTAAAGTAGGATGGCTAGTTTATTTCGCCAGATTTTGGGTTTTTAACATAAGAGTTAGTAATTTTAGTTTATTAAATTTTTACATTAAACACACACACACACACACACACACACATATATATATATATATATATATATATATATATATATATATATATATATACACTCATGTCCATAAATTAAGGATAATGAAGTTCAGGCAATGAAAGAGACAAAAGCAAAACAAATTTGACATATTTGTAAAGTCTATTTATTAAACAAAAGGTAAAGAGCAAAAAAGATGCTATATGTTTGACATAATTAATAAAAATTGCGATTTTTACTCCCTGGAGCAAATTTCAAAAAAGAACCTATTTACAGAAAACAGTATAACATGGTTAGTATGATGGTTAATACGCAGTATGTCTCCCGGACGATGCAATACAAGCGTTACAATGCCTACGCATGCTGAGTGTCAGATTATCAATCTGATCTTGGGGAAAATTACACCACTCATCAATCAATGCCCTCCGAACTTCCGATGGACAGTTGGAAGGGGGTTGATGGGCTGCAATTCGTCGGCAAAGCATGTCCCACACATGCTCTATTGGATTCAAGTAAAGTGAGTATGCTAGCCAATCCAAACGGGTGATATCCTCCGATTGAAGGCATTCGTCTACAATGTTTGCACGGTGAGGTCGGACGTTGTCATTAATATACAGAAATTCAGGACCCATGGCGCCCCGAAACAAACGTACATGTAGTTCCAGAATGACATCCCGATATATGTGGCCTGTCATCGTTACACTCTGAACATGCAGGTCAGTTGTGGAACCAAGAATAATTCCTCCCCAAACGAGCCATCTTGCACCACCGTAACGGTGTCGTTCAATGGTGTTCTCTTGGTGGTAAAGGGTACCTGGCGCTCTCCATATGAAAGTCCGGCGAGAATCAGAATGTAAACTGAACCTGGACTCGTCGGAAAACATCACACAAGACCACTGTTGCGGTGTCCACAATGCATGCTCTCTAGCCCAGCATAATCGCAGGCGACAGTGAGTTGCGGTTAGGGGAACACATCTGACAGGCCTACGAGCATATAGACCAATGTTCCCTAAGCGTCTGTACACGGTCTGCCTTGAAACTGTCATACCGGTAGCTGAAGAGAACTGACGAGACAGGTCTGATGCTGTGCTCTGTCTGTTTCTTTTGGCAGTAACTGCCAAATACCGGTCATCATTCGGCGTAGTAACTCGGGGGCGACCTGTGCTGTAACATCTACTCACAGTACCATCATGTTTGAATCGTTGCCAAAGCCTGGAGATGACACTCTGGGCGATTCCAAGTTCCTCGGATACTTCCAGCTGGGTACGTCCACATTCCAGTCGTCCGATAATTCTACCACGTAAAAAATCATCCAAATGCTTCCTTTGTGCCATAACTATGCGGTTATTGCACTGAAAGGCTTTTAAAGCGCTTGTGAACAATTTTACTTCTTTGCTACCATTCCTTATATACCCCTTTCATACACTCTCGTCATTGTGACGTACTATACGCGCCATCTGGTGTTTTACTGCAATTTGCATATTCTTCTTCAAAATGTGTGTGATAATTCTACAGGTGAAATTTTTATTTTAGAGCTCAATTTCTGTGTGATTCTGAATTATCCTTAATTTATGGACATGAGTGTGTATATATATATATATATATATATATATATATATATATATATATATATATATATATATATATATATAATCTATAACTACATTCTAAAGTACTTTAATTTTACCAAGCACATTAATGTTTACTTAAGGCTATTCTGAATTATATATTTATATAATAGTGTAAGGGCAGCCCAGATTCTCTAGTGATTATTCTATCACCCAATGTTGTTGGATTCGATTACTGAATAAAGCTTGGTTGTATTTTTCCGTTGCCTCTTATAGGAAACAATGTCCTTCCTATATAGGGCTTCCTTAATAAATATATCAACACATCAGCAGATTGTATGTAAAATGTAATAAAAGAAAGTGTTTCGCATTTAAAAAAAATATTAATGAAAGGAAATGACATTTGAAGGGTTGTTTTCTCTTCTATAATTACTTTAATATTTTCAGATACATACTCTAACCAAAATATAACACAACCTATGTAGTATAGTTTAGTTTAATTCCTACTTCAATTAACAACATTATAATTCGGTGCAACAAAAATTTTACATCTAAGCAAAAGAAAATAATTAAGTGTATTTCTGCAGAGAGAAAAATTCTGAAATAGAGCTAAACGTAAATTTATAGAGCAATTTTGAATATGTTAATTAATATAATGACTTGGATAATCATGTATATTTCAATTACATGCTAGGTAGTCCTAAATTTTTAATATTATAAATTAATATTGTTATATACATTCTTATATATTTCTTTATGTAATCATGCTTGTAGTATAACCCAGAGGAATGTGTTCTACTTCGTGTGATCGCTAAAAAGGAAACGGAATGAGAATCTGATAAGAATCATCATTAAAAACATGTAAGAAATATTTATTAAACTAGCCAAATTTGTCGCAAAACGTCTGAGTTGGTGTCTTTGACCAATTTAAGCATGAAGCCAAATTTTGAGCATGTCGATTAAGATAATTTGTTCGATTATCCCGTCATTACTCCGCATTTAAATGACTTGCGGAGAACTTTTATATTTTTAAAAAGAAATAATAAGGAATTGATTATGTAAAAAAATTGCAATAAAATTCTTTATGCAATTATTAAGATAGCATGAACAATAATAATATAATTTTCTTAGACGTCTCAAAAAAGAGAAATGTAGTGAAAATATAGTGAAAATTCTAATTAAAATTTTGAAATTATTGTTTATTAACCTACAAAAATTATCGCAACGATCTGCGTTAGTGTATTTAATCTATTTTACTAAAAACTCCAAATTCTCAGATTGTTCAATTTTGTATTTTAAGAGAAAATTAAAAGTTTAAAAAAATCTTAATCTCAATTAATAAAACTTTTAAGATCCTATAGTGATAAACTAGCTGAGATTATGTATTATTGGGGATGAATTCTGGATGAAAATCAAAGTCTTCATCATACTGACATCTTTAGAATTTAATTGTTTTCAAACGGATCTTTTTAACCATCTATTAGTTCAGAGATATAGCATATTTAAATAACTAAAGATTTTACTTTTTTTTATTTCCCCATAGAAAATGATTGGAGTATTTTTATAGCAAAAAATTTCTTTCTGGAGATTTTTTCGATGACTGTATTCATTTGTACCTATGTAAATGTTACTTATGTACGTACGTACATAGATACTACCGCTTTGAAACTTTAAATATCCATTGCGACAGTTGTTGAATAAGTTTTTATAAATTTCTCGGTAACAAGTACACATTCTAGTGTTTAAACGCACGATGCATCTCTGAACTGAATATTAGCTGATTTTTATTTTTTATTAAGGACTATATTAACATCTAGTTTATAATAAAAATCTGTTCTCCATGCAAGTAAAAATTTAAAATAAAATCAATCCAATCTTACAAAAAACAGATATTAACATTTATTTAAAAAGTTCTAAAAACGAAAAAGTCTATTGATTGCAATTTTGAACTCTGACTTTTTTTTTAAATTTCCCAGTATGAAGTAAAAGAATAATTACAATAACAATTATATTTCAATTTCAGAAGAATTATATCTATAGAGGAAATTTTTCAAGATATCAGATGTCAACGGTGCCAGTCGCCTCTACATAGCAATATTTGGACTCTATTCCCATAATATTGTTAAGTTGTAAAGGAAAACTCTCTTAAAACCTTTAAGCGAATATATAAAGGAGTAATTTTATTCTCATCGTAAAATCAAAATATACACGGTAGGTTCAAAATAAAATGTAAAAAATGTGCAACTCCCACTTATTACAGGCATTTTCTTAATTGATTTCTTTATTTTACAGTAATTAAAGTGTGTTTTAATATTGAGAGTTTCGGAAAAAAAATTTAATAAATATTAGATATTCATAAAATAAAATTAATTTAAGGTTGCCTCAAAATAAAATATCATTAATGTACTTTAATTATTTAAGTCAAGTATTTTTCAGAATAATTAAATCATTAACAGAGTATTACTTTTAAAAAAAAAAATAATTTTTAATTATATTATTTTTTATTTGTATTATTAATTATAAATACACTTAATATAATATTTTTTAAAATTTTAAACTATGTAATTAATACTTTGTTTTACGCATATATTTTTTATTATACTATTTGCTTTTTTTTTAATATATTTCTTGTTTTAAAACATATGTATCATTTAAATTATGTATGTCATTTTAAATATTTTTATAAATATTGATTTCAAGTGTTTGGATTTTTCGTGTAATGTAATACGCATTTTATCTAAGTTTTTAAGTGTTGTACGAATTTAATCGACATCGAAAAAATTGGATTTAAAAAAAAAAAAAAAAAAAAAAAAAAAAAAAAAAAAAAAAAAAATATATTATTTAATAAATTCATATAAAAATTATAAATATATAAAAAAAATAAATTATATTTAAAATAAAATTTTTGTTTTTTTTTTTTTTTACTTTTTTTTTTTTTTTTTCAATTTTTTTTTTTTTTAATTTTTCATAAAAAAAAATTTTTTTGTACACAATATATATATCATTGAAAAAATTTTATATATATATATATATATATATGTATATATATATATATATATATGTATGTAGATATATACATATATATGTATGTGGTAGCCTGGCTGACATCGAACACCAGGTTTGATGCGCGCATCGAGCAAGCGAAGTTCTACTTTGACGGTATGGCAACAACCCTCCCCGAGTGGAACGCCGAGATTTTGACGTAGGCTGACGTGAGTTGGACGGTACCGAGTGCAGACGGCACTACCGATTGATCGCCAAGACGGGCTCTGATGTTATGCCAGACGGGCACTGATGTCCACTTTCATTTTAACTGTACCTAGACACCATATAATTTGTAAATAATTTGTAAATAGTTTTAATTAAATAAGTTCGTGTTAGTTAAGCTGTGCATCTTTTCCACCGTGGGATTAAATCTCCCATATATATATATATATATATATATATATATATATATATATATATATATATATATATATATATATATATATATATATATATTTGCAAAGATAGGTTTTTTAATTGTTAAAGAGAAAAATTCACTTTTTTTTCAAATATTTTTAAAAATATAAATGAATCTTAAATATATACAGAATGAAGTTTAATGATATTTTGAGATAATGTAGTATGTTTTAACACAATAAGTTTGTCATATTTTTAGTAATTAGGCGCATTACTAAAAATATAATTAATTATACTAATATAATAGCCTTGATAACGTTTTTGAGAACAACAAAGTGTCTTTTATATAAATATTACTTTGGGGAAAAAGCAATCCAATATTTTCGTGAATTTAATGATTTTATTTAACATGTTTCGGATTGTCAGATCTGGGTCAAATATGAGCAGTTTTGTTGTATAATTTGTTGCCATTTTGAAGGTAGCTTTATAATGCCTCTCTCATAGAAGTCTTGGTCCTTATTGCCGAAAAACTCTATTAATCGATTTTCTCAATCTTCTTTTGATCCCAATTTCTTATCCCTTAGAAAGTTTTTCAATGCGAGAAAAAGATGGTAATCATTTGGTGCCAGGTCCGGACTATATGGTGGATGCATTAAAACTTCCCAACCAAGTTCCCTGAGTTTCTCCCGTGCCACTACAGACGTGTGTGTCCTGGTGGAACACAACACCTTTTCTATTGGCGAATTCTGGTCAATAGATAGCTTCAAACGGTTCAGTTGTTGACAGTAGAGATCTGAGTTTAGTGTTTGGCCACACGGAAGCATCTCATAATAAATGATTCCCCTCCAGTCCTACCAAATACACATTAGAACCTTCCTGGCTGTTAGTCCTAGATTAGCCACAGTTCCTTATTACAATTCAGAAATTAACGCTGAACATTTAATATACAGGAACTTATATATCATAAGTTCGTGAATGCTTATTAATATTATATACCAATCTTTGATTTCGGTGGATAATAGAATGGTACGGCGCTGCTTTTCGGGTTTGATAGGATTTATGTATTAATCTACAACTGAAATTTGTGATCTGAAAATTTTACTGCATAAAATCTATATTTAATTAAGACATCTTTTTAATACAATATAATTAAAAACTCGTGAAAATTAATGAAGTAATGTAGGGCTTATAACTAAATAGTCATAAAGTGTTCATAAATCGGAATGTTTCTAATTCATTCTCTGGTTAAAACAAATATACACATTCAGAATAAAATGCAGGGTTATTTATAATTATATTTATAATATAATAATTAAATCTTAAAATTAATAATGACATAGCATATATTTAATGTCTTGTATGTTCATTGTTTTACATATCAACAACACCCATACATCATTTACAATTAGAGGATTAATTTGATAATTGTACTACAAATTGAACCAAGTCTTGAATTATTATTTTTGGTTTGGAGTGCTACGGTATATTGTCTGCTATACCAGGACTAATAAGATAAGGATTTACTACTTAAAGCCGTTTTCAGATGGCTACAAACGTCCATTATTTTAATTATTCGTCTCAATATATAAGCCTAAATTTTCTTCTGTATGTGTATTAACCACAGCATTAATTAGAAACATTGCGATATTTAATTTTTTTTTATTTACTACTTAGTTATATACTCATTATATTATTTTTCGAGAGGCTTTAAGTCTTTTGCATTATAATTATCCTGTACAAAAGTTTTCTGTTTTAATTATAGATTATATAAAAATCCGTTGTCAAATCACAAATTTAAGTTAAGTTAATACCAATATCCTATATTAAGTTCGGATCGTAATTAACTGAAAAATATTTTTCAGAAATTTTAGCGTTAAACAAAGAGTTCTTTATTTAACATTATGATAAATTACGACGATTTATTTAATAATTTTATGATGTTTTACAGCCAATAAATCTCTTGATTCTTTTAGTATAATTAATTCTTTAGATATACGTTTTATTGAAACTTTACTTTCAGCATGAATCAAGACAGTTTTAGGAATTTCCTGTAATTGGCTGTATTGTTTTGTATTAGTTTATTATTTTTTCTTTTGCTACTTTTGGTTTCCTACACAAACTAATACTTTAAACCACTTTAGTATATTTCTCTTGTTAGAAATTAAATGCTCTTACTATAAATTTTAAGTCAAAAGCCTTATTTAGATTAATCAGACAGTAAAGTGTTTGACCTTGAATAAGGTTCTTTTAAAACTATAAAAATTGACTAATTTTAAGTAATACATTTAAATGGATTCAAACATTAAATTTGTAACTTAATACGAACACTACTATCTAAACACACACAACTAATTTTCACTTTACCTACCTACCTGTCTATCACTCTCTCTCTCTCTGTATATATATACACACACACATATATATATATATATATATATATATATATATATATATATATATATATATATATATATTGTATATATATATATATTTGTATATATATATGTATATATATGTATATATATATATATATATTATATATATATATTTATATATATATATATATATATATTATATATATATATATATATGTATATATTTGTATATATATATATATATATATATATATATATATATATATATATATTTGTATGTATGTATATACACATAAGTATATATATATATATATATATATATATATATATATATATATATATATATATATATGTGACATGTCTTGATCCAGAGTTAAAGCTAATGGAAATCAGTCTTGTTGTTAATAAAAGGTTTATTAAACCAAAGTAAAACATGCTCCATTTTCACTTTTCCGTCGAAGACACTCGTAGAGTGTTGTCCACGCGCTGATTGAAAACTTATTTGTTTGCAAGCTCATCAAATAGCTCAAAAATGTTTACGCTTGACCGGATGATCCCAAAAGCTTACGCAAGCGTGGGTCTTTTTCATTTATTCTATTATTATAAAAGAGTGCAGTTTTTTAAAATCGTTTTTAACTCACGTAATTTCCAACTACTCCTTTTCTAGACCTGACGTATATATAATGAGCGAAAATATTCTCAACGATTACACTGGGAATAAGTCTGTTATTTAGTTAGCCCGGGTTTACTAGACGAAAACTTCAAATGAAAGTGCCAACTGATCATATTTACAAGGCAAGAGCTCTGCATCGAATGCTCACAAATATACTTTTCTTTCACAAATGTCGATTCTAACAGGGAGTGATCACGTGATTGTGTTCACAAGAATGGAATTTGTAGTTGTTCGGAGTTTTTTGGGGTAGTCAAGAGTAAACCTTGATCACTACAATTAACTCGGAGACCGCATTTGTAGGAATTTTGTTGTTGGAGAAGCAAAATTATATTTCTTGTAACAGCTGAAAAAAGCGATGGTAGATAGAAAGCTAGCATTCATGTTAACGTTAGTTTTTGGAGAACACTCCTTTAAATCTGACAAGCTACAGCTGAGAAACTAGGTATTAAAAAGGAGCAGGAAAGAAAAGTGAATGTCAGATATATATTTTAGGGGAATAATATTGGGTATATTACATCTTACTTTTTCATATAATAGCTTTTAAAATATGTAGGTTATAAACTAAATATTACGAAAAAACAAAAATTTACTTTTGTGGAAAAAGAAAGTATGCCTTCACAAATTATTAAAATATTTAAAAATGCTTAAGCTTTAAATTTTAATATTTATTTATGTGGAATGTACAATCAGGTTCATAGGACTAAAAAGCATGTATGGTTTAATTTGATATATAAATATTTTATATACTGTATATTTTTAAAATTATCTTCAAGTTATTTTTTTCCATTTATCGCATTATTTTATTTTTAACTTGCTGCTATAAAGAGCAAAACTGCATAATTTCCATAATGTTCTTAAAACATTTGTAAAGAATTTTATTCTAAGACGAGTAGAACATTTATTTTCTTTTAAATTGAATAAAAGTTTGCGATATTGAAGATTTTTTAGCACCTGTGTGTATATATTCAACGTTAAAAGAAGTTTTCGAGCCGAAAAACGTGTTTATTCTTTAGAGAATAAATTCTTTATTTCTGTTATCCTAATATTTCGATTTATGTTTTCATCGACAGGAATTTTTTTCAATGTCTGTGAGAAAATAATAAAAATCAAGTTAGCATTTTTTTCAAGCTTATTCAACAATGTTTGATTTAAAGTCTGCCTAGAAGCAGATTAAAAAAAGACAACATAATGTTAGTCTCGTCGCGTACAACTTCCGTTTCTATTCATGATTTTTCTATTGAAATAGACATCAAATGTGTCACAAGACTTGAATTTCTTTATTTACTTGGATATTGCAGACCTAAGAACATTTAAAGCATGGATATAAAGAAAAAATTGCACTTTTGTTTTAGCGTTATTACTGTAGAATTTATTTTAGAGGATTTATTATGTCTTCTATCAAGTAAAAAGTTTTAAAATGCTATATAATCTTTGCTTTGCTGTATGAGCATTCAATAGTGGTTTCGCACAGAATTTAATATATTTTTTGCTTTTATGCTCTAGAAAAAAAGCGTTTTGTACTTCAAAGAATAAATGTGTAATTTCTTTTAACCTATTAATATTTCCATTTATTTTTTCGTCAACGGTAATTCTGCTTAATATCTTTAATAAAATGAAAAGTTAGATTTTTTCTTATAAATTTTAAAAGTTTGTTTTGAATTGTGCGTACCAGACAATTAAAAATATAACTTAGTATTTGTTTCGAATACAACTTCCATTTCTGTTCATAATTTTTCACTTAAAACAGAAATTTAATGTGCCACATGACTTCAATCTCTTTATTTTGCAAGATACAGAAGGCCTAAGAATATTTAAATTATGCATATAAAATAAAAAGAATTATCCCTTTCTTTGAACCTTAAAATTGTATAATTTGTTTCAGGTAATTTATACTAACCATTTTTTCTCAAGTAAAGATCTGTATCAAAATCTATAAAAAATTTTTGTCTTCGAAACTAACACTCAATTGTTAATATGCAAAGAATTTAGTTTGCTGTCGTACAATATTTTATGTTTTCAATTATGCATCTTCAATTTTTAGAATCTGAAAATTACTTCACGATCATGAATACTTTTGAGTTTCTGGATAATCATATTCCAAATTAGATACATGATAAATATTACTGAACTTTCATAATTGAATATTTCATATTTATTATGGAAATGTTAGCAACACATAAAATACTAAAAAAATGATGATTCATATTTTAAAACTTTTGTTCTCTTAGACACTTTATTGAAATATATTTTATGTTTTCAATTATGCATCTTCAATTTTTAGAATCTTAAAATTACTTCACAATCATGAATACTTTTGAGTATCTGGATAATCATATTCCATATTAGATACATGATAAATATTACTGAACTTTCATAATTGAATATTTCATATTTATTATGCAAATGTTAACAACAAATAAAATTCTAAATAAAAATAATGATTCATATTTTAAATCTTTTGTTCTCTTAGACACTTTATTGAATTATATTTTATGCACATACTATATAACACTTAAGTAGGACACGTGCTACTTTTACCTTTAAAGGTTTAAAAGCTTTAAAGAGTCCAAAAATTTTAAATAGTTAATAGGATTTGTATACTTAAATCTTCAAATACTTCTCAATGTATGGAAACATTTAAATATTAACCTTATTTAGGTTATTCATACGAAAACTGTTGTAAGTTCTTAACTTATGTATCTTTTTAATATTCAAGTCTTGTTCAACATGTACACTTAAATAAATGTAGTATATATCAATATTTACTAGGGTAAGAAAAATTGTCAGAATAATATAGAGAAAAAGTCATCATTTTCAATAATGTCTCATCTTATTTAGTTTTCCTTCAAGTTTAGTTTTATTAAAATAAATTGTTTTAGCATGGTTTATTATCGCATATATGAATGATTTCAATTGATACAAAATATTTTTTGTTAGATACATAATTTATTATTTTCTGTCTTTGTTAGCCTTCCTATAAGACAGTATAAAACTTTCCTGGTTTATTTTACATGTAATACCAAACAAACCTGCTTTTCACAATGCTTTTCGTTTTTTTTATAAATGGTATCGCATGGTCTTTAAAATAACAGCTGAACACTAACGTGCAGTGCTGTCTAAAATCCTTTTCCAAATAATTTAGAGACATACACAGTACTTTTGGTTTAGTAGACTCATATACATGTATGTTTCTGTGTTTTACTGAGAATTAACAGATTTTTGAGCTATTAACTCTTAGATCATTAGAGTTATCGTTTTGATCAAAAGATGTCACTTATGAAAAAGAAAAAACTTCCTGAAAAGCATTTGTTATTACATGTAAAGTCATCATTTTCGATAATGTCTCAGTTTATTTATTTTTTCTTGAAGTTCAGTTTTGTTAAGATAAATTGTATGCATGGTTTATTATCACATACATAAATGATTTCAGATGATACAAAATCTTTTTTGTTAGATACATAATTTGTTATTTTTCTCTCTTTAATAGTCTTCCTATAAGACCGTATAAAACTTTCCTGGTTTATTTTACATTTAATACCAAACAAACCTGTTTTTCACAATGCTTTTCATTTTTTTTTTTATAAATGGTATCGCATGACCTTTAAAATAAAAGCTGAACACTAACGTGCAGTGCTGCCTAAAATCCTTTTACAATTAACTTGGAGACATAAACAATACTTTGGGAATAGTACTCTCATATACATGTATTTCTCTCTGTTTTAGTAAGAATTAACAGATTTTTGAGCTATTAAATTTTAGATCATTACAGTTATCGGTTTAGTCATTAGATGCCACTTATGAAGAAGGAAAAACTTCCTGAAAAAATATTTATTTGTTATTACATGTAAAATAAGTACTGCAAATCACAGTTTACAAATAGATAAAGCCATTTCTCATGATATTAGTCTATGTACTTGCCGAAAACGTAAATTTATATGTGCTATGTTCCCTGCACAAAATATCATAAAGTGTCAATCCAAACAGAAAATATATAAATAAAAAAAATGCTTGAAAATTTTTTATATTGTTTATAAGATTTTCTTCTAACTAGCGTCAAAATCAAAACGCCTTCAAAGAAATATAAAAACTCAATATATAAAGATATTTTGAAGGTATCTAAAATGAGAAGTCAGGCATTGAAAGGTTAATTTTAGGATACAATAATGATTTATTCTGTTATGAAGTCTTAAACCTGTTGTTGTTATTTTTTCTCATGCCACTTAGACAAACCAAGCACGATTGAGTGTGCAGGCTCTCGTATTAAGGCCAAGATTCAAGCCTTTTGTTTTATTGAGCACCATTAAGGTGAAAGAAAGACTTTGCTCAAGTAGGTCCTCGTAATTTTGAAAAAGGGACCAAGCACAAGATCCATAGACTTGGCCTGCCACCCCCAGGGTATTGACTGAGATCTTGGAGGACATTGTGACCACGAACATATTTTATGTGCCCCAGTAACCTTTAACAAACGCGGCGGATCTTAAACCGGCTCGGGTTCCGAACCCACAACCTCTCAGGTCCGAGATCTCTGCCTTTGCCGACTGAGCTACCGCGGCTCTAGTCTTACACCTAAAACCACAAAAATCATAAATTCTTAAAAGAAATACGTTTGTCTACCGAAACTTCTATTATTCTTTATATCTCTGTTTCGATTCTCCATCTGACAGCATGTTAAAACATAATCAAAATTTTTCTTATTTTTTTTTCATTTAATGGATATGTGTAGGTATACATATAAGGGTAGAAACTAACATAGAAAAAGAAGGCAAGGTAAAGGCATATGGGCATATACAGTTATGTATGCATGTGTGTATACTTTTACCTGCAATAGAAACTTTTATAACCTCAATATCTTTAAAAAGAATTAATGGAGACTTTAAGTTCAAAGAGTAAAATGAATTACTCTGAGTTTTACTTGATTGCATTAATTTTTACCTGTTTCTATCTTACCGGATACGCAGAGAGCATTCACCAAATAATATCTATGGTATTCATTCATGTGACTGGTGCAATATAAATGTGATAGGTGAAGAATACTTCATTAAAAACATTACTTAAGTAATTACTAAATTAACATACTTCGTTTCCAGTGATGTACGTACTATGTAACGTAATGAGTATAATAAATGTAAGTCATAATAAAATGTACGTAATGATTGATAACTGCTACCCGCAGTACTAACTGCACCTCTCAAACCATCAGCATACTTACATTCTATAGCTTGCTTCTTCATATAGCATGTGTACTTATGCGGCAGTGAAAATCAAGAAATTTGTATAAGCACATTTTTAAAATGCTACATTTTCCTGGTGAACGAATTAATGCGAATGTGCATATACATGGAAAGAAAACAAAAATATCGGCCTTGCATTCTGTTACTAACATATTCAAAATTAGTTCTAAAAATTGAAAAATCTTTTTTTTCTCAATAATTTCCTACTTACCAAACTCCTTTAACGGCTAACAGCTTTTAGGGCCAGGCTCATTAAAGTCGTTTAACGACTAACCGCGGTTAATCTCTGTTTAAACAGAAAATTGCCTCCTACCATTGGTTGGCGGCATGAGTAATCACTGTTAGCCATTAAACGATTTTGGGGAGACCGGCCTTAATCTCCTTTTAATTTTCAAATTGCCTCTAACCATTGGTTGGCGCCATGAGCTAATCTCGGTTAACTGTTAAACGACTTTGATGAGACTAAATAAGGCGATTTCACGCAGTAGGGCAAATTCTCAAATTATGACAATTCTGGATTTAGTTTAAAACGGAAGGACAGTTTATTGTTTGTCTATTGGCTGTTGTAAACATGAAAATGAATGGGATGGGCATTATAGTAGTTCGTGACATTGCGACAAATTGCCTTATATAAATGCCTCTGCTGATTAATTAATCAGTGTTTAAATGTATTTATACATGGTGCAAGAATGCTCTGGTTTCAGATAGTAGTACTCCTTGCTAGCGTTAAAATTTAATACAGGAAATTATATAAAGTACTACGTAAATGAATATGTGTGGTTAATAACTGTTAAAGTTTGAAATCGATATATTAATATATAACAATTTCCAAAAAATTATTTTTTTCTAATTAAATATAATGTTTTAATTAAATTCATATAGTGTCTCGATTTCTTGCATTTAAACTAAATTATGCATGGAGTTGCTGAAGTATTTCAGATTTCAGACAAGTTGCATATTTTATGGGGAAATCGCAATAAATATAATTTTAATTTAGACTGCATGTGAGATAAAAAGAAATAGAAGCAAAATAAGTGCGATTCTAATTCAAATTAGTTGCTATAGCTTTAAAAAAACTTTTCAGCGTCGTCAGAGAGAATGCCAAAGAAAATGATGAAAAAAATCTATTAATTTTATCCTACTACACGATTTTACATGTTTTTGCTTGTTGAATATTACTTTGTTCCTACTAATCCCCAAAGAAAATTAAATTTTCATCGGATCTAAGTAGAAATGGATTTAAAGGAAATGGAATATTATGTTCTTTTTAATTCCAGAGTATAAAAATCATACTGAAATAGTTTTTTTGTGGTTAGTTTTTAGAATATAATCTGTCTGCAATTTAAAATTGTATTGTACTGTTTAAAAAATAAAATTATTTAGATTTCAATTAGTTCAAATGCTTTTAAACCATAAAATTTAAGCAGTGAAACATTTTTAATCTACTAAATTAAAAAAAAAAGATAAAAAATTTATTTTATTGAAAATCGCATACAATAGAAATTGCTTGAGTAAAATCTACATTATAAGAACATATTCATTTGAAAAAAAAAACTCTGTCTTTTGACTTGTAAGAATTATATATTTTAGAGACTATTTTATTCTAAAGTGAATTCCATTTGAATGAAAAAACGTTTTAATGGTCTGACCTTTCGCCATAATCCCTCTAACTACTTATTTCCTCCGAAATATTGTAAAAAGTAAGAAAACGTTTTTCAAGGGAAAAAAATGTTTCTTTCTTTGTTTGAGTGAATTTAGAAAACTAAATCTCAAATAAATTTATAATTGATATGAAATCTTCTTGGAAAAGTTTTTTTTTAAACTCTAAACTACAAAAATCAATGAAATTAGTAATAAATAGTATTATTTCAATGAAATACCAGTTTAATATCAATAAATGAATAAAATATAAATTCAACTATTTTAAAATTTTCGCTGAAAAATACACAAAAAATTATTAAAATGCAAACCACTCATTCTTCACCTGAACAAAATTTAAAAGAAAAAAAATTCACTTTTGGCACGTTTTCCTAAAATATAGTTCAGAGGCACGGGGTTAATTTGGAGAGAGGTTTTTGAATAGAATGCTCATTTTAATGGTAATCGTGATTAATTTTAAGTAATATTCAAGTTAAGAGCGACCAAGCACCAGCCAAACAGATGAAAATGTTGAATAATTCTAAAACTTATACGAAAACATTTGGTTCACACAAATTAAACTATTATTTCTGTTTTTGAAAACGGTGTTCTTATGAATTTGACAGGAGATGTAATACCAAAATATGAAGTACTGAAATATTGAAATTTGGCATGACTGTGACTGACTTCTTAATGTTTAAAATGCATTAAAACACACCTTCCTAAGTACAACACAGTATTCAACTTACAGAAACATGGTTAATATCCTTAACCACCTTATTCAACTAAGCTAGCAAAAATGTACAAGGTGTTATTTAAGATTCGAATTTTCAAATTTTAGCTCAAAATACTGGTGTTTTAACGTTTTAAAAATCGTTCATTTTGTATAAGAATCAAGATTTAACGATTAAGAATGGATTTAGTGAATGAGGTAACGAGTGAGGTGATGTAAGAGATGAGAATAATATCATGTACATACCCAAGAGGTGTGTAAGAATAGCGTCCGTTTCAGTCGGTGGTCAAGCGAACTTTTGTTCATTTTAAACTTTGAAAATGACAGTATTGTCCACGTAATGGTTTTCTTGACGTACGAAGGTATCAAGTGTGTCGTTTGTCAACTCACCGACATAGAAAAGGAATTTTGCTTTGATCAAGTCGGCCAGGCGCCAAGGTCGCTTCAGCTACCCCAAGGACAAGGGTCAAAGGGGTGGGTGTCGATCTCCCCTAAAACCGCGGTTTCCTGTTTGGTTAAGAAGAAGCGGGAGAGACATAGAACATAGAGAAAGAAGGTTGATCTAGAGTGGTCTCCTTTCCGGTTGATAGGTTGCATCTGCATACACTTTAATGTTTCTTTTTTTTGTTGTTGTTAAATAAATCAACCGTTGTAAAGTTTTATTCATCTACGGCTGGTTATTTCGTCTCCATGTTTGCTTCATTGCGTGGGACCCATGCGAAATCATATCCAAAATGACTAGGGAGTAACGGACTATCAGAAATAGAAATATCGCAACCACTCGGCGGTACAACAATGTGTACAGAAAATTCTAAAACCTCATAAAATTCAATTTTATTTCAGTCTTTATGTTTACTTTAAATCCATTTATACGACTAACGTGAAATTTAGTTTAACCAAGAGTATATCATTAGTCCAGTTGAAGAATTTAATCTATTTTTTTTTAATATAATACTATATTTAGTTCATAACATTTTAAGAAATGTACGGCCGTTTGAGAGTATCAACATCTTTTATTCAATTTATATACCTTTATACCTTTGTGCATAATAACATGAAGATCGTTTCACTTGAAAATAATTAAATTTTGCACTAGCAAAATATGTTTTATAGTTATAAAATCAATAGAAAAAAGTCTAAGCACTACATCTGCATCATGAAGTATTGTGCTACTGTTTATGGGGAATAATTATCTGATTCTTTGTATGAAGTATTTTATTTCAATAATTTATTTCAGTTTAAAGTATTGAAGTTTTCATATGTTACAAATTTTCATATTCTTTCAAATATGAAACTTATTTTCCTTGAAAAAAATAGTAATAATTGTACATCTTTAATAAAATTACTTAGTTATACCAAAAACATTCTCTAAAAATATATGTTAATTTAAATCAAAATAAGAAAAAATAAAATTTTCTTAGAAAAATAGCTTTAAAGTATTACTAATCCATACCTACTAATCCAACAGGTCTTGCATAATGCGTTAACGAACAACGAGGTATTGAAGGACCAGTTATTAAATCCATGTACTTATTTTTCTTTTGAAACTGTATTTATTACAAGAAGACAAACTGAAATAATTGCAATAAATGTACATAACTTTAATAAAATTAGGTATTTACATAAAAGTGGTCTCTTAAAAATATATCTCAGCTTAAAATGAAATGACAAAAAATTAAAATTAAGTAAAAATATTTCCAATTCATAACTGTCAATCAAATAGCTCTAACGTGCAGCCACGGGCCACTAGGTAATATGAAATGAATATCAAGTAAACCCAGGTACGTTCTTATACCTTTGAAACTGAATTACAAGATAACAAAAGCTGTACCATTTTCTGCTCTCCATCGAGAGCAGAAAATGGTATGAAGCAATTATATTTTACCGAAATTAATTTCTATTATACAGATATATCCCATTAATTACATCATGAAACAAGTAGAGGCTTTTAAATAAATTTTGTCGTAGCATTATAAAAGTTTGCTTAATAACAAAATGACAAATGTATTCTTTTCACGTATTTGTCCTTTTTTTCCCGTGTTAGAGCTGGTAATAATTCATATTTGAAAAATTACACTTTCTTCAATTACTCATGTAGCTGCAGTTACTTTAGTGTAAAGGCATGCAAGTCCAGATGCTTACTCAGCTCGGAAAAGAAAACGAACGCATTTATGAGTGATGAACACGTCCGTAGGAATTCAAATATTTATACAGCTGAAAATGATCATTTATACGAAAATTAGGAGCGCTTTAAAACTCAGGCATTTGTTAGGGTGACTAATGTTCGATAATGAAGATTAATTGTCAAACAAATAATGGACGCATTATTTTGTGAAAGAAAATTGATTATTTTCCGGTCAGATGAATGTAATAAATGCCTTTAATTAAGGCTATAAATGTTTAAGTTGCAATAGATGTATATTAATATCTTCTTTTTGTAATGCGGTGTCTAAACTTTGAATAACACATACATATAGTTTTAAAAGGTTTAAATACAATTAAATACAAATTTAATTTTGTTGAATTCTCTTAAGAAATAGTAAATGTCAGTTTCAGTATAGATCTTTTTACGTTTTGTAAAATAACTGTGTACTACATTGGAATAACATTGTGACAGTAGTGTAATACTAGACACAAGACTCGAGTTGGTGTTACATGGGCCCCTGTTTTTTTTTTTTTTTTTTTCGACGGCCGAAGACGGACACCCCGAGAGAGGGTCGTCAAGCCATGTTCCAGGGAGGTGAAAGTTCAACAGGAGGGGGTGAGGGATGCCACCCCCGCCAGCTGCGGAGAAGAACATTTTTCCCAGGGAGGCGAAAGCTGGACCAAGAGAGGGGGATTCCACCCCGGCCCTCGTGAAGAGGAGTGGAAAGATATCCGCTCGGAATGACGGAGAACGAACATTCTTCTGGAAAGAGCTGAGACCGAGAGATGTGCTTTCCACTCGGCACAATTTGTTTTCTTCCCTCGGTCTTATTTCAACCATGTTCAGGCGTACGATGTTGAGTGTTCATATGTCTTAGCAGAATTTGTAAATAAATGTTAAGTCAAGGATTTTGTCGCTGCATTGCTTAATTATCGGTAATATAGGCTTTAATCGAACCCAAGACACCTGCTACAGTAACGATAGACTAGCAGGTACAGAAACGAGGCGTGCGGTCATCGGAAGTCGACCCTCCTTGTTACAAGTAGTAAAAATCATTATATGTGGAAGTAAATGTAATGAAATCAGATATCTCACTGAGATTTACAAAGCCCTAATGATATTATGTCAAACAAGCAATGCTTTACATATACCAATAACGACACCTACGAAGTATCCAAAGAAGGCGACCATGAATTCTCGAATAAAAAATCTATGCGCTTTAAATTTAAGACCTGGAGCATGACACCTAATTAATTTTATATTTCTAGGACTGATGAACAATTAAAACCTTTTTCCAACTTTACTTTTCCCAAACCTAATTGTAACTGTGTAATATGTATAAAGGAAGAGGACAAAAGACGATGTAAATAAGACAGAAAAGGAAGACGACGGGAGACGAAGAAGGCGAAAGTTAACAAGACTAAGACGAACTTTTAAGATAAGGAAAATTAGATGATCATTTGAAATGAAGACGGTTAGACAGACGCTCATTCAAGATGGAGAACTTGACCTTGGCTCAAGACGAAAAGCACAAAGATAATTCAACACGATGAAGGACACTCTAAAAACCATTTTTGTAATTGTTGTTTAAAACAAATTGCTCTTGCTTCCTTTCTTTAGTTAATGGTATTTTCCTACAGAGGAGCTCACCAAAAGTGAGGACACATTTTGCCCAGGCTAGCTGAGTGGGAGGACGAACAGTTGATTCGGCCTCTGTGGTATAGCCACATTTTATTTAAAAGGGAATGCCAGGAATTGCCGGCTTCCTGACCCCTTATTTTATGGAATGGGGCTTGTCCATGTCCAAGTCACCTTGAATCTTCCCGCGCTGACCATCCGTGGGTTGCCGTTTTGCTCTCCCCATCTTTCACCATTTGTCCAGCTTGAGCATTGTTTGGCGCCATAAGATTCCTAGGCTGTTCTTCCTACTCACGCTACGTTTTGGCGATCATCTTGGGTTTCTGCGGGCGGGATTTTCCCACTGACCTCGCCATGCGCGGTGTTTAGTGGACATCATTTTGGCCGAAATTAGGGGAGAGATTACCCGCATCATTAAAAAAAAAGGTTTTTTTTTAGCCATTTTGCTTTTTCTTATCTTTGTGTCATGTCGAGAACGGGTATTTTTCTAACTAAGTCAGCAAGGAACAGAAAATACATAAAATTCCTTTCAGCTTATCAATTAATAGGAATCTTTTCTATTCGTCAATTTGCATTCACCTCTGTTCTAAAATTATAGAGCATACCATATGAATACACTGAATTGTGTCTAAAGCCATATAGTCCCACCAAAGAAACGTGAAAGGTTATTGAGGCTTAATGGAGAAATGTAATATTCAACAACATCAATAATTCTACAGTAATAATTCTACAAACAAATAACATCTTTTTATATCTGAGAAAAGCTTGATTTTAAAGTTCTTAATTTGTAGATTTTTAACAAAAAGGTTATATATTCTATAAAACCAAGACCTTTGCTTAAATGCGATTTTAATCTTATGAAAAAATGATTAACAACAAAGAAATTCAAAATCATAAAAACTGAAACCACGAGTCTTAAGTGTCCAATCGTCATTTACATTAGTCTCGTGCCTTTAGCTATAGGAGTGATTTATATATATGTGATAATGAGTATTTATTTAAATTAATTTAAAAAATAACATAAAATAAATGATTTTAAAGTCATTTTATGGTCCTTTCAAGGTACCATGCCATACTATCCCTTTCGTTATACCGTTAAACCCATCAACGAACTTAATCTAACATTATAGCGAATTTCACAATTATAATTATTGAAACTACTTATAATGCTGCGTTACAAATTAGCGATGTGGGATATTTGGTTTAGGGCGCAATGGCTAAGTATATCGGGTCATTCAGCTGAAAGCTTATTTAATCTGTAACTCAATCCAAAGTATCATGTATCCATGTTCATAGATAAAATTATTCATAGATTACTTTTTTAAAAATTTTTCCGTCCCTGAACAATTATGAGGTAGATAATTTATTTTCATATAACAGATACCCTATATGTAAGGTAATGATGCAGAAAAATAAAAACTTGTTAACGTAGGAGATATGAATCATATAGAGCAGAATAATTACATTTAAGTATTCAAAGTATGTTCTATTCATTGTAAGAAACATTTATAACTTTGTAATATTATAAAGATATATAATATTGCTGTAGAATTATTATTGTAGAATCATTGATGTTGTTGAATATTAAATCTCTGTTTTAAGACGCAATAACCTTTCACCGGTTCTTTGGTGGAACTAAATGGCTGCAGACACAATTCAGTGTATTCATATGGTATGCTCCAGAATTTTAGAACACAGGTGAATGCAAATTGACGAATAGAAAAGAGTCCTATTAATTGATTAGCTTAAGAGAATAGTATTTATTTTCTATTCCTTACTGACTTTGTCAGACAAATATACGCCCGTCGACATGACACAAAAATCAAAAAGGCGCAAAATGGCTAAAAAAATACTTAAAAAAATGATGCGGGTGACCTCTCCCCCAATTTCGGCCAAAATGATGTCCACTAAACACCGCGTATGGCGAGGTCAGTTGAGAAATCCCGCTAGCGGCAACCCAAGACGATTGCCAAAACGTAGCGTGAGTCGGAGGAACAGCCTAGGAATCTTACGGCGCCAAGCAACGCTCAAGCTGGACAAATGGTGAAAGATGGGGAGAGCAAAACGGCAACTCACGGATGGTCAGCGCGGGAAGATTCAAGGTGACAATCGAGTACATCTGCCCCTATCGTCAGGAATGAATTTCCGTTCTTGACCCGTATGCATCGTTATAGTATTATTGGGATATATTACCGAACATCTGGACGGAAACGTGATCATCTTCAAGAGCAAATTTTCTGGCTTGTGTTTATATCAAGTACTTGGATAAATGCGTACAATAAAGGAAATAGCTTGAAAAAAATATTACTTTTTGATGAAATATGCGGAATATTCAGGGTATCTTTTTTCGATCTAGGATATCGCGCTGAAAACAATGATCGCTTACTGGTGATAAATCAGCAGAGCAGAATTTTAATATTGTTATATCGATACTTAAAGCATATCAATATCTTGATAAGCAATACAACCCTAATATATATATATTTCCGAGTTCCCAATATAAGTTGGTAATCTAACATCATCCACATGTTGGTTCATGTTGGTTCATCTAACAAGAAAATTCCAAGTATCTGTTTGAAATTTACAACATTGTCTTCGAGCGAGAACAGAATTTCCAATATTAAACTTTTGCGGTTTTTATGGTTTTATGTTTACTTTAAGTTGACGTATATTTGAATGACTTTTTCCTGTTAAGTATTCAAGTAAATTACCAATTCTGAGTTAAAGATCTAAATCAAGGAAATAAAAAAGTAATTTCACTTTTTGATTGATTCTCTGATTTTCATTAACTTTTGTTAGTAAATTAAGGAAAATAATTTACTTTATTTTGGAATACATTTGTAATTTATTACGAATGAACACATTCTTGTGTGTGTATGTGTATTCACCATAGATAAAAGGTCTTGGGTTTGCATAACTCATGAAAGTAATGAAACTGTAATTTAGAACATACAAATACGATTTTCCCCTTTAATTTTGGTTCAGAACTTAATGATAGCTTTACGTGAGTAAACATAATTGCCTCTTTCTACAAGATTTTACTCTGTTAGGCTTCATTTTTATAAATTTATCAAAGAGTTCCTTATACATGAGATAGATGGCATATTTATTTTTTTCTTGATACCAAAAATCAAATAGTAATTGTATGATTCTTCCTATCAACAAATTTGGCAAATGCAATCAAATTTCATATAAAAAGCAAATTGTTTTATCTTACGAAGTATTCTCACCTTCAATACACTTATAATTTCAAACATCTTACCTTTCTTCAAATTAAATAATTATTCCTAAATACTAAATTTGAAGATTCTACATTCCTTTAGATGTTATTTTAAAACACCTTGTTGCTAAAACTAAGTAACTTGTCAATAGACAAGTCTAAGTATAACTTTAAAATGAAATTGCATACCAATAACACAAATTGTTTCTCCTTTATTTAATTTAAGGGAAATATTATGAGTTTCAGAAATGAGAAAATACAGTACAATGCCTTAAATTCATTAAATATTATAATATGGATTGCATGACAATAAGTTATTTCTAAAAATTCACGGAAAGCATCAAACTTATACTATAATCTATGTAAAAACATAATTTAATCAACTGCATTTCTGTACTTAATTTATAATACAATTCTTATTATACTGCATACACTACAATATTGCTTATCTTTTACTTTTATAAAGTAATCTATGAAACCATATATCTCAGAATCCGAATTAAATTACACTAGAAGCGTTTAAAATAACTATATCTAAAAGGTCAAAGTCTCTACAAATTAAATATATATCCATTATGTTTGTTTCCAAATGTAATTTTAAAATTTTCGTTTCTTTGCGAAAGTATTTCTACTGTAGAAGCTTGCTATCAATTTAGTTTATTTATTATTCACATATTTTAATAATTTAGCTTACAAACTACATGTTCTTACCGGTACGAAATAAAAGTGTTTTTAAAACGTATAATTTTAAAATTGTTACTTGCCTTTGAATGCTGTTAGTTGTAATATAAATAAATTTAAAAAAATCAAAATAAAGGATATTTGTATTTCCTTCTCTAATAAATAAATTATTATAATTTAAATATTACGCCTTCTGATATTGCTTCATTTGTTAATCACATAGAAATTCTCATTGTTTGTTTATACTTTTTCTAATAATTTAGTTTATTTTAAAATCCTTAATAACCATTTATTTAAAATGTCACTTTAAATTTATACAATATTTTACCTTTACCCTTTGAAAGACTAAGACATAATATCCTAGCATTCCTACATCACTTTTTCTTCGAGTTGCACAGCGTTACGGTTCTACATTCAGTCCTCTAATTTCAACAATCTCATAAAAAATGACCATGTATAATGTGTAATGACCATGTTCATTTACACTGTCTGAAATTACCGGAGCAAAAACTTTAGAAAATCTAGTGTGAGCTACAGGGCTTAAATTTATTCTGTATTCTACTGGGAATGTTTTTTCTTGTGAAACAGAATATAGTTTCGTACAAAAAACATGAAATACTTCTATTGAGAAAGAATTGTCTCTATCTATACCATATAGTTCTAAATCAAGCTCACTTCATTCAATTTTTAACGGCGACAAGGAAATGAAGATTTTTTTCTTATGCTTGTATAGTCAGTTACTTAAGTGTTCGTGATTTTTAGACAGGAGGATAATTCAGTGCTTAAAAAAGTGATTGTTATTTCTAACATCAATAAGAATCATGCATTTTATTTTCGAATTAAACTTAAGTAAGATGATACATTTGTAAAATAATAACTAAGTACAAATCTATACAAAATTTTTACAGAGACATCGAAACATTACCTAATTATTAATGAATAAGGTGCAAACTTTTATTAAATATTCAGAAAAAATACTGAAAATGAGTGTTTTACACAGAATATTTTTAATTTATGTTATTGTTTAAATCATTTGATTAATTCAAATTCTTCTACTGGGATTAAATTTATTTTCAAAATGTAAAAGACAAGTAACAACACATATTAAAGCAGAAGAACTGCATCGCGTAAAAATAGCCGAGAGTTCAATCGTTTTTCTTCAGAACGCGTCACTTATATCTTTTCGAGTTGAGCGGTCATCCAGCTGCTCCAAGCAGAATGAGAGTGTTCACGCAAAAATTGCTTTAATCTCATTGATTGTTATTACTCGTATGAGTAAGATATTCACAAAAGTAAAAATGAAACCTACATAACCTTTTGAAGACTGGCGAAACCTACATAGCATTGTGGAGAAGAGCGTATCACATATGCAACATGTTTTAATTTGAACCAGATTATTCTCTAACATTCAGATATCTTTAGTAATCAAGTTCTTCTATAACAGGCATAGGGTTACCTCTAGTGGAAGTATTAATTAAATGTTTTACTTAAAATATCAGTAATGATATACTCATTGTCAATTTGAAACATGTTGCATCAATGATGCACCCTTTCTCAAAGGCTTATGGGTCAGATATGCGTATTTATCTGATTGTGTGTATATATCTGAGTGTGTGAGAGAGCCATTAAATGATCATAAGGACTAAGGTTTACAAAATACGCTTTATCATGTTACCATTCAAATCTTTATATGATTACTGTAACGTATAGAACAATATAAAAGGTCATGTATTTTGAACATATATTTTTAAGAAAAAATTTCTAATAGTAACCCATTGAGTGCCAATATGATTTTTAGAGAATTAGCTAAAAGTACCTCGCTGCTAGAGAAAAGTAGAAAATTTAAAAATGTATTTCTTAGTTAAATTCGGAGCATTTTATTTACGAAAATTATTTCAAAAACAAAAAATAATTTTTATAATTCCAATTATCATTGTCGAATTATATGCTGGTCAAAGGCATAGGGATATTTTTATGATGTCCAGAAAGTTTTTTTTTATGCAAGAATGAAAATATGAATAAAAATAAAGTGTTAACAATATTTCTGCAATTAAACAAACTGCACAATCTGTAAGAATCACTTAGAAATATTATTGTGAGAGTGTTCCAATTCTGAAACTCTATTATTCTCAACGTAAATATGTATTGTATACAATAATACTATTTCTTATAATTACACAATAAAAAAACAATAAACAAGAAGGGAAAAGTATGAAATAGAGATAAGTTTATGTGTTAGCCAGCAAAGTAATCGCATTCCTGGCATTTTCGGCCAGTGCATTAAGGAGAACGATCGCGCTTCTTGGCACTCAAGGAGTTAAAATCAGTATTTTAAATCGTTAAATTCGTTTTTTTTAAATAAAAATGGTTCAGATTTAGCATTCAATACACTTAGGGCCATTTTATCAAAGTAAAGGCTAAAAATATACCGTTGTATTGTTATTATATGTCAAAAACATTTTTGAAATTAATATTTCAAATTCACCGAAATAAATTTAAATTTTTAATAAAGTATATTTGGCAATTACAATATTCTATTCATCATCAACACCAATTTTGTTGGTATTTTTATCAAAAAAATGCACCGGGCTTCAGAGTCCTCGAGGGTTAAAAAAGTTTCTAAAAATATTATCATGAATAAATGGTGCATGATAAATTAGCATAGGAGTAAATTTAAAATTAAAAATGTGGTATCACTTAAAAAATGTATGAAAACTATTTTATTTGCAAATTTTGAATTTCCATCAAGAGATTAATTTAGAGAGCAAACCACTAAGCAATTTTTAAGGCAATATTACAATTTATAAAATAGACAGCAAGATATGAATATATGTTTAAGTATAGCAATTTTAACTTCATATATGAATTTAAAAAAATTCTTAAACATTAAAGTATTTATTAAAAAACATTTATATCTATACTAGCATAAAATATATTTAAATTAAGGAGCTTAGGAAAAGAAAACCCGAATGTTATTTCTACAGATTTATTTTCAGAAAAAACTATATTTAGACAACAGCTGAAAATATGTATCATTGAGAAGTATTGGCATTTATGAAATAATATTTAAAGGACAATACTTTCAAAATAAGGTGGTTTAAAATATTAATTTAGAGAGCAAAGCACTAAGCAATTTTAAAGAAATATTGCAATTTAGAAAATAGACAGCAAGATATGAATATATGACTGCGTATAACAATTTTAACGTCATATATGAATTTAAAAAAATTCTTAAACATTAAAGTATTTATTAAAAGAAATTCCTATCTATACTAGCATAAAATATATTTAAATTAAACAGCTTAGAGAAAGAAAACCCGAATGTTATTTGTACAGATTTATTTTGAGAAATAACTACATTTAGACAACAGCTGAAAATATGTATCATTGAGAAGTATTGGCATTTATGAAATAATATTTAAAGGACAATACTTTCAAAATAAATTGGTTTAAAAGATTAATTTAGAAAGCAAAACACTAAGCAATTTTAAAGAAATATTGCAATTTAGAAAATAGACAGTAAGATATGAATTTATGACTGTGTATAACAATTTTAAAGTCATATATGAATTGAAAAAAATTAAAACATTAAAGTATTTATTAAAAGAAGTTCATATCTATACTAGCATAAAATATATTACTAAATTCAAAGCTTAGAAAAAGAATGTTATTTGTACAGATTTATTTTCAGAAATAACTACATTTAGACAACAGATGTAAATATTTATCATTGAGAAGTATTGGCATTTATGAAATAATATGTAAAGGACGATACATTCAAAATAAGGTGGTTTAAAAGATTAATTTAGAGAGCAAAGCACTAAGCAATTTTAAAGAAATATTGCAATTTAGAAAATAGACAGCAAGATATGAATATATGACTGCGTATAACAATTTTAACGTCATATATGATTTAAAAAAGTTCTCATTAAAATATTTATTAAAAGAAGTTCATATCAATACTAGCATAAAATATATTACTAAATTAAAGAGCTCAGAAAAAGAAAACCAAAATATTATTTGTACAGATTTATTACTATATTATAACTATATTTAAAATAACTATATTTAGACAACAACTGCAAATATTTATCACTGAGCAGTAATTATGAAATAATATTTAAAGGACAATACATTCAAAATAAGCTGACAATGAAAGGAAAATAAATAAAATTAAATAAATTCAAACATAACTATAACGTAGTAACTAAATTACTGACATATACAAATGCGTGAGGAAAAGAGATAGTTTATATCATCATAAATAGAAAAATACTGATATTCATGAGGATGAATATACTAATTCACAAATTAATAAATATGCAAATAAAACATCTGACTTTCATATAGTGTTGTGTTACGTAATAAAATAAATAAATATATTATTAAGATGTAGTCTCGCTTAAACTGGTAAAATATATTAAGAATTACTTTGTAGAATGGAAGAATAAGAATATAAGTAACAAAATATTAATTTTAGTATGTGTAACACAGTCTCTATATTAAAGAGTAAATATTCATTTGTTGAAAACTAAGTTAATCTATATGTAAATAATTTATTTAAATATTGAACGGCAAATTTGTCTTTTCATCATTATAATATCGGTAGGGGGGGAATAAAGTTTGAACTTGATTTCATGATATTTAAGTCATTTTCCCATTTAAATATTTGTAAACAATAAAAAGAAATTGAAGATGATAATTACTTTAAGTATAGAGCTATCATTTTCCTAAATAACCGATTCTAATGATTAGAAATTATTTTTTTAAGATCAGAAAGAAAGTTATTTTAGAACAAACTTGTTTAATGATTACAATTTTAATCCAAATAATGGTTTTAACTTTCCATTTCAGTTGAAATGCTAATTTATTGTAAATAGCTTTAATTATGATATTGTTAATGATAAATTATTTACAGAAAAATATAAAAAAGAAATCTCTAAGTACATCATCTTCATAAATAATTCTATATTTTATGTTTACCTTTAATTAACTGTTTTGAAGTTGTAGTATAGAAGGTAGATAAAAAATGGAGAGTATTTCTTTTTGCCGAAAGATAAAACTGCAATAAATGGTTTTTGAAAGATTTAAAGAATATTTTAAAATTTATTCTTTAATGTATATATTTTTAAAAATATATTAAATAATTATATAAATTATTATAGTGTATATTTATGAAATCAGAATACTGATTTTTAATTACTGTTATGTTCATATATATAATGCACAATTTTCAAAATATTTCTTGCACAATTCCAAATACTGTCCATAATTTAAATAAATCTTTAACATATGCAGTCCTCGTAGCAGTATGTCATGCTGTTAACGCAGTTATATTATTTCTCACTAACATAAGTTTTTTTTCAGAAGTTTTAAAATAAAATATTTTACTATTTCAAAATACGCATAGGTTGCTCAATACGAACTACTGCACCTGTTTTACATAAAGTGTCAAAACTAGTAGTTTTGGCAACAGTGTAATGTGCTGATGATAGAGTCGTATTGTTTCCAACAACCCCTACTTTTTTCATCGGCAAAAACATGTCCACTATACAGTATTTTGATACTTTCCTTTATTAAGTTCTATGCAGATTACTAGTTTTTAATACAGATAATATATGAGTACTTATATCTGTTTGGATACCCAGTATGTGCTTGTAAGAAACAATAATTTGATGATATTATATCTGGACATTTGCAAAGAGTTTAAAACCAACTCCACTGAAATATTTGAATTACAACCTTGTATTAATAGAATCTTTTATGTAATAGACTTTAAAAAATATCAAATGCCTTTTATTGAAAATGCTGTTCATCTAATTTTCGAGCACTCTAAATAAAAAAAACTATTGCATGTATTAGTTATTTCAAATTTTCACAGTAAATACATTAGTGCTTATATCTGTTTGGAGATAAAGTACGTGATTGTGTAAAACAACACTTTGATGGGATATCTCAGTATTACATCTGGACATTTACAAAGAGTTTAAAACCAACCCCACTGAAATATTTGAATTACAACGTTATATTAATACAATCTTTTATACAATCTTTTATATAATAGATTTTAAGAAAATTAAAATGCCTGTTATTGAAAATGGAGTTCATCCAATTTTCTAGCACTCTAAATAAAAAAAAAACTATTACATGTATTAGTTATTTCAAATTTTCACAGTAAATACATTAGTGCTTATATCTGTTTGGAGATCTAGTATGTGATTATATTAAACAACACTTTGATGGGATATATCCATATTATATCTGGACATTTACAGAGTTTATAACCAACTCCACGCAAATATTTGAATTACATTATATGAATACAATCTTTTATGTAATAGATTTTAAGAAAATTCAAATGCCTGTTATTGAAAATGGAGTTCATCCAATTTTCTAGCACTCTAAATAAAACACTATTGCATGTATTATTTATTTCAAATTTTCACAGTAAATACACCAGTGCTTATATTTGTTTGGATATCCAGTATATGCTTGTAAGAAACAACACTTTAATGGGATATCTCAATATTACATATGGACATTTACAAAGAGTTTAAACCAACCCCAGTGAAATATTTGAATTACATCATTATATCAATACAATCTTTTATATAATAGATTTTAAGAAAATTCAAATGCCTGTTATTGAAAATGGTGTTCATCCAATTTGCTATCACTCTAAATAAAAAAAAAACTATTACATGTATTAGTTATTTCAAATTTTCTCAGTAAGTACATTAAAGCTTATATCTGTTTGGAGATCTAGTATGTGATTGCATAAAACAGCAATTTGATGGGATATATCCATGTTACATCTGGACATTTACAGAGTTTATAACCAACCCCACTGAAATATTTGAATTACATTATATGAATACAATCTTTTATGTAATAGATTTTAAGAAAATTCAAATGCCTATTATTGAAAATGATGTTCATCCAATTTGCGAGCACTCTAAATAAAAAAATATTGAATGTACTAGTTATTTCAAATTTTCATAGTAAGTACATTAGTGCTTATATCTGTTTGGAGATCCAGTATGTGATTGCATAAAACAACACTTTGATGGATATATCCATATTACATCTGAACATTTACAGAGTTTATAACCAACCCCACTGATTTTTTTGGTTTTGATTTGGTTTTGGAGCGCTACGGTCTACTGTTTTGCACACGAGGTCTAATGAGACCGGGAACTACTGCTTAAAGCCTATTCCGAATGGCTACGAACATCCATGCCACAGTGGGATTCGAACCCACGAACCCCTGTACTGAAGGCCAGCACCCTAACCAATCGGCCATCGTTCGGCTTAAAACCCCACTGAAATATTTGAATTACATTATATGAATACAATCTTTTATGAAATAGATTTTAAGAAAATTCAAATTCCTTTTATTGAAAATAGTTTTCATCCAATTTGCACGCACTCTAAATAAAAAACTATTGCATGTATTAGTCATTTCAAAATTTCACAGTAAATACATTAAAGCTTATATCTGTTTGGAGATCTAGTATGTGATTGCATAAAACAGCAATTTGATGGGATATATCCATGTTACATCTGGACATTTACAGAGTTTATAACCAACCCCACTGAAATATTTGAATTACATTATATATTAAAATCTATTATGTAATAGATTTAAAAAAAATTCAAATGCCCTTTATTGAAAATAGTGTTTATCCAAATATTGTTTATCCAAATTGTATGCACTCTAAATAAAAATCTATTGCATGTATTAGTCATTTCAAAATTTCACAGTAAATAAATTATGTAAACCAACAATGAAACTCTAGATAATTTTTGTTGTTGTGTATTTCATTTAGTAACTATAGCATTTGAAATAGGAATTTTCAAATATTATTTTACCATTTTTAAACAGTATAAAATTAATATTATTAATGTAATGTAATGAATTGATACGCCAATACATGATTACTATTATTAATGTAATGTAATGTTTTTTCTAATTACATTACTATTACATTACTATTATTTTAATACAACAGTATAACCCCTGGTATAACATTTCGGACATTTTTTTTATATTGTAATAGATGGATAATTTTACCTCATAATTATTGTTTATAAAAACACAAAGAACATTAATGAAACCTAATTTTTGTTGTTGTAAGCCTATGCGCAGTGTGTCAGATAATTAATTTTTATGAAACAAGCTCACTTTACATAAAAGTTATTATACTTTTAGAAACAAAGTAAATACGACAAAACTAATTGAATGAAAATAGAGAACAAATAATGAAAATCCCATGTCTCAAAAATATTTATTAAAAACATATGACAAGGCAAATGATCTCTTAAAGAGAGTCAATGAGTGATTCACAGCACAACTCTTATACATTTCAGTCTCAGACGTCAAAAGTCAAGGGGTAATTGAGTTGATTTATCTGTGTTATCACGAAAACATTCTCTCTCAAAGATATTTCACTTCAGCTGTTTCACTTATTCCCTGTCATTCCCTTTTCCAGGACCTGAAAATAGAAAATGTGAATCTATCTCTTGGATTGTCTGGGCACAAATTACAGCATTTAGATTTGAACGTCGACTTACGCTTTCCAACAAGTGCACTGTAGGGTACAATATTTAATCTGTCAGGAGAAAGGATTTCCTTTCTGGACAATGTGAAGGATTGCTTGAAATATAGCTGTACCCATTTTAGATGAAAGGAACTCAGATCATAGGTTTATAACATGACTAATTACCTATAAACTAGATTTCCTGTTATAAATATTACAAATAAACTACTACTTTAGGCAATGATATATAATTACTCTGGCATGTTTGGAAATAGCAATTGCCTCGTATTTCCTGTACTACAAATTTATAAATAAACAATTATTCTTCATAAAATACCTGATAAATAATATAAAAAAACTATTGCTACAATAAAATTGTTACTCATCGGATCAACTTCTGTTGATCATAGTTGTCAGAATCCACTGACTAGGGTTCCTTTTAATGTCCCTCTAATTAAAATATGGAAAAATTTCTTTACCTTTCATGTTGAATCACGGTGGTGTCAAGTCCAAGACAAAAAAATCTACTACTTCCATACGACACACACACCAAACATTTTATTCTTGCATTCTCTGCAAAAACTATAAAAAACATCACAAAAACACACTTCACATACTACATGTACTTATAATTCCATAGTTATATTATTTCCCCTGTAGAGCGCCCTCTAGTAAGAAAAATCTCTTTGGGTTGCAGACATAACAAAAATAATAAGTTTGGAATAAAAACATTTTATTTCAAAAAATCAAAATTAAAGATTTTTTATGGCACACATCCAAATATATAATTAAATACATTTATGTTGTTGTCAAAGTGTGATACAAAAATATGAACAAAATACATGTCAAATTCACTTACTATAATTATTTATATGCAAATACTTTTTAAGAAAAAAAGAGACATTTAAAATGACCGAATTCGATCAGGAATAAAAAATTGCTTTAATGATAAAAAAGTTACTATATATGTATATGTGTATACAATTTGGAGGATTGCTTGAAATACAACTTTATCCATTTTAGTTGAAAGGAACTCAGATCACAAGTTTATAACAGAACTCGTTACCTATCAAACATATCTCCTTTTACAAATATTGCAAATGAACTACTCCTTTAGGAAAGGATATGTAATAAGTACGGTATTTTGGGAAACAACAATTGTATCGTATTTTCTGTACTGAAATTTTATAAGTAAACAGTCATTATTCATAAGAATGCCTGATAAATATCCTAAAATAATTACTGCTATCATAAAAAATAAGTTTGGAATAAAACAATTACTTTAATGAAAACTAATTAAAGATATTTTGTATGGCACACACACAAATATATATCTAAATACATTTATGTTGTTGTCAAAAAGTAATACAAATGTATTAACAAAATACACGACAAATTCACTCATAATTATTTATGAACAAAACCTTTTAAACAGGAAAAAGACATTTAAAATGACCGAATTCAATCAGGAATACAAAATTGTTTTAATGATAAAAAAAAGTTACTATATGTGTATATTTCATAATATAATTATATTTTTGCATTTAAATAATTACCTTGTTTCATTTATACTGATTTTATATAGTATATTCTTCCTTTAAGAATTCCTAGAAGAACTTTTATTTTACAGTTTGATTTTTTTCATTCTTTATAAAACTAATTTTTTAAATCTCCCTCAGATTTTGATACAGCGTTTATTTTTCCGTTTGTTAAAAATCTGGGTTTGTTTTTTCGAAATATTCCTTTATTTGTTAGATTGTGTAATAACTAGGAACAAAGAAAAAAAGATTTAAACCATTCTACAAGTATAAACTATTAGATTTTTATATACTCGCTTCTAGGGCTGTGATTAACGTATCGTAAGAACTGGGTACTGAGCATAGCAAGAGAGCTGAAATGTGATCGTCTTTAATGTTCTCGCCGATTGCTTTCAGTTTATCTACCAATTCTAACAGTTTGTTTATATGAGTCTGCATATCTAACTTTTCTTCTAATTTTAGTCCATAGAGTTTTCTTAGTAGAAAAAGTTTACTAGACAGGTTCGATCTCTCGTGCACCTGTTTTAATTTATCCCAAGTCCCTTTGGCTGTGGTTTCATATTTTATGTAAATAATTTGATTATCTTCAATGAACAAATAATCATAGCGCGACACTGTTCCACAATTCGTATGGAGTTTTCTTACAAGGTTTTGTCAGTAAGCGATTTTGTATATAGTTTGCTGTGAGTATGGCTTCTGCCCAATATTTATGGTGCATGCCGGAGTCAGCTAGGAGACATCTCGTCATTTCTAACAGTGATCGGTTCTTCCTCTCACTTACTCCATTTTGGGATGGACAGTAAGGGACGGTTAATTCATAGAGAATACCATGCTTTGCTAGGTACTGTTGAAGTTCAGCGGCAACTCCGTGAAGCGGCAATATATCGCCAAATCTGTAAATTCTCTAATCCTTCTCTCTCTATTTTTTCAGATGTAGTTTTGTTCCGTCCCATGCTGGTAGCTGTTTTTATGTGATGTAAATTTGTAACTTTTTCGTTTCGTAATTAAATGTTTTTATATATCATAATTTAAATAGTTTCATGGTACCGTTCACATGCTTATTAGCGTACAACAAGTTCCTGGCGTTTCTCAAAGAGATCGAAACCGGAATCTACAATAAAAGGTAAGTGAACGATTTTTCACTACCTTAATTTTCTGCCTACCGAATCTATAAATCTAACATAAACAATGGCTTAAAAATTTAATTAAAGCTAAAGAAATTCTATATCTATTCTTTTCTATATAAATCCTTAACATACAGTTGATATCAGAAAGCACTTGGATAACGTCTAGTGCAGTAAAAATATTTTTAATAGCTAGTCTTGATTTATTTGATTTTTCTGAAAATATTTTGTATTTTCATCAAAATTCATTTCCAGCAGACTTTAATAATTTCCGTATTTTATTCAACATAATTATTAATACTCTTGAAAATAATACTGTGGAAAATTGATTCTTTTTTTAATTTAAGTTTTCTTGTTCCCTTATAATTGCAAAAAGGAAAACACAATTCCTGATTAGTAGTAGATTTTATCTATTAAAATATAAAACTAATTATATCAAAATTTATTAATAAACTTCCGTTGTAGTCTATTGTCAGCTTATTAAAAGAGTTGTTAAATGCAAAGCACTAATTTTCCTGAAGCTGTTAAGACTTCATTTCGACAATTTCCTTAATTCAATATAATAACATGCTATGGGAATTACCTAGACATTCTCTCTCATCTTTTGTGTAAAGGAATACACTGATATTACAAAACAAAGAGTTTTGATGGTATACATTAATATTAATATTAAAATTTAATAATGAATTTTAATTTCCTTTTCAAAACAAAGAATTCTTTTGTGGCAGAATATAACAAGTTTGGTAACACATTAACCATAAATATTGCATTTGCTGAAATATGTTTAATTTGAGGAAATAAAATTAACTCTTTCATTAGATCTCAGTTTACAAACATTAAAAGCCTATTCTGGAAATAAGTAATATCCTATAGATGCTTCATAATGAAATAAAATGTACTGAATTAAAAAATAATCACAGAATTAAATTCTGCATACACATAAATGCTCAGTTTGTGTCTGATAGGGATCATATTTTGTTCAAATTGTAAACGCGTTAGTAAGTAGTATATTCTGAGAGTGCAGTTACTGCCCTAATAGTAAAACAGAAATTTTAAGCTGTTTTTAATATATCTGGGTAGTTTCAAAGCTTCATTTTCAACCAAATTGTTGATTTTTCAAGTAAAGTATTATAGTCTAAACAAATTTGTGTTTTATTTAAACTCATAGAATAAGTCATATTTGATAGAGGAATTATTTTTTCGTAATGCGGAAGTAAAATTCTTACTTTGATTACTTATTTTCTATCAGTATGATTAAAAGATTATGATTAAAAGCTCATATGTAGGCAAAACCTACTAGAAATAATCTGAAGATTTTCTTAAGAAAGTACCATTTTCTTAAGAAAATCTTCAGAAATGTGAAGATTTTTTTTAGATTTAATTTTTCTTAAGATTATCTTAAAAATTTGTTCAGATATTTTGAATTTATTAAGGTGAATGAAATGTATCTGAAGATATTCTTAAGAAAATGTTAAGACAATTTGCAGAGTAACTTTATCTTTAAAATAAATTAATAACTAATAAGAATTTTTTCAGCGATACAAATAATTTGAGATATTCTTCAGAAAATAAGATATTCTTCAGAACTTAATAAGTGGTTTTAAGGTGTTAAAAGATAGAATTTAAAATGTTTTTTTGCAAAATACAGTGTTATCATCAGCAATTATGCAAATTACAGTATTTCTTTTTTTTTAATTGAAACACAAACTTTGTAATAAGATATTTTAAAATGATAGTAATTAAAACTTTTTAATTATTTTTTCCCCAAAAAATATAATAAAATAATCAGATATTGAAAAATTAATAAAATGTTTTATTTTGCTTAAAATTATTTCACATAAATCATTGTGGTATCATGTGTTTTAACATACATGTTTATTTTATTTTTTTATCCATTTTTTCATTACTTATTTAAAAACATAAGTATATATATTAATGAAAATTCCTCTAAATTATATTTATATTAATTTACTATTTATCTTTTCTAAATATATTATAGAATAATTTAATCAATTTTAAATCAATGTGCTTTAACTTTTTAATAAGTTCATTTATTTAAGACTGAAATATCCTAACTAAGGTTTAAAAAAAGTATGCTGGTATCCCAGTTTTAATTCTAATTCTGGTTTTATATTATTTTACTTTATTTTTAATAATCTAATGTGTAATGTAATGTCTAATAATCTAATTGGTGCTAGATCTAATCTTTGTATGTGTCTTTACTTTTTTTGCACATTTACAGCCAATTTCTTTATAGAATTGCATAATCGTTATCCTTGAATCGCCATTCAGTCTAGCGTTTGTTTACATCGCGCCATATGTGTAACGATCCTATTTGGCTTGGTGATTTCCTTATTTTTTCTTGCATTTTGCAAAAAAAATGTTTACTTAAAATTTTATTCTGTGGTATTAAAATCGAACATAGATCTCCATATCTTCCTTAGAAAAAATACCCTTCATAAAAAAAAAATTTTATGGAAATCGGCATACAATTATGTCGATTGATTTGTATGATCAACCGTAATACAATATCAAACTCAGTAGTTTGATCCGAATACAAATTCAGCCTGTAATACTCCATTTACTACTAATTCTTCAAAACTTGATTCTAATAAGCTGACATTTCTAATGAATCTTTTATTGAATGTAATTCTGAACTCTTTAGAAACCGCATCTTCAATATTCGAACATTAATGTTTTTCAACAGCTTCAAAAGTGGATTAGGCCTATCAGAAGATACGATATTTGGTATATGTTAAACCTTTAGCACTATAGTGCAACTTTTGCAAGTTTTAAAAAGGATTTTTCTCACCTGAAAAGGGTGGCAATAAATGGTTTCAAGGTTGTGTGATCATATAAACAATTACTGTGTATGGAAGATTAATAGAAAAAGTACACAAGAGGAAAAACAACTATTCTGCATGTTGAAATTATTCCTACTTAGTAAAGTAATTCTTAGAAGAAAAAAATATAAAATATGCTATTAAAGACAGCAGATTGAATACAGCTAGTGAAGTTACAATGTGACTACAGGTTGGTAAGTGGTGTGACAATGGATGGAAATTGTGTTACATATCTATAAATGACTGTATCAGTTGCTTATCAACAGTATAGTATTAGATATTGAAATAATCTGATACTTTTGCATTTGCAGTTTAATGTTACTGGCATGGCAATTTGTTGAGCAAAAAAGTTAATAAATTCAATGTGTTGCAAAATCATGGAGAAGCTGTAAAATCATATCATAAGATTTTTGATTCAGTATGCAATACATTATAGGCATAGGAGTTTCATACGATAGGATATTGCAGAAAAGAGGACACAACTGATTGTGTAAATTTCGACATTCAAGTAGATATTGTTATAGATTGTGAAATATATAAATACTGCCATGAATTTCAGAAAACTGCAGCGGATTCAGGAAATGAATCTAGTATGAATAAGTGTATAAATTACATTAAAAATTTTCAGACAAATACTAGTTAAAAAATAACAGTAAATCTTTCGTTACACTACTTTCTACATTTTCGTAATGTAGATTAGCCTAAAAATAACTCAGTTATTAATGTTGATATGAATATATGAAATAATCAGCTAATATTAATAAGGAAAACGTTATATTTTGAACTTTTATGCAGCTGTAAATGCTTTCAAACTTCTAAAAAATAATTATCTGATATTACCTTTTAACCTGTTTCATTGACATACATTACTGTTTACTTTTGGGATATAATTTGCAAAAGAGAGTTGCTTTTCAGTAAAAAGTCTGTTTTATATACATGCAATATTTTTGTAATGGTGGAAAATGATGCTACTACATCCTCAATTAAGAAAAGAAGTCTTTAAAGATCGTGTGACCATACACAAGCTTTTTGCCTGCAGTTAGATGGTATCGATTGCCAGTTTTTGTCATTCATCACTATTTGTCACGCGACTAACATATTTTATCAGCAAAATATCTTTATGATACTGAAAATTTCTTTAAACAGAATAAGAAAAACCTAACAAAAAATTTTCAGAAAGTTTTCTTGAATATACTAACACATTGATTGATGATTTAGACAGCAAATGAAGTCTCTGGCGACACATCTCTTTCAAAATATAAGAGAAAAATGGATTTATCAAAGTTTACTTATAAAATTGGAGAAAATGTGTATTGCCTTAATAAAAGGGTGTAACGATTTGATTCTTTGTATTCAAAAGATAAAAGCATGGATTCCCAGTAGATTTTGTTGCACTGGTGTGCTATTTTAGTGCTATGTAAGACTATTTGTAGAAATGGATGCACATTATTATTAAGTAATTTCCTCATTAACTGGCTAGAGTAAACTTTATGTTTTTTTTTCAGAGTAGATCCCATAAGATGTTTAAAGTCTCTAAGAAGGTATTACATTTTATTATGGAAAATAAATTTTGGTCTGGCTTTCTCAAATGGAAAAATTCACCATGCTGCCTATTTTATCAATAATAATAGGTGCTGTATTGTTACGAAATTAAATAATTATGTATACATTCAAAATTTTATATTAATAGAGTATTTTACAGTTCGCTGTCAAAAATTGCAGTTTTTACATAAGACGTAGATTAAGTAATGAGATTATTTTATAGGCATGTGAGTTTTTTTCATTTTTTAACGACTAAAATGACACTAGTACAGTTATACATCACAAGAAGTAATAAATATCAGATTTCTTTTGAACTTGCATAACATGGTCTATAATATAGTATACAGGGTGTCCCAAAATGACCGCATAAACTCTGCACAGCTAGATTCCTTGTTGGGAGTACATAGAAAATGCCCAAAGAAGCGTTCCTGTACGATCCATAGTTTAAAAGAAAAATATGATAAACAAAGTATGATGTCACTTCCGATGCAAATAAAACACTTTATTGTACATATCAACAGTATATGCACGGTCATACTCCCCAACAGTTCGTAAGGTATCTCCATTACATCGGCCGTACTTCAGATACATATCGTAGTAGTCACGAAAGGAATACATGGGCACCATACGAAGACTACCGACAGCTGCGAGATGCAGCCTTTTAAATACCACTTCAACGGCTGCTTAACGTCATTCCATGGCTCGCGCGCATGCACAACGCGATATACGCTGGGAACGTTTTAAACATTATCGTCTGGAAAGATATGCAAATACTTTTGTTGACATGTCCAATCAGGTTTTTTTTCTCTCACCGGCGGTGACGTCATATTTTTTTCCGCAAACTATGGATCGTACAGGAACTTTTCTTTGGGTAGTATGTATGTACTCCCTACGAGGAATATAGCTGTGCAGAGTATATGCGGCCGTTTTGGGACACCCTGTATAATACAGTTATTGAACACTAGCCTTTAGAGGGACTTATATAGATTAACTGTTTCTGCAATTTAGCATTTCTTGTCTTGCAATTGTTATATTTCATCTGCAAAATACTTTTTCTAGCATGGATTGCGCATGAGTATTCATTAGGAAAAGGATATATATAGCCAGATAGAGAAGAAGAAGATGCATGGTTTTATATGGCAGGATTTCCGTTCATTTGTTTAGTTAAGTTAAATACTGCAAAGAATGCTAACATAATGATATTGTGATCCACATAACTGATTTTCAGTGAGTGTATTTTAGTCTATAGGATGTAATCATGTATATATTGCAATACACATACATGTATATATTGAAATCACTTTCCCTAAAGCAATGGAATGAAACACGTCGTATCATCCACCAGTAAAGACTGCTACAGAAACTTCAGTAGTCCAATGCTGCCAACTTGTAAACCCTCTATTAGCTTTCTTAAAATGATTATTTGCCTTGTTGTCCCGTGTTGATAAGGAAAATTTATACATAACGCCTTAATACATTGTGCTATACATAACGGCTTAACACATTGTGTGCGGGTACATTTCGCAGCGGGATTGTTCCGAGAGCTGGCGTTTTGCTCGTAAATTTAATTATTCAGTTAAATCTCAATAGATCGAAAATTATTCAACTTTTTAAGCAACTTTTCGTATTTTATATTGAAATACATAAACAAATATATATATAAATACAAATATATGTATAATATATAAACACACACACAACCTGTGATCAAATGTATAATGGTATTTATTTTGATTGCATTGTGTAAAAGTATTTTAGTACTAAATTTAACCACAGGTTCTGAGAAACTAGAGACATAAGATATGAAAATAAACTAAAAGCTAAATTAAAAGCATCTGAAACCAGCTTAAAGTAAAAAAAGTAAATTTATTATAATGATATGTAACCCTCTATGTACACACAAACTGATTCTATCTTCATAAAATATAGTTTATCAACACCTTCAAAATTAGGTGTCACTCTAAATTAGTTCTTACAATAATTTTTCATCATTTAAGTAATTATGTGAATATACGAGAGAGGACCTAATCTCAATTTCAAAATGTATGTAAAAAAGGGGTACCTTTGTGAGTTAATATGGTGTGCCCGGAAAACTGCTGGTTGATGGCTGATCAGGATTGGGTATGTATGGATCTTCCGCCGGTCTGGTAAGGGCTTCCTTCTGAGTATTCGGGATGCGGCCTCGATATTTGATACAGGAACACTTCCCGTCGGACTTGTCTTCTTGACTGGACTCTTGAACACGTTCCGTCGGACTTCTCTCCTCGTCTGCACTCCCGTACACCTTTTTTTTAGATTTTTTTTTTATTTTATTAATTTCATCCTTGTCCCATCTACCTTTTTATTTTCCAATTAGGATGATTGTAAGAATCTAATTGGTATGCTTAAATCCCGCCTTGAGACCGCCAACGTGGAAAACCATATCCCTTCTAATTGGGCACTGTCCCTTACGGACTCCTAAATAACTCCACAAAGGTACATTCTTATTTATCGTCAAGTGCGGAGACGGGATTATAATTTGGGACTGGGATTAGAACCCCGCCCGAGACCACCGTACAAGACAACAATATCCGTAGAATATAATTTTATGGTCCTCTGTCTTTTGCAAAGATGTGATGAGGTCAGATTTAGATCTCGAGCATTTTACTTCTTGTATGAATGAATCAATTATATTACTGATCTAAATCGCCTCATCACAGTTATGAATCAGTATTCTTAATATTTGTGAATAATGTTGCAGTAAATTTTAATCATTTATGTTTCCGAAGTAAAAATTAGGTACACTGCGTGTACAATACTATATATACATAAGATGTGTGTGATTATCAAATTGAGATACAGAGTTTCCCCAAATTCTCAACTCACGCCAGGACACTGACTGAAGGAGAACATTTTTGTATAAATTAAATAAATCAATCCCAATTAAAAATACTGAAAATCAGTTAACGTAAAAGTAAATTAGGTATAATTTTTTGATTTTCATCTGCATATACAATACTATAAATACATAAGACGTGTGTGACTATCAAATTGAGATACAGAGTTTCCCCAACTTCTCAACTCCCGTCAAGACACTCACTGAAGGAAACACATTTTTGTATAAATTAAATAAATCAATCCCATTTAAAAATGCTGAAAACCAGTTAAATTAAATATAAATTTAAGTTAGTGAACAATTTGGCTACATTTTAAAATATTTGAAATGCATTATTTTTCATTTTCTCTCTAGTTTTGCCATGGTTTATCTTTAAAATATCTATTAAGTATTTTGATATTATGTTTAGGACAGATTAAACATTTACCTTAGGAGGAACAACTTTGTATCGTTAAGTTGATATTTCTTTTATTTTACAACCAAGATATTTTAAAGTAATGAAAGCATAATAAATGAAATAATAATTGTGGAAATTAAAAAAAAAATAACACACATACTTATTTTAATGTATGTTAGGAGATTTTTTTAAAACTTTGCAAGGAAGAATGAGGTCTTTTGGAAATTTTTAAGAGTTAATATAGGTTTCCACAAATAATACATTTTATACATAACTTGATCACGAAAATTCATATCATTAACTTAGATAGTCTTTAATTTATGTGTGAAAAGTATCTTGACTGTAATGTTGCTGTTAATTAAAATGAACATAGTACCTATTGAGCTAAAATGTATTCAGTATAAAAATATTTTATTTGTTTAGAATAAAGCAGAAATTTCTGATGTTTAGAGTAAAATTTTCTGAATCATCGAGAGTAGTCAACAGATAAGTTTAAGACGTTATAGTTATTTTACGCAAATATTATTTTATGATTTCTTTTACTAGTAAAAATGTATATATATCTTGTGTTACAGCAAAAGCTTTTCAATCGACTTATTTTAGCACAAATTAACTTGCAAGAACGCCTTTAACTGGCTGAGAACTTTTCGCTATCACACAAAAATTCCGTGTATTCTTCATCGGAAAGAGGAATCTGATATTTTTCTAACATATAATTTAATAATTTAATAATTTTAATCACTTAAGTTTTTTATTTATCTAACATTATGAAAGTTATTAAACATGTAGCAATCGAATGAAGATTTAGTTGTTAAAGGAATTTGTTAGATGAAGAAACAAAGTATGCACAAAAACACAACATATGTTAACAAATTTAGAAATCCATTTACTCACAAAATAACTTTGAAAAATTGATATTTTTGATAATTTATATTTGATAACACTTTTGATATATTAATTGAATTGCTATTTTTATATCACAAAGAAATTAATTATTTTTGTTATTCGGTGACATCATTTATATAAACAGTAACGATATATTTTTTATAACGTGATAAAATATGATTTTTTTTTACTTTTACTTTATTAATCGTTTTTAGTCTCATTTATTTTTTAAATGAGAGATACATTTGAAGTTTCAGTTTGCAGAATAAAACATATATTTTACTTCAATTTGAAAAAGGAATTTAATTTCTAATAAATAAATTTAAAAATTTACATTTCGGATACGAAAATTTCATTTTTTTTCTTTTGATGTGTATTTTCTATGTTATTTAAAAATAATGCTTCAAATGACAAAATTATGTTTTTATAGATGAGTAACTGAACTGAGTAATTAAAAACTTATATAAAATTTTTTAAAAAGAAAATAACGCTTAGTTTTATGATGAATTAAAGAAGTTGTTTGTTAAAATTAAGATTTTGTGTCAGAAAATTTTTCATAAAAAATTTTTTCCTTTACAGATTTATTAAGATACGAGATGCAGAAAAAAATAGCACATGTGAAGAGTTAAAATAACTCTACCTGCAAACAAATTAAAAGCTATAATCATAAATATATATATTGCATGTTAAATACATTCCACACAAATAAGAGACAGGAAAATTGCTTTCAAGACGAATTATTTAACCACTGAAGCAATGTTTTTTTTACTTTATTATGGAAAAGATGTACACATCACATTTCTTTAGTATCTGTAACCACAAAAATAATTTTAATCAAAGATTGTACATCAGGGTCTCAGAACCTCCGTAGATGTAACAATAAGTTACATTCGGTTCAGCTTTTTTTTTATCTCTTCCCAAGAGCTACCGTCAAACACAAACAGAACAAGACCGATTTGAACTAGAAGAAACTTCAGACTTCTCCCAACCAATAGAAAAGCATGTTGGTTTGGAGGGATTCTAACCCCTTCGTTCTTGAGTGGACCCCTGTTTTATCTCTGCTGGACAGTCTGATTTTTTTAGAGGACAAGGTTGTTACCAGAAAAAAGAAGAGGCTGAACACTGCTGGGAGCGACACGAGGAAAAGGAAGAGTGACGCCATATTTTCGCTAGACCGATGCCAAGTCGAGAGGAAACTTCCATATCTATAAATGATAAGTTGTATTCCTTATGTATTTAATTATATAAAATCATTTAATCAAGACATATTTGTCCATGTGTTTGTTAATAAGTATTAGTTTCTTCTTTATCAAACTATAAGCCAATGTAACATTATTTTTACAGTAGACTAAAAGTAGGTTTTTATGAGCTATTCAACTTTTGTAGTATGTTTTAGGGAATTTTTAAAATCTTCATTCATTCATTCGTTGTGAAATATGACTGAATATATGTTACATGTTAAATGCATCACACACCAAAAAGAGAAGGGGAAATTCCATCTAGAAGTAATTTTTGATCTGTACCAATGATATTTGTTTGCTTTACTATGGAAAAAAGTTACACAGCATATTTCTTTACTGTCTATAACCACAAAACCTTTTCCCCAAAACTATATATCAGTTGTTCAGAACTTCAGTAGACTAAAAGTAGCTTTTTATGAGCTATACAATTTTTGTAATATGTTTTAAAAAATATTTAAAATCTTCATTCATTGTGAAATATAACTGAATATATGTTACATTTTAAATGCAACACACACAAATAAACGAGAAGAAATTCCTTCCTCAAGTAATTTTTTATTTGTTGCAGTGATGTTTGTTTTCCATAGTATGGAAAAAATTATACAGCATATTTTTTGCTATCTTTAACCACAAAACATTTTCTTCAAAACTGTATATCAGGCATTCAGAACTTCAGTAGACTAAAAATATTTTTTACGAGCTATACAACTTGTATAGTATGTTTTAGAAATTTTTTAAATTTCCATTTATTCTTTGTGCAATATGACTGAATATATGTTACATGTGAAATACATCATACAGCAAAAACAGAAGAGGAAATTCCTTCCACTATTAATTTTTTATCTGTTGCAGTGATGTTTGTTTTTCTCACTATTTAAAACTTTACACAGCATATTTTTTTTTACTATCTTTAACCACAAAACCTTTTCCCCAAAACTGTATATCAGGCATTCAGAACTTCAGTAGACTAAAAGTAGCTTTTTATTAGCTATACAACTTTTGTAGAATGTTTTAGAAAAGTTTTACATTCTTCATTCATTCATTGTGCAATATGACTAATATATGTTACATGTTAAATGCATCATACACCAAAAAGAGAAGAGGAAATTCCTTCCACAAGTAATTTTTTATCTGTTGCAGTGATGTTTGTTTTCCTCACTATGGAAAAAGTTACACAGCATATTTTTTTACTATCTTTTACCACAAACTTTTTTCCCAAAACTGTATATAATGCATTCAGAACTTCAGTAGACTAAAAATAGCATTTTATAAGCTATACAACTTTTGTAGTATTTTTTACGGAATTTTTAAAATCTTCATTCATTTATTGTGCAATATGACTAATATATGTTATATGTTAAATACATCATACACCAAAAATAGAAGAGGAAATTTCTTCCACAAGTTATTTTTTATCTGTTGCAGTGATGTTTGTTTTCCTCACTATGGAAAATATTACACAGAATATTTTTTTTTACTATCTTTAACCACATACCTTTTCCTCAAAAGTGTGTATAATGCATTCAGAACTTCAGTAGACTAAAAATAACTTTTTATGAGCTATACAACTTTTGTAGTATGTTTTAGAAAATATTTAAATTTTTATTCATTTATTGTGCAAAATTACAAAATATATATTGCATGTTAAATTCATCCCACACAAAAAAAAGAGAAGGGGAAATTCCTCCATAAGAAATATTTTTATCTGTTGCAGTAATGCTTGTTTTCCATACTATGGAAAAAGTTACATAGCATATTTCTTAACTATTTAACCACAAAACATTTCTCTAAAACTGTATATCAGGCATTCAGAACTTCCGTAGACTAAAAGTAGCATTTTATGACCTATAGAACTTTTGTAGTATATTTTAGAGAATTTTTAAAATCTTCATTCATTCATTGCGCAATATGACTGAATATATGTTACATGTTAAATGCATCATATACCAAAAAGAGAAGAGGAAATTCCTTCTACAAGTAATTTTTTATCTGTTGCAGTGATGTTTGTTTTCCTCACTATGGAAAAAGTTACGCAGCATAATTCTTTATTATCTATAACCACAAAACCTTTTCCCCAAAGCTGTATATCAGGCATTCAGAACTTCCGTAAACTAAAAATAGGTTTTTTACGAGCTATACAATTTTTGTAGCATGTTTTAGAAAAATCTTTATTCATTCATTGCAAAATGATTGATAGTTTTATAGTTTGGGAATAAAAGGGAACCAGGGAAGAATCAAAGTAAAGGAGTTTATCAGAGTTTCATCAATCTATTTTACTTGCTGACATGCAAGAACAGATAAATCCTTTTATTCAGGCACTAAAATGTCTAAAAAACGGTCTTATAAATACTCGGCCCACGGGTTCGTTTATTTCTTGACAAATGATGAAGCGCAAAAAACGGTGGATATTTGTAATGGTTTAAAGCTGTTTTCTTTTTCACTTACTAGTATATTTTTCTATGCATTATTGCCACCCAGATAAATTTTGCATTTTGACATATTTCTGATATGGTTGTAAGTATATCTAGACCTTTTATTTAATCTCGGTATAATACTTCCTATTTTTTTATTTAAAATGTTTTAACCGGTAACTATATTTATCATATTTCTTAGTATAAAATATAATATATTTTTGGTTATGTAATGAATTTCAGTAATGTTTATATAATATATATATATATATATATATATATATATATATATATATATATATATATATATATATATATATAATATATATATATATGTATATATATATATACATATATACATATATATATATATATATATATATATATATATATATATATATATATATATATATATATATATATATATATATGTATGTATATATATATATATATATATATATATGTGTGTGTGTGTGTGTGTAATAATATCAATATCTAAACCCTAAAGCGTATTCCAAAATTATCCCTTTTCCCCATTCATTATTCTAGATCTTAATTTCTTCTCTTTATATTAACCATATTTCCCAGCCATCCAATTTAAACGAGGATGTTTTCATTCCTTCAGCGTAACCCGAAATTCTTTCTATGATTCCCAAAACAGAAAATGATATAGCTGGCATTTTAATTAGGAAGTTATAACTCTCATAGGAAAAATCTGTAATGATCAGCAGTAATGCTCCTCTGAGACGCCACACTTTGCAGATGGCTCCAGTCAAAGGTTACTTTCTATAAGCAATTAAAACACTTGCCTCAGCATTTTCCCACACACGGGTTTTAGCCGTCTCTCGCAGAAGGTTGGCATTACTATTACTGAGAGATAGCGTTCTCACACCGTCAGGTTCAGACGTCTCTGGATTCTGTGCAATTTTTATAGGATGAAATAAAAGTTAAGTTCGGCCACGACAAATGATGTGCTTTTTTCTAACGGACGGTTAGCGGGACACTTGGCAGCCCAGCATGCCCGGGCTGAGGAAAATAATAGGGGCAATTTTAAAATGAGTTTTTAAGTGTAAAGTTCGGGGACAGTGAGACCCCTGGACGATTACATTAGTCGACATGATCTACCTGTGTTTTCACAAATTTCGTGAAGACTTTGTGCGGTGAAACTAATGCATTTCGAAGCCATACGGATAAAACTTGCGAACTTTTAGTGACTGTGGATATCGAAAATAGCATAAGTATTTCCTATCAAGATAACTCAGACCTGTACTACCATTGATGAACATGAAGACCATGGAAGCCCCCATCGACTGCAAAGAGTGTTTCAAGAACTTCGAAAAACCAATTTGAGTTGTTTCCGTGACATCCGCATCGAGTTCCCTGCAATGCACCTTCCACATCGAGTTCGCAGAGTTCCTGCCGAGTTCCGGTTCAAGCCACCAAAAGAACTCTTCGGACAAGGATATATCAACCCACCGATTTTCTAGGCCATGCTTGAAATTTTAAAATCTTAATTTTCGGTAAAAATGCAGTGAAATAAAAAGAAAAAAAATGTTTGTGAAATTTGAAAATTTAAAAGTTATTCAAGTACAAGCTGTATAAAATATGCAGTTTCATCGGATAAAATTAAATTACTTCATGCACTAATTTTCATCATTCAAGGTAAAAATTTTATATTTAAATTTAATTGTGTTTTTAGAATTTATAGTTTAAAATTTCTGTTCTTTAAAAAGTATTTAAATTTGTTTAAATGAATAATATTTCTTGATATGTGATAATTCTTAAAAAATGTGCATGGTTATTTCTCTGATTTGATTCATAATACTAAAGAAATGATTTAAGAATAATTTTGTTGATTTTATATTAACAGTGTGAAAATTTAATAATTATGGTTTATTTTTACTATGCAAATTATGCGTAAACAAGAATCAAGAAGCTTAATTTTGTGAACAATCAAGCATCAGGACTATTTATTGTTTGTAAAAGAAATTATTTTAATAATTATTGATAATTATTGATTGCATTTGATTTTAAATTTCATATAGAAATTCAATGATAGAATTGAAAAATATTTAAATTTGAATTGTTATTTATATTGTATTAATTATTTACGATCTTCGGTGGTTTCATTTATAAATTTTGTTTACATAAATTTTCTTAAGTTCAATAATATTTTGTTTTTAAATGTGGTTTGAAAAATTGTGTGTGTGAACTCCCAGGCTAATTTAATAATTTGATTAGGAATTAAAAATTTTGATTTAATAGAAATATAATTATTATTTTGTGATCCGCCATGTCGGATGTGCTCGTCTACATGGGAGAATTTTTGAGAACGGAGAAAACTTTATTTAATTCCGATAGCGCGCGATTATTCTATGAATCCAATAATATGTACTGGCTGTGACCTTCGGAAGGAGGAACTCTTTCGAAGCAAAAATTAGGCCAAGCTTTCATTGGAGCGCATCTGTCTAAAATCTTCTAAATTGTTATGACGTTGCAGTTTCGTTCTCAACTGACTTGCTTAAATTATATCAACCAAATATTAAGAACTGTACCTTCTATAAAAGTTGTTTTCTAATTTTCATCACGGTTAATGAGCATTAGAAGAGTTAGTGAACTGATATTCCGTTTCACTTTTTGAGAGATGATAGCCATGTGTTTTAACTTTGTACGTTGTGAAAGAAGATGTTTTGATTCGATTTTATGAACTGAAAATGTATTTTAAATTCTTTACGATGCGAAACTGTTTCTACGGTCTGACCAGATGTTTCGACACTTAGGAACTGAAGGATGTTTTGGCACTTTCTGAGTTGAATGATGTTATGATTTTTGCGGTGTATGGTCTTTGACTTGAAAGGCCTGTGCTGAGTACGAATTATAAAGAAACTAAATACCGATGATTTTATCTTTAATTTTTTTATCCACTTATTATTCACTGTTTTTTATTCACTTATTTTATCATTTATTATATTCTGGTATTTACTGCTTTTTATAAGTTTGAATTGTTTTTAAATGATATTCAGTTTAAGTGTTTTATATTTTACATATTATATAATTTTCGTTATTTCTTTTTATATTATTAACAAATGTGTATTAAAGTTATTTAATTTATATATTATTGTAAAAGGAATGTTAAAGACTGATAATGTTGACAGTACAGGAAGAAGTTGTTTGAAAAGTTTTATTATGATGGTTAAAATTTATTAAAGTATAACTTGAAGGAATGTTTGTTAGAATTCTCAGTGTGGAGTTTAGTTTTTTTTTTGTCCGGAGCCTTTTTGCAGAGTCAGCGGATAGCCAATTGAGTGAGTCTCTTGTCGTTCTTGCATTTTCACCCCCTTTAGACCATGAGCGAGTTAAACCGCCATTCGTCTAAAGACTGGCCCTGTTTCTCCGAGACATTTTTACAAGATATGGAATTGTTTGGATTTTACGCTCCATACTGAAAATGATTGAAAGCCGATCAGGACGTTGGGAGTTTGTCGACCCACGATCCTTTGATCCTTGGAAGTAGTTCATAAAAGTTTCAAGATTTTATACTAAATTTAACCCGTTTTATCCCAATTTATTTATTTTGTTCAGATTTGAGTAGAATCATGTTTTCTAAAGTTAACTCAACCTAAACAAACTAAATATAACAAAATTTGAAAAAAATATATATTTCATATAAGAAATCTGACCCTCCTCTAAATAGGACAGTGGGATAAAGGGGATAAAATTTTCATTTACATGTTTTCCTGTTTTATTCAAAAATAAAAAGTGATTTCCCAGTACAAAATTTTACTGTAATTGAATATTAATATTTTATTTACAAAATAGTTCAATTTTCAATTGAATTTCCCTTTAATCTTGGTGGAAAGGTCCAAACCAAGCCTGATGAAGTGTTTTGTCACATTTTCCACAGTATGTTTTGGGTTTTCCTTTGCAGCCCTTTGACAACGAAGTTGTTTTCCTCGCTTTAGTAAAAAATGGTCAACACTATCTTTTCTGACATCTCCTTTTGCCCCAGAAGGTACAGTAGAGATCTTAGGTCTACCTCTTGTTTTTATCACAGATGTTTTTAGACAAACTGTTGTTACAACTCTTCGGAACTCCTTTAAGTTTAGGGTTTCATTTTTGTTGAGAGTTTTGTGAATTATTCATGCGTTTACCATAGCCCTACCCAATGAATGTATAAAAAGTGTCCAGTACCACTTTTTAGTACGAATTTTAATGGATTGATTGGCTGGACTTTATTGTCCAACCAACCAGTCGTGGTGATCCACACAGCCCATATGCTTGTTGTAAGAATTTATCAAATTCGGTATCTTCACGTTAACTTAAAGAGTCCAAATCTCATAAAATTATTATTGAGTATGACAAGCAAAGGTTTTACTTTGAAGAATCGATCTTGGGCATGCTGACTACAGTTCCATTGTCGACAAAGTGTAAATAAGTTTTTAACTTTTGGAAGCAGTTTCTTGACGTGGCATTTTCACGAGGGTAATACCAAGGTCTTCGGCGTCTAACCAGTAGTCATGTTTACAGGTATTTGAATGATAACAAGTTAGAAGCAAAATCCCTACAAAAACACGTATTTCATCAGCAGTGATAAAGAAATCAAGTTCATATTTTAAATCTCTTGCATATCGCACAGTTTCTTTTATAGTGAGATCGAAAACTTCACTGGAATAAAATTGCTCAAAAAGCTCTAATGGAATTTTGTCTTTCACTTCAGTTTTCATCTGCTTGAGAAAGTCACTTGCAGTTGATTTAGCCTGTATTTTCCATTTTGTGTATTGCTTTGACTTATTTTTTATCCAAGATGACTGAAGTCGTTTAGCCCTTTTTTGTTATTTGTTGTTGAAAACTAGATATTGTGGATGATTCAAGCTCGAAAGTATCTCCAGTTCTAACCTCCAGAGACCCAGAAACATCGTTTATAATAATATCACGAGTATTTACTGCATTCTCATTCTCTTCATCTTTGTCACTTAGTTCACTAGCATCTGGTGGTAACACAGCAATTTCAACGTAGCTCTCATCTGAATCTCAAATATTTAAGTAAATCCAATGTTTCCTCTAACTT
>CM063504.1:6003203-6008203 GCA_032207245.1 Pardosa pseudoannulata
TTGTCTTTATTGGAGACAGCTGTTATATGAATTTATATCTAGATAAGAGACTAGTGAAGCTTTCTATCCACAAATGTTTCACTGCCTAACTGGTAATAAAATAATATAATAACTTTTTTATACAAATCTTATTAATTTCTTATTTATAATAAGAACTATAATGCAGTACTTTTTTCAATAAGTTGACTAGTTAGCTTTATATTTTTTCTGAATTTTTTTAAAGAGTGATGACAATTTTAAGATAACTTCTAGAAATGCCTCAGTGACTTTATATTGGATAACAATAATTTCATCATTCTGTATAATCCAGAATCTGGAACTTACAACTTTTGGTTTGAAATTTAAATATTCGATTCACTTTTTGATAAACGATAATCATTTAATTCCCTCTAAGTCTGCTTCCAATTTCAGTAAAATGCAAAAATATCTTTATATAGTAAAATTCTTCGACAACAAGACTTTTGGAAATATGAAAATGTTCATTAATTGTGAAAATTTTATGTTCAGCTTTATTGGATGCTTTAATTTTTTAGGTGTGTCATAACGCTAAAACATTGTTTAAGAAGTTGTGTCCTTGAAAATATTGTTCTTTTCTGGTACTGAATAAACTATAATATTTTTCGCTATTAAACTATCAGGAAATGAAGCAATACATTGTTCAGTGTATAAATATAAATGTCTTAGAAAAGAGGAAAAACTGCAATTAAAGGGAGTAAAACATATTCAGATGTAAGTATTTGATTAAATAATTTAGGTAATCTTTATAAATAGAAATGAAATATAAATATGTATGAAGTAGAAGCAAATCACTTTATTCCGAATATATAAATTTTATAGGGACACAATAACATCACTGACTTATCTGCTGCAAAAATAAATAAATAGATAAGAAACAGTTTTACATTGTTATCATGATTAAGAAGCAAACATTTTTATAGTAAGTGTATATTCAGAAAGTCACTTAAATTTGTAAAAGTTCAGTATGTGAAATAAGGGCTTCAGAGAGGAGTTATATACTTGGTATTTAAAAAGACAAATTAAAAAGTGTATAAACACTTATTAAATAACCATAAATCAATTTTAAATTATCATAGTTTTCTTTAATTTTAATTGAAGATTTTCTACTATGTTCTATTAAAATCTACTTTATTAATATTAGGAATGTCTTAATTAAAATCACCTAAATTAAGTGTTAAGAAAACTGCATCCAATGTTAAACCTTCTATTCTGGCAAGATCATTTCTATTCATAGGTATATTTATGTGAATGTATACTTCATACAGCGGTATTCTTTATAAAAATAAAGCATTAAAATATTTAGCAATATCTAATTGTGCATAAATATGAAGATTTGTCACGATCTTAAGATTTCTTGTTGACAATGGTAAAACTTCTTTAAAAAACATCATTTTGATATAGTGTATTATGCTACACTTAATAATATATTTTATAGTGATGAGATATTTCCATACATCCGTCTCCTATAACACAGAGTTGTTCTGGTTGCTGACTAGTTTATTATTCAAGCATTGTTTAAAGCTATTTCTTGTATTAAGACAGCATAATTTAAGCTTCGTATATTAAATCCAAGTCTACAACGTGGACGCGAAAAACGGTAACAAGCATAAAATATTGTCGATAATACTAATAAATTACAGGTTGACTCATACTTAAAGGTACAAACATATGGATGGTTTGTGTGTTTGTATATATATATATATATATATATATATATATATATATATATATATATATATATATATATATATATATATATATATATATATATATATATATATATATATATATATAGAGAGAGAGAGAGATAGAGAGAGAGAGAGACGATTTGGATTCAAACAGCAGTGGAGAGTTAGAAATGCAGTACTTTCGTGATAGTCAAGTTGTGTTTTAAGTTAGTTGTTGAAATTTAAGTGTTCTAATTCCTTAGCCATTTTTCGCAGTATATAGCGAAGATGAAAGCTCTGAAAAATTTCTGGTGACCTTAATGACCCTATTCCAGGACCATGTTGAACATTATCTAGTCTCTGCGAAGAGTAACGAAAAAAAAAAGATAAAAGTCATGATTTTCCTAATATTGAAATTGTATCTTGGACAACAAGTAGAATCACAAATATCATCAATATTCATCAAATTTTCACAAATTTTACAAAATTTTCACAAAAAGCACAACTAATTAGTTCATCCTCTTTGTCGTTATGATTGCATTTCCCCCACTGCACTGTTATGTGATTCTGTATCCCACTGATACACCCTATCTAATTTGAACTTATTCCTCTAGTCTGGAATCTCACTATATACATTGGAAATAAAATCATTCAAGTTGGTGTTTATTATTGAACGTAATTGTTAAGAAGTGTGATTTCTTATCAGTCGCGATGAACAATATGCAAGGCATGAGAAAAATAAAACATTTAAATTTAGGACTTTAAAAAACAAATAAATATTCATAAAGAATAGGGATATTTTTTCTTTTTAGAAGACGTGAAACGTTTTCAGTACCAAACGAAATTTACTTTTTTATATTACTTTAAGCAATTTGACAAATACTGAAGAGAGAAGTGTGAGGAATGTTTACTGAGATAAGACTGCTTAAAATCATATTTCAATATAAAATAAAACTCAATTTTTAAAATTAAAAAGAATGTTTCTCTTTAAAATATGTATTTCTAATGTTTTTTATATTACTAGAGAAAATAATTATCTTGAAAACAGCATTGTTTTGTGCAAAAATATTTTAATGATTATGCTGTAAAAAATTTTGTATTCTACAGAAATAACTCTTGTATGATTTTAATATAATATGATGTTTTTCGAAAATAATGTGTTTATTCCACTATTTTTAGAAGTTTATTTCTGTTTTGTGCTATTTGCAAACTGTACCTCTTTCATTGACTTTCGCTCTATTTGTATTTAAAAATTATTCATTTTTCTTAAAAATTAATAAGTTTTTGAAAAATCTAAAAGAGTAAAAAATATCTTCATAAAGTTTAAAAAAGTTACTTATGAAAGTTTTATGACACTCATCAAAGATGATAAATTCCTTATAAGTGCTAATATCTAATACTTTAAATTAATTCTTAGAAACTACATACAATTTTCGTGCAATAAACGATAAATGTCTCCCAGAAATTGTGTATAAATTGAACACGAAAATAGAAACTAAATACATAATGAATCTAAATTAATATATTACGATATAATTGTCTTGCTCATATTTAAAATCAGATAAGATATTCTGAATTTTGGGAACATTTTTATTCCATATTTTCATATTTGGTTTTACAAATTTACCTAAAATTAATTTTATTAGACAGTATTACTATAAGTCGAATAAAACTTAAATTCTCACATAGTGGTTTACTCTGGACGTTGCGAATTGGTTCGAAGTTTCGAACGTTCATTGGGACGTCACTTTCACGTCATCTTGATCATTTGTTTTCATAATATCTGCTAGATGACGTCAAAGTAACGTCACAACGAACGTCACACAACGTTCGAACCTACTCGCAAAGTCCAGAGTCAGTCTCTTCTTTAATAACTTAACATGAGATCATCATGCCAAAGCTACTTAGTGATAATTATTATCTGTGAAAAATAATTATTTATATGATTACATTACTTACATTACGAATGTTTACTTACATCATGAATGATTTACAGGAGTTTCAAGAAACCTTCATTTCCCGCACTCTGGTTGGTCAGAAGTTTTGACTTAATTTAACATAAGTAATCAGAATTTATTTGAGTAGTAAAACAACGCTTAATAACTTGCTATGTAATTAAGTTATTTCACAAAAGCAATCCCCAGAAGAAGCAATCGATGTGCTATAGGTAGTAACCTTTAAAATATTGTTACAAATTATTTATCTGTTAAAGAGGAATTTCTCGAAAATTTCCTTTTATTCCGATTTGACTATTAAATGCACTAACTCGGTATATAAGCATTTTTGACAAATTATTTTCCTTGTGGAGTATTTGGCAATACAAAATTTATAGGCTAAAGAAACTTTGAGAGGGCAAAACAATATTTTTTAGACGAGACCACATCTATATAAAAATTATAAAAGGGGCTCGACTATCTGGGAGAAAATAAATGTTCCTAGCATGCATTCATTATGTTCAGTTCTGACCACAATGCAAGACAATAAAGACTCTTTTCGGCATAAGCAGGTTTTTTAAATTTACAAAAACATTTTAGAAAATCTTTTTATAATTGCGTGGTATGTAAGAAGTAAAAACGATATAATATATATAAAATTATATATTTTGGAATTAATTGAATATGTCATTTTTATGAGCTCTAATAAGTTAATTAAAATATTTATGAAATTTTAAGTTGTTTTAAATACTCCACTCTACATGCTTTGATTAAAAATTGGTTTAAAGGAATATTTATCAACGTGTTAATGCATTTTATATGATAGGAGTGTCATAAATTGAAAACAAATCGCATCATTTGTTCAGTAAAAGATTAATCTTCGTTTTTAATAACATTCCTTATAAATTCGTTTATTGCTATTGAAGAAAATAAGTTTCTATTTATTATTTTCAATATTTTGAATTATAGTATTAAAAACACATAATTCAAAACTATATTTTCTATAAAAAAATTTCAGAATATCACTAATTAATTTTATAACACAGCATAAAGAAACAAAATAACAGTTATTAAAAAAGATTCCTAAAATGAAATATACAGTTCCTTAGGAGTAATTTACTAAAATTATAAAGAAAGTTGATATGTTTTTGAATTTCTAAGAGAGTAGATAATTATTAAGTAAAATATTAAAGATTTTTCTTTTATCTTGTGTCAGCAAATAAATAAGTCTATTGCATATAAATGAACATATTTACTGGTGGTTTAACGTATTAACATAAAAGTGACCAATCATTAATTTCTCCAAGCGCACATTGTAATGGCAAAAGACAGCGACTTGTCTAGTATCTTGTAAGTATAATTAATCACATAGATAGAAAAC
>CM063504.1:6010703-6013203 GCA_032207245.1 Pardosa pseudoannulata
GGCTTGAGTAATTTTATTCCAAGCAGAATTAATCAAATGAACAGCATTCAAATCATTTACTGACGCAGCTGTTGATGATGGGAACGCAGAAGGACTACAGGCTTGTGCTTTCGTTATCATCCATTCCAGAAGTTGAGATCTGTAGTGCACTTTGAAGGACTGAATAATGCCTTGATCTAAAGATTGTGTTATCGAAGTTGTGTTTGGAGGCAAAAATTTTAGCTTCACATTTGTGAAATTATTCACATTTGGGTGGCTGGGGCAGTTATCCACGGTAAGTAGAATAGACCGCTTCTTTTTCCTCATTTCTGCGTCAATTCCTCTAACCCACTCTTCGAATAAAGCACTGGTCATCCAAGCGGATTTATTCGCTCTCCAAAAAACAGGAAGGTCATCAGGTTTTACATTTTTAAATGCACGGGGTTTTGCGGTTTTGCCGATCACCATAGGCTTCAATTTTTCTCCTGTCATACTAACACATAGAAGAACAGTAAAACGCTGTTTTGAAAGTTTTCCTCTTTTGCAAGAGTCCCCCTTCATTACTAGACTTCTATCAGGCATTGCTTTAAAGAAGAGTCCGCATTCATCAGCATTAAAGATGTCCTCATCTTTAAAACCTTTAGCGAACTCTGGGAATTCTTCAATAAACTTCTCCACCACTTCAGCTGAAACCTCATTCGATTCCCTACACAAAACTTTTTGAGAAATCTCGTATCGTAGTTTGAATTTTTCAAGCCAACCTGCTGACGCTTGGAAGTCCTCAATTTCGAATTCTTTTGCAAATTTTTTTGCTACTTCCTGAAGCATAGACCCTGATATACTTGTATTAATTGATCTCATCTCTGTAAACCAACGAAATGTGGCTTCATTCACAGCGTCGAGACACGTTTTTCTCCTTTTTCTTTGAAGTTCCCCGTTTTCGGAAGAATATCTTTCCAGATATTCTTCCTTGCGTTTTAAAATGTTGCTCACAGTTGTCTTACTCACACCAAATTTTTCTGCTGTCTTTCTTTGGCTGCTGCTTTCCAGAAAATTAAGAAGATCCACTTTCTCCTTTAATTTAAGTTCTCTTAGAGCTTTTCTTTGCGCCCTTTTTAATAAAAATTCGCAAAAACGACTGGTACTGACACGACGCGATGTTCATAAAAAAGAACAGAACGTGTTTCCCATGTGAGCGGTACACGTTGTTTTCCAATTCTGCGTAGTTCGTTCAATGCTACACCGCTACACACATACCCCACTCTCCTGATCTTTTTTGACAGATTTCAGCAATTACAGCCAATTCAAGAAATGAAAACATGCAAAGGGCTAGAATATCATTTGTCTTTAACAAAAGGCTAGGTACTCTCTGATATTTCCCTCCCATAGTACCATACTGGAAGTGAATGAAGCACCAAAAAGGTCACGAGTGTTGCTCAGACAATCCGATTGACTGATAAAGAAATTCTGGAAACCAGGTAGAGAACAGCCAGAGGAAAAATCTAATTCAAGAAAACATCAGTGGTCATAGAGAGGTGGTCGACGTACAGAGGTGATCAACTTTGGAGGTTTTACTGTATATATATATATATATATATATATATATATATATATATATATATATATATATATATATATGTATATATATGTATATATATGTATGTATATGTATATATATATGTATATATATGTATATATATACATATATATATATGTATATATATGTATACATATATATATATATATATATATATATATATATATATATATATATATATATATATATATATATATATATATATATATATATATATATATATATATATATATATATATATATATATATATATGTATATATATATATATATATATATATATATATATATATATATATATATATATATATATGTATATATATATATATATATATATATGTATATATATATGTATATATGTATATATATATATATATATATATATATATATATATATATATATATATATGTATATATATATATATATATATATATATATATATATATATATATATATATATATATATATATATATATATATATATATATATATATATATATATATATATATATATATATATATATATATATATATATATATATATATATATATATATATATATATATATATATATATATATATATATATATATATATATATATATATATATATATATATATATATATATATATATATATATATATATATATATATATATATATATATATATATATATATATATGTGTGTGTGTGTGTGTGTGTGTGTAATTTATCAAAATAATATATGCCGGTACCAATAATTATAGTGAACATATTGTTTTTACTTGCCCGTGTTATTGAGCAAGGCGAGACCTAATCAGCTAACATTTATAAAGATGCTGTCAGGCAATTAATATAGAACTGGAAAAAAATAGAACTGCAAAAAACAGAACTGCAAAGTCTAATTAAAACATTATTTCAGAGCTTCTAAAACGGACATCTGTAC
>CM063504.1:6018203-6043203 GCA_032207245.1 Pardosa pseudoannulata
CAGTACATATGATTTACCACATATTCTCCTTTTATTATATTTTTATAATATTCAAAAAGAAAATGCATGATACTTCACACTTTTCTTTTATATTGCTTTTAAATTTCTATACATTATATTAAAAAGTTTTTGAAAGTTCTAGTCCTTTAAGATTTTTGGTATAGATTCAAGAGTTGAAATACCATGATAGAAATATATTAATAAAATATAATTTTAAGTAAGTTTAATTTAAATTACGAATCATTTAAAAAATGTGAAGAGTTTTTAACAATTTTATTAAGTAATATCTATTGATTGCAAAAAATTTAATAAAAAAATTAATTTAGTGAACGATTCCGATTAGTTCATAAATAAAGCAGAATTTTGTTTCCCATAACACAGTAAATACTCTTAGTAAAAATTTCAGGTTATTTGTATTTGTATTTCAACACATTCTATACATATGGTTTACCACATATTTTCCTTAACAAGAGTCAACAAGCTTAGAACTATATTACAGTAATATATAATTTATATATAAATCTGAATCTACACCTTTGCAAATTTAAATCCTGATAAAATGAATTCAAAGTTTCGCAGAATTAAGGTTTTTATTCATACACCTTACTGCTGTGATAAAATCTAAATTAAATTACATCTAAATATAAGACTACCTTTGAAGATTTCTAGAGGAATTCCCATTAATCATCATGTATTCATACATTTTTAACAGTACTTTCTTTTGATGTTGCATTCAATACGCATCTTTATATAAGTACAAAGAATTCGCCAAATACACTTTTGTAACTCTTGAAATCTTTAAATATATATTATTCGACTCTAACAGAAGGACATTTTTTTCACTTACATTTCATCTCCGACTTTCAATTTCCTGCCAAAAGGAGATTTTTACGACAGTGTTTTTTATTCTCTTGTTTTGTGGAGTAATGGAAGAAATACCTCAAGGGCTCAAAAGACACTATCTAAAAGAAGATAATTTTTATATGTATCAAAAGTATGTTTCTTCTAGCTTTTAAATGATAACAACAAATAATGCATCTGTGAAATATATGTAGGGAAAAATTGATACTTTTGCTGTTTTTGAAAGTCTGTTGTTTAAAGAGATTTTGTCCATTATCTTTTATAAAATTATAAAGAAAATTTTACTTTTTTTTTGTTTTTTGCAATTTTATTTGACGTTAACTTTTTAGTAATATTTCGAAGTAAAATTCATCCTTTGAGCTATTTTATTATATTTTATAATATTCAAAAAGAAAATGCATGATACTTCACACTTTTCTTTTATATTGCTTTTAAACTTCTATACATTATATTAAAAAGTTTTTGAAAGTCCTAGTCCTTTTAAGATTTTTGGAATAGATTCAAGAGTTGAAATACCATGATAGAAATATATTAATAAAATATAATTTTAAGTAAGTTTAATTTAAATTACGAATCATTTAAAAAGAAGTGAAGAATTTTTAATAATTTTATTAAGAAATACCGAACTCTTTAACCATGTTTCATATTAAATATTACTATGATACGTTTCGCTCTCTCTCTCTCTCTCTCTCTGTATATATATATATATACATATAAATATATATATATACACATATATACATATATATACATATATATATATACATACACACACATATATATATATATATATATATATATATATATATATAATATAAATAAATATATATATATATATATATATATATATATATATATTCAAAAATAAATTTTTATTTTATTTGAAAATTAATAGTTGCTGAATAATGAACCAAAATAGCAACTTACATGCATATACAGTTATAAAACATTATTAATTTCTATTCAAATATTTTATTTATTGTCATAAAAATTACAAAATTATATTTGGCTTCTTAATGTCAGTAAATAATATTGTGAACCCGATTGCGAGATTTCACTAAACTTTAGAATTAACTTCTTTTATCATTTTTTTAACTTTCTCCATCATTCATATCTGGCGTTTCAGATGCTACTTTGTGTCTCGATTAGGTTTTAAAGTAATACGATAAATGAAAGGAGTTACAAAAAGGAGTTTTCTCAGTGGTAAAGGAAGCAAAAGCAAAATATTATTTAGTAACCTGTTAGAATACATTTTAGTCACTTTTATTTAATATCACTTTTGTGTCATAGGAAATTTTGTAATCAATTTTAACTAGTTTTCTAACTAGCTAAAGATATGTTTATATTACAATATTTGATCACAAAAAATAGATTAGAGAAAAAAATGAGTTTAATAAATGCAAAAACTGTTCAGAGTACTTGTAATTCTAATAGCGAGAGATTTAAACTAGTATCGCCATTTATTTGCAAGCAGCACTGTTCAAATCTCAAAAGACTAAAATTCAAAAGTGATTTGGACAAAACTAATGTAATGCCTTATGGTTCAGAAAATTATTTACATATGTATATATTATATGCTTTATTAAAATCTTTGTTACACTTCAAAAACATTTTAACATAATAAAGCAGTTTAATTTAGTTGTATAACATATTAAGTAATATTAGTCATTTTTCTTGCTTGACAACGCGATAATAAATAATTTTGTAAAGTAGAATTTACTAATTGATTCAAACATTCCAGAGTTAATATTTCTGAAAATGCAAAGTCTTTAATTTATAAAAAAAAATAATATTCAAAGTTTCAAATGTCTAATAACTTATTTAATGTAATTTAACAAAAAAAAAAAAATGTGAAAATTGGTACAAAGTTTGAGATTAAAAAGTCGCAAATAAGATAAATATAAAAAAGGATTTAAATACAATTATAAAAAATACTCTAAGAACATAAAAATAGTTTCAAAACAGCACACAAAATAAAATTATGTGAAAGGTTCTCCAGACACAATCACTTTCCCGGAGAATGACCGAATAGTAGTGCACTGTTCTTCGGTACCTGAGTCCAGTTTCGATTCCCGCTACGTGCATGGATCTATGTAGCCATTCAGAATTGGCTGTAAGTAGTAGGTCTAGTTCTAATTAGCCCCCGTTTGTGTAGCCAAATATTAAAACACACTGCTCCTAAACAAATCTAGTATATTTCCTTTAAAATGTGCTCTTAGAGACTAAATTCTGCTTTTGTTAGTCTTCAATTTATGTTATCCGAGAAAAGAATTGCCCTGACTCTCACTTTGTTAAAGGAAAACACACTATACATTAGGCTTAAATGAAAACTTCAATATTACCTATACTTAATAGGGGATCATAGGGTCTTTAAAAAAAAGGTAATTTCTCTTAAAACGTAAATTGCATGGCCTCTTTGTGCTTCTGAAATTGTCTCCAACGAAAATGAATTTGACCTGTGGGATAGTATTTTTAAAACGTTTTCTCAGTAATTGTAATTAAACCCATTCACCACTATAATTGAAATAAAATTCTTGTTAAATGGGCCAATTTGTTACAGCTTTATTTTTAAATACATCTCTAAATATGTTTCAATAATCTTTTTAGAATCACTGTAAAATTCTTACCATAATTATAGCAATTAAAAAATAAACTTATTTTCTCACTCAAAAATTTTGACTTTATTATACTTTATTAAATTATCAGTTTTGTTGCTTTACAAATACATGTCCCCATTTATTTGAAAAATTGTTATTTTATTTCAAAAACAGTCGAAAGTTCTTAATTATTTTTTCGAGTTCTGATTTTTCTTAAGTGACACACTGCATAAGTAAAGAGTTTTTGCAAATATCTTAAGCAGTTCTATATTAGAGTCATTTAACAATATAAGTTTTATGATGAACTAAGGTTCCTAACCCGATAGGTTGTAAATAAAAATTAAAGAATATGTAAACCATCCAGCACGCATGACTGCGCGCTCTTTACGTATGGTTTATTTAACAATCTTGGTGTTTTAAATAATAAACTTTAAATTTTATTCATTAAATATATTATTGTCTTTATATCTGACTAATATAAAGATTTAAAAATAAACTAATTTAATATGTGTACAACATAAAATGCATTTTTCAAGAGTGATGATATTTTAAATTTATGAGGAATTTATTATTAAAATTCATTTTTTACCAATTTTTTAGCCAAAAACGGAAAATTAACATCTGCCCTAATAATGAAATACGCAAGTGCATGTGAAATTGCTGAACGATCGTGCTGCAAAGCTAAGAGTAAATGTGCATAGAAATATATACATAATATTAAATAAACTAAAACTGACGCTGTGACAACTTCAGAAGTTTTCTGGCTGTTTAAAAATAATAGTGTGACTGTAATAACACCCTATAAATTCTTGTTTTCACCAAATAAATATTTTTTTCATAAACATTTTACCTAAGCAGAAATCCTTTGCTGAGAAGAAAGAATATTTCTACAAAAAGAGTTAACCATTTTCTGATGTAATTTAATAAACAATTCTGTTAAAAATGCACATAGAAAGATGTATGTTGTGTCCCCAAAATTTTCCAAAAACACAGATACCTGCCTTGATTCTGAATTCCCTGGCATTATCGAAGATTCGATGCGTACAGGATTTAATATTACTTAGAAGGCATTATAACTAAACACAAATTGAACTATTGAAATGAGGTATTGAGGTGATTAGTATTGTTGTAATAGATTAAATATTTTTGGAATGTTTTCACACACTTGTTTTGTTCCACTTTTTCTTCTCTTTGGGCAAATTACTTCAAAATTCTATGCCAAAAATTTGTAAGATCACCTTCTCACACGGATGGTGTGAAAAAATGTATTTTCTGCATTTCAACCTGTGGTCATAGACAAGAATACCCTCTTCAGATAAATGGAATTGTCATGGATTTGTTTGATAAACACAATGATCAACGACCTGGCATTTCCAAGTATATTCCTGATCTAAGTATGAGAATATTTAGGAGATTAAATTGAGAAAGTAATTCAACGTTCTCACTTTCTGAATCACCCACTGGTTGTCAGAAGGATTGGATAAATTTACCAATAACTGTTGTGCAAGACATAATTTTGTCAAACAGCATATTAAAACTTTTATTAAAAGCAATAAATTTATTAATGTAGATACTGCTTCCTTTCACAGGTTGGAGAACTACTATCTACTGTTTTGTTACAAGGGGCTAATAAGATGGGGACCTACTGCTTTAAGCCAATTCCGAACGGCTCTTCGTATGTTCGAACAATGTTCGTACCCATTGGGAGAAGGCTGTAATCATTTTATCATTAGTTGTTGTGTCTCGTAAAAGCAGACCACAGTGCTCCAAAGAAAATCAATCGCCTTACAGATGTTGAAATTAATGTATCACATTCTTCTTCTTCTTAGATGGCACGACAGCCCAGGATAGTCAACAGCCTTCTTAATGAGCTTTTTCCAAGACATCTTTCTGGAGGCTAAATTCTTCCAGTTTTTTACTGTAGATACCTGAAGGTCTCTTTCCAGGCAGTCTCTCTATCTCAGGTTTGCTCTTCCTCGTGTTCGCGTTCCTGTAGGTTTTGCATCGAAGACCCTTTTTGATATTCGGTTATTGCCCATTCTGATTAGACAGCCTGCCCACTTTATTCTTTGCAATTTGGAGAAATTTATTATGTCAGGTTCATTATATAAATTTTTTAGTTGTAAACTTGATATTTTGAGTCATATATTATTTTTTTTTTTTGTATTCCTCCAAATATACTTCAAAGGATTTTTCTTTCAAAGGTCGCCATTATCTTTTCATCTGAAAAAATTGCTGCCCATGTTTCACACGCATAAGTTAAAACTGATCTTATTAAACATTAATCTATCTAAATTTAATGTTCGTATAACGCATATGTTCATATATTTCACGTATAACGTGTAATGCATCAGTGTTTACAAACTTCTTATGCTGAGTTTGACTCATCATTAAATGAAGGCAATGAATATCCAGAAGAGAATATATGTAATATAAAGTACATACAAAATAACACAAGTAATCATATGGTCAATTCACAACATGAACAAGAATAATGTAAATACTTCTAGATGTCTCTTAAAAAGCTTTCAAAAATACATTTTTATGGATGTAAAAAAACTGAAACTCACTTTTGATATCCTCGGGGTAATTCAGCCATTACTCTCCTCAAAACAACGGCAGAAAAAAAAAAGTGTCATAAAAAGTTCAGACTGGCAGGAAATGGGGAAAACAGCCCGAGATGAACTGAAAATTGTGGAAAAAGAAATTTCATATATTGGAATTCAAATAGCGAGCCTTCAAAGAATGTTCACCAAAAAATAAAAAGAAGAATTCTAAAAAATGCTCATGCGTATGTTTCGATCTGTTTATGGTTTCCTTTGTTGAGATTACATGAAAATTGTATTATTTGAAATAAGATCCTTTGTTACTGTAACTTGTGAAGGTCTTTCGTTATTTTTACAAATATTATATAAAAACAGTTCTTCATTAAATTTCTAGATAAGGAACACATTTTTTTTTTATATTTGTATGTTCTCTGGTACTGAAAAAATTTATAATAGAAAAGAAAATTTAAAAATCTGTTTAATGAGTACAATTTCAATACAGTCTATAAGTACATGTACCTACCAAAACATCATTTTTATAACAGCAAAAAAATAATGCAATATATCCTAAGAAAAAAATGTAACGAATGCATTCGTAGTCATATTATTCTAGAAGACTCACAGAAAACTAAAAATATGTTCTTTATTTGTTTTCACTGACTAAACTATAACCGATTAAATTTCACGATGAAATGAAATTAAACTTCCTATTATAAAAACACTATTTCATCTCAGATGTTTTTCAATATATCTGGTATTTTATATGATTTAACTTATTTTTAAAAGTAATATCTATTAATTATTGTTCAGCTCTAATTTAATTATTATTTTGAATTACAGAAATAAAAAAGTCACTTTCTGTCGCCCAAATTACATAATTTTTTTCGTAACAAAAATTAGAAACACCAGAAATAAATACCTATATATCGGTAAATTGACAATATTAATTAGTTATTATTGTGTTTTTGTGTAGTATAGAATTGAGTTTTAATGAAAATATTTTCAGTACTAAAACCTTCTCTTTTGTGTAATATTTTATGATTTAATTTTGTTATTGGAGTTAAATTCTTTTTTTGAAACTTATAAAGTAATGTGTATCCTTCTAAATTTCCATTATATCACACAAACTGACCCATAATACATTAAGGTTTTCCAGCGTTATTATACATATGTCTTTTTATTTTATTGTAGAAAATTTCTAGTAGCATTTTGATCAAAAGTGTGTTCTACATGTTGGTTTCTTAATGTTTAGCTCACATGTAAGATAAATTTGAGAGTATTACCAAAAAGTATTTTTCTGTATTTACTATTAATAATTTGATATTAGAAGTAAGAATCCGATAATATATAGTTTTCTACAAAAAGGAAAAAGCTTTTTTATCCAAATATAAATCTTTTTATTGATTTATTTGTTATTATTTAAACTATCACAGGGCGTTATTAAGATCTACTCATATATAATACAAGATTACTTGCTTATTAATACAGATATTCTTTTAAATGTATAATAAATTATACCGGGATTAAACTATATCAACATTATGGCACATTTATGATTCAGAGGATTATATTTGGGAAGTCTATAATATTTAAATAATATTTTCCGATATACAATCGTCAGTGTGAAATATAACGAGAACAATTATAAGAAACATGAGGGGGAAATATTTTATGTGTCGCCAGTCATCCGTTTGTTGAATCAACTTCTACCAAATCTATATATCCGAGACCATGTTCGATTGCGTATCTGGGTTGTGTTAAACATCCCAGTTAAGTAGTGAGAAATGAACCTTGTGTCAACATCATTCAACGTCGTGTTTTTTTAGAATAAAATCATTCTTAAAATTTGAAATTCCCTTATGGCATCTTGAGGAATTGCAAATGCTAACAAAAACGTTTTATAGAGTATTGCCTCTTCACTTTATCTTCAATAGTTCAGAATATACACGCATGAAGAAAAAAAGACGCACCTAGAAGATCTAATGTAAATTAGGCACTAAATGATATGCATAGAGATTTCGATGGAAAATGCAACATTTTAAAGTTTGGTGGCCAATGCATGAACGTGTGTCGCTGCAGCACATCTTATCTGAACAATTGGCAGAGAAATTCGATTCCAGGCCACAAATTCTTGAAATCACATACTTGTGATACACATACTTGTAATCACATACTTGTAATCACATACAAATGAATCACATACTTGTGCGCGAAAAACATGCGTAGATGACAGCATTTAAGAAAGGACGTGTTCTTGTGCTCAAAGAAGAAAACGGTTAGTCTAATCGGCGAATCACTCGATATTTTTTCAGGATCGATGCTACTAATAGACGATGTTGGCAGGAATGGCTTAACGATAACCGAACACAGCCTGAAGAAGGAAGCGGTCGGTCTCGAGAAATGACAGAATGTGAGAACCGAACAATTGTCGGAGCATCACTCAGCTCCCCAGATGCATCATTATCATCGATTGTACGTGTAACTAGGACTTCAAAAACTGAAAACATCGTTCATAGGTGGCTGAAACGGAGCTGAGGTCACAGTGCCCCTTGAGCCGAATATCATTGTAATCTGTACAATGACAAGCCACTTAGAAGTGCGTCAGGCTCATTCGAAATAGAATGGCACTGACCGGAGTAGAATAGTTTTCATTGATGAGTCCCTCTTTAAACGGAGTCCTGATAGCCAGCAAAGACTTGTCTTGATACACCCCGGACAATGCTGTCATACCAATTTGACTCTCTTCAGGCATACAGGCCGAAAACCAACAGTGATGGTCTGGGGTGCCATTTCATCTTAGGACTCGTTTCGTTGTCATCCTTGGCACACTTAAAAGTACAGTGGAAAGTCGAAGTTTGACGCTCCGTTGTGTTACCCTTCATGTTACGCAATTATGGGCTTACATTCCAACAAGACAATACTGCAAGTGTTTCTACTGCTTGTCTTCGTTCTTGCCGAACGTTACCTTGGCCAGCAAGTTTTCCAGAGCTATCTCCTTTTGAGAAGTTTAGAGTACTGTGGGCAGGGCCCTCCAGCTTGGTACTTTGAAGGGCCATTTCGACAGAATTTGGCCCGATAACCCTCAGGAGGTCATTTCCTACCTCTGTCAATCGAAGTCAAGCAAAATAACTGCTTGCATAAGGGACAGATATGGACAAACGAGTTACTGAGTTTTACACTTTGTGAAGCTCACTTAAATGAATCATCCATTTTTTTTCAAATTGTAATCATTTGTATTTCTGTACATGTGCATCATATCTATCGATTTTTGTCCTTTTCGGATAACTCATTCTTGGTGAATCTCTTTTCCAAGAGAGTATCTCTAAGCATTATAGAAACACATCATATGAAAGCACCATAGAAATGCCTTTTACCATTATAAGGCGTTTTGTATTAGTCCCTTTTCTTTGCATCGATGTATGCTTTGTTATCAGTGTACAAATATTCGAGTATGGATTTGGGGTTAACAACCTATTCAGTTATATGTCAGGATTTCATTTATTGACATTGTATTTACAATCTCTGAGATTGTAATACACCTACAGCTCGATTATTTGCATCTTAAAATTTAAAAAATATGTTTTTAAGTGTTAATATATTAAATATAACATTTCTCAAAGAAACTCTAAGGTGTGAACCGTTGTTCTTAAAACTTTCTGTGACTTGGGTGAAAATATTACAAAATATGCAGCTGATCAAATTCCTTTTAAGATCCTTTATTGTGATATTAAAAATTTAAGAAATTTATATTTTCCAAATGGTACAATAATGTGGAATCATAAAAGTTACAATAACTATATCATCTAAAACCATCTATTAATCCTTGGTATTATGAATCCTGCTGAGAAACAGATGTTGTTATTATTCATTTGCGGTTTAGCCTTAACCACTTCAAGTATCGTCACTCTTTGCCCATATTGGTTAAGATGCAAGATAAGTCAACAAAGCACATCCTTATTAAATAAATTAACTTTAATAATGGTGGTATTTTTTATTTTAATTCATTATCTGTAAGAAAGAAATTCTTCCTAAGCGCACACCCTTATAAAAATATTATGTGTCAAGAGCCAATTGTTTTTATCCATATATTTAACTTTCTCTTGATCGTGGTACTAGTTTTTGTCTGCTATCTGTCAATTATTTCAAATTAATTTTGCATATATCACTCCTATTAGCACAAACTTCTAACTATGAATTTATCAAAATATTCAGTATTGCATTAATATAAATTTGATTTCAGAGTACACTTAGTATCTTGCGAAAACAAGCATATTACTTTTATTTTACCTTGAAATTGTTTACGTTTACTTATGTTTGGCACATTTTGTTCCAAGTAGAATCCATGCCAAGTAGAATAATCATATTTACTTTTACAGATGAAACTTTAAAACAGTATGTTTATTCCATGCCACTTTGAGATAAAGGGTCGAAATTCAGCCACTGAAATTGCAAAACACTTGAAGCAGCATAAATCTTAGAGTAAAAGCACTAAATGTATTCTCCGACATTCCACTCTCATTGTTTGAAAACAATGAGAGCAAAATATGAATCTCATTTGATGAAATTATTCTATATAGACACTATGAAATATTCGTCGTAGTATGGCACTATTATAAATTTGATTTCACAGGACCTCTAGTATCTAGTGAAAACAAGCATGTTACCTTTATTTTACCTTGAAATTGTTTACGTTACTTTATGTTTGACACATTTTGTCCCAAGTAGAATCTATGTTAATAAATAAATTTCACCTAAAAGGTTTCGAATTCATATTTACTTTTACAGAGAAAAAATGAAACAGAATCTTTAATCCATGGAAATTTAAGATAAAGGGTCGATATCCAGCGACTGGAATCGTAAAACACTTGAAGCAGCATAAATCGTAAAGTAAAAGCATTAATTGTGTTCTCGAAAATTTCACTCTCATTGTTTGAAAACACAAAATATGAATCTTATTTGATTGAATTCAAGCAATATTATTCTATAAATACACTATGAAATATTCGTAGCTGAAAAATAAATCTCTTTATTAAAACATGAAAATGATTTTAAAGTAAGTGTGTGTGAGAAAATGTCCTAACAGCCGCAAAGGAGCTCTTTATAACTAAATATTTCAATTATTCTCCACAGTGGTACATCCAATTAAAATGAGTGGATTTCTCTTGCGAATAATCAGATTTAAAGCTATTATGAGTCTACACGACTACTTGGAGGACGCATATCCCAACTTTCATTTGCAATCACCAATTTAATACTTGTTTATGAGATTGTTTAATTCATTGCGATTATAGTACTTTTGGGGATAACACAAAGCATTAGATCGCATAACGCAGTAAAATACATGGAATTCATCCCTAAGCATCGTTTAAACATTTTAAAGTGAGTCTATATTAAATCCTATGAGTTAATAATGCAGGTATTCAGATAGAGTGACACATTATCAGAATAATCGAGCATTTATTTACTAGAAGTTGTTCAATTCGGGTGATAGTTATTGCACTTAAATTGTTTACTCCATTTCGACGGATAAATGTGTAATTATTGAAATTGGTGTCACTGTTTAAGCATATCAAAATAAAACTGACTTTAAGATGGAATAATTTGTAAGTTATTTAAAGATTTTCCTCAAAAGGTATTTAGCACGGTTCAATAGCTTTATGATATATATATATATATATATATATATATATATATATATATATATATATATATATATATATATATATATATATATATATATATATATATATATACGTATACATAGACAGACACACACACACACACATATATATATATGTATATATATATGTGTGTGTGTGTACGTAAATATTTTTTGTGTTTCTAGTAATATTTTAAATTTATTCAATAACCTTAATGTGTAAACATGAAATACAGTAGCAACGAAGTGTGATAAAAATACCAAAATTATAGCATTTCATTTAGTACAATAAAATAACATTTTCATTTACATGTTATAGCTCGTTAGTATTCACGAAATCTTCAAATAAGAAAGAGTACTTACTTTTATGTTCATATATAATGGTAAGCATATTTTATTTTTTAATTCATAGATAAAAACTATTTAAGCTAATTTAAATGAATTTACATTTAAATTTTTTAAATCCATAATTGTATTCATTCTGCTATATTATTTTCCACCTTAAAGTAAAAAATAAGTGTAACATTGTGATGATTCGATTTAGATCAGCAATATAATTGATTCATTCATACAAGGAGTAAAATGCTCGGGATCTAAATCTGACCTCATCACATCTTTGTAAAAAGACAGAGGACCATAAAATTATATTCTACTCATATTGTTGTCTTGTACGATGGTCTCAGGCGGGGTACTGATTCCAGTCCCAGATTAGAATCCCGTCTCCGTACTTGACATTAAATAAGAATGTACCTTTGTGGAGTTATTTATGAATCCCTAAGGGACAGTGCCCAATTAGAAGTTGTAAGGTTTTCCACTTTGGTGGTGTCAAGGCGGGTTTTAAGCAGACCAATTAGATTCTTACAACTATCCCGATTTTATGATAAGAATGAAGTGGGGACAAGGATGAAATTAATAAAATAAGAATAATCTAAAGTTTAGAAGGTGTGTTCTATAGTCCAGACGAGAAGAGAGTCCGACAGAAAGTGTGTTCGATAGTCGAGACGAGGAGATAGTCCGACAAAAGGTGTTTGATAGTCGAGAAGAGGAGAGAGTCATACACAAGAGGTTCGATAGTCTAGACGAGGAGAGAAGTCCGACTTAACGAGTTCGAGAGTCCAGCGAAGTCCGACGGGAAGTGTTCCTGTATCAAATAGGACGGCCGCACCCCAAACACTCAGGAGGAAGCCACTCACCAGACCGACGAAAGATCCATAGATACCTAATCTGAACAGCCATCAACCAGCAGTGTTTCGGGCACACCATTTTAACTCCCAAAGGTACCCCCTTTTACATACATTTTGAAATTGAGATTAGGTCCTATCTCTTATACTTACATAATTACTTAAGTATTAAAAAATTATTGTCAGAACTAATTTAGAAGGTGTTGATAAAAAATATTTTATGAAAATTAGAATCAGTTTGTGTGTACATAGATGTTTATATATTATAATAAATTTACTTTTTTCATATTAAGTTAGTTTAAGATGCTTTTAATTTAGCTTTTAGTTTATTTTCATATCTTATGTCTGTAGTTTCTCAGAAACTGTGGTTAAATTTAATACTAAAATACTTTTACACAACGCAATCAAAATAAAATCCCTCTCTATATATATGATCACAGGTTATTATTCAAATAAAAACGAGGACTACACGACAAACATAAGATTTTAAGACAGTGTATAAATTATCTATTGTAAAGAAAGACTTTCAGGAAAAGAAGATAATGTAAATAAAAAGGAGTAAATATTTATGAATTAATATACAAGTTAATACGTATTTTATTTCTCAATCCACTAATTAAATCATTGAAGCTACATTGAATACGGAATATCACAGTGATAGAAGATAAATAAATACTATAATCTATATCAATGGTAATTAAACTAAATTTTACACTGCACCTTCTTACTAAATGTATTTATTTATTTTTTATAATATATTTCAGTTTATAGTTTAAAAATAATTGCGTAACATCTTAAAATAATAAATAAATTGTCTATAGTAGCGCAAGAATATTCTTACCAGTTTCTTTAATATGTGATATTGAATGAAATATTTAGTCAATGCATCGAAAGTGGTAAGAATATATTTCTTTCACAGCCAACTTTTCTCATTTTAGTTCAGACCAAAATGAAGAAACCGTGAAAGAAATATTACATTTTTAGTTCTATACAGAAATAAAATATTTTAAAATAAATTTTTCCATTTAAGGAAACGTATAAAAGCCAAGATTTGGATTAAAAACATTCATACATTTAATATAAAAAGAGCAACTGAATATTTTTCTTTTTTGATAATCTTTTAACCACCAACTTTTAAAATATTAAACTAAGCTAATAAAAATTTTTATTTAAAATAAAATTTCTAAACATTTGTGAAAACCACATACATGCATATACATGTATTTTTCGAAATTTCTCTAGCGGCTGCAAAGTGAATTTAGCCCTTATTACTTTCATTGATCTGGCTTACTGGACAATTAGTGAGCTTAATTATTATGTACCCGAGGAATCATTATAATGAAGCACCAAAGTCAATAGTGAGACTTTAACTTTATTTTACACTAAAAAATGACATGTTTCTCCAATAAAGCAGAGTATTAAATGATACATGAAAAACTTTACAAATTGTGCCCCACACCGAGAGATGACGGAAATATTCTCATGAAAGAGCTGCTTAGTCAGCTTTACTGACAGCCAAAAAGGTATTTTGATGATCGGAAAAGTAAACAATTTCATTGAGACAGCTGGAAAAAATGCCCAGACAAAATATTAACATTTATATCAGAATAAGCTTTGGGAGACTGGTAATAAGAATTTTACGTCATTAACATTCCTGTAAATAAAATATTACTCGGCTAAAAATTATTTCGAAAAAAAATCGTTATTCACGTATAATTAGCACTCAGTAAACATATAGAAATTAGTCCACTGATTCTTCCTTGAAGTCATACTGAAGTAGTCAGCAGTAAAAATGGGGACAGAACAGAATATACTGATATATATATATATATATATATGATTTCTGTTTACATATATTATATACACTGTCTATCTATAAGTATTTGGACATATGTGATAGAAAAGAAAAACTAACTTTATTCACAATCAATAGTTGGTAGAGCCTCCACGAGAGGCAATTAAAGCATGAGACCTCCGGGGCACACTTTCCACAAGTCTATGTATTACAGATAGCAGTATTGTCTTTCACTCGGCTTGCAGTAGACATACAAGTTCCTTCAATAATTTTGAACAGGTAGTGCACCCCATACTTCGGATATCCAACTCATCCCAGAGGTTACGATAAGGGTCAGGTCTATGCTCCGGGCAGGCCAGTCCATTCGATGAACTCCATTGGCACCATATCAAGCCTTGGTTAACTTCGAAACATGACAACAGGCATTGTCATCCTGAGAGAACAGGGGTCCAATCCGTAAAACTCCCACAATGTAGGGAGCACATTGTCATCCAAAATAGTTCAGTAGGTATCGGCATTGAGTTTACCATGAATGGAGACCAAGGGTCCAATACATACCAGGAGAAATACACCCAGACCATAATTCTACCTCCTCCGAACTTGACTGTTGGCACAATGCATTCTGACAGGAAACGTTCTCCAGACAGACGCCAGACCCAGACCCTGCCATCGGAACGATAAAGGGTGAACCTTGATTCGTTGCTTAAATGAACCCGTTTCCACGGATCTATGGTCCAATTTCGATGTGCTCTGCACTACATTAACCGAGCAGAGCGGTTGGACTTTCTGATCAAAGGCTTATGGGCAGTAGGAAGACGATGAAAACCAATAGATGAGCTTCCTTACGGATGGTATTCATTGAAACAATACTCCCGGATGCCTGTTGAAACTCCTCGCGGATGAGGGCCATCGGTTGGGTGTGGTCCTCTGGACAACACTCGTCTCTATCTCATAGTTTCGTTGGTCTGCCGACTCGGGGCACAGTCGGACAATCATCGCTCAACTTCCACTTCTTAATCGCATAGGCTATTGTTGATTTTGGTTACTTCAGATCACTAGATATGTCCCTTAAGGATCGGCCACATTTGAGATGCTCAATAATTGTATAGCTCTCAAAATCAGAGAGCTCCGAACTGCGAGGTATATTGCATGCGACTAATGCCGATGTTGTTTCTTACACGATGTATACCAGCTGAGGCCGTGACGTACCTCAGGACCGCACATATCGTTATTTTCTTAGGTGTCCAAATACTTATTAGTAGACTGTATATATACATACATGTATATATATATATATATATATATATATATATATATATATATATATATATATATATATATATATATATATTATATATATATATATATATATATATATATATATATATATATAATATATATATATATATATATATATATATATATATATATATATATATATATATATATATATATAATATATATATATATATATATATATATATATATATATATGTATATATATATATATATATATATATATATGTATATACATATATATATATATATATATATATATATATATATATATATATATATATATATATATATATATATATATATATATATATATATATATATATATATATATATATATATATATATATATATATATATATATATACATATATATATATATATATATATATATATATATATAAATATGTACATATACATATATATACATATATATATACATATATATACATACATATATATACATATATACATATATATACATATATATATATATATATATATATATATATATATATATATATATATATATATATATATATATATATATATATATATGGTATTAAAATTGAACATAGATCTCCATATCTCCGTTAGAAAAAAATACTTTTTATAAAGAAGGAAATTTTATGGAAATCGGCATACAATTATGTTGATTGATTTGTATGATCAACCGTAATACAATATCAAACTCAGTATTTTGATCTGAATTCAAATTCAGTCTGTAGCATTCCATTTACTGTTAATTCTTCAAAAAATGATTCTAATAAGCTGGCATTGTCTAATGAATCTTTTATTGAATATAATTCTGAACTATTTAGAAACCGTATCTTCAATATTCGAACATTAATTTTTTTCAACTTTTTCAACAGCTACAAAAGTAGATTAGGCCTATCAGAAGATACGATATTCGGTATATTTTAAATATTTAACGTTAAAGTGCAACTTTTGCAAGTTTTAAAAAGGATTTTGTTTCAGCTGAAAAGGGTGGCAATAAATGGTTTCAAGGTTGTGTGATCATATAAACAATTACTGTGTATGGAAGACTAATAGAAAAAGTATACACAAGAGAAAAAACAACTATTCTGCATGTTCAAATTATTCCTACTAAGTAAAGTAATTCTTAGAAGAAAAAAATATAAAAAATGCTACTAAAGACATCAGATTGAATACAGCTAGTGAAGTTACAATGTGACTACAGGTTGGTAAGTGGTGTGACAATGGATGGAAATTGTGTTACTTATCTATAAATGACTGTATCAGTTGCCTATAAGTTACAAGAGTAAAGTATTAGATATTGAAATAATCTGATACTTTTGCATTTGCAGTTTAATGTGTCCGGCATAGCAATCTGTTGAGCAAAATTTAATAAATTCAATGTGTTGCAAAAACATCAAGAAGCTATAAATTCATATAAGATTTTTGATTCAGAATGTAATAAATTATAGGCATAGGAGTTTCATACGATAGGATATTGTAGAAAAGAGGACACAACTGATTGTGTAAATTTCGACATTCAAGCAGATATTGTTTTTTATTGTGAAATATATAAATACTGCCATGAATTTCAGAAAACTGCAGCGAATTCAGGAAATGAATCTGCTGAATTTTTTGTGTGCTAAGAAGGTTGTGTTAGTTCTATGTTGGTTAGATGCCTGAGATGACATAAGACTTATATTAATATGCTTGCCAGTGCACATAAAATAGATTCATGGTCACAATATTCACAAAATTCAAATGATACCTCTGGCGGTAGAACACTAAAATGTGCTAAGTAATAATAGTTTACATTCCGCAAACACAATTGAGATTGTTAAATAAAGTGTGTTTTAAGTATACATTGAGTTTTTTGTTTTATTTTAAATTTGTAAATTTTCCTTCATTAATTAAAAGGTAAGTGATATATCTGGTTATTCTTCTGCATATTTAGAATATGATAAGTGATAATAATTATTTAATGTTCATAATCAGTGAACAGGAGGAAAAAAAAGCATTTTCCTGAATATAATTTTTGAATTTTACTCTTTGTATATTATAATGTATCCCTGCCTAGTATAAAACAAAATTAGTGAACCATTTATTCTAGTAACAGGGTAAAAGAAAAAGTGTTTACTTACACATCAGTGTAATGCAAATTTAATTACAATTATGTATTGGTTTTATCTTAAGAAATTTGTGAATAATGCTACATTACGAATAAATAAACTTTCTGAATAGACTTATTACATTTTATAGTAGCACTGTTTGTATATTATAATGTATCCCTATATGATATAATATAGTGAGTTATTTATTCTATTTTATTAACAGGTTACAAAAGAATTGCCAAATAATACAATATCAGAGTAATGTGGATTTATTTATTACAATTCTGTATTGGTTTTATTTTAAGAAATTTTTAAGTAATGCTACATTACGAATATGTAAACTTTCTGAATAGAGTATTGCATTTTTTAATTTTACTCTTTGTATAATAAAATGTATCCCTACATGATATAATAAAAATAGTAAGTTATTTATTCTATTAAGAGAATACAAAATAATTGCCTATTAACACAATATCAGAATAATGTGGATGTAGTTATTACAATTCTGTATTGGTTTGTTTTAAGAAATTTTTAAGTAATTTTACATCTTAATAAAGATTCCAATAACAATCAAATGAAAACACCTACTGTATTTGAAGTTGACAAGTTTAGTACATCTTAATAAAGATTCAAGTAGCAATCAAATGAAAACACATACTGTATTTGCAGTTGACATATATAGAAAATTGCTTTATTGTGAAATTAATTTAGTATTAATACTATTATTAAAAATTTAATAATTATGTGCAAGGGAGGAAAATGAATAAAAAAGCAGTTTTAAAACTTTTCCACGGGAAAAAATAACATTTTTTCAAAATTCCAAATTTTTGTAATTCTCAATATTTTAAGAATATTTGAATGTGTCCAATTTCTATACTTTTTCAGAATATCTTAAGACTATTTTAATGTAACCAATTTCTATAATTCTATAAATAGTATGAGCTGACATCATAACATATATTTTATTTTTTGTTTTTGTTTTATATAGAAAAAAATATTTAATAAAATTGGTTAATTGTTAATATTACATTATAATAAATATTACAACAACAATCAAATGAAAATACTATTTGCAGTAACAGATATTATAGAAAATTATATTTTTATCACATGGCTTTCATATTAATACTTTTATTTAAAAAAAAAGATAATTGTAAGCAACGGAGGAAAAGGTAAGGAAAAAATTGTTTTAAAATCTTTATTTCCACATTGAAAAGAAGTTTTAAAATCCTTTAATTCTGCAATTCAAGTTTTCATTCTTCAGAATATACTAAGAATATTTGATTTTATCTAATTCCTATAATTCTTCAGAAAATCTTAGGAATATTAGAATATATCCAATTATCTCAAAATTTTCTCAAAAAAATCTTAAGAATATCTCAAGTTATTTGGCCCAAATAAGCGTACATCTAGAGAAAATTTTCAGATTATTTTCTTAAGATTTTCTGCAGATTATTTTCTTAAGATTTTCTGCAGATTATTTTCTTAAGATTTTCTTCACTTTATATTCTGAAGAAAATTTTAAGATTTTAGGCTTAAGATGTGGGCCAAATAACTTAAGATTTTCTTAAGATGTTTTTTTTGAGAAAATCTTGAGATTTTTTCTAGTAGGGTCAATATCAACCGAAGCTCTTCGATTGGAGGCAACGCTGGGCTCATAACAGTGGAATCGCTGCGTCGCATCCACGAGATGTTGGTCGCGAACGGGTTAAGGACACTTTAGAGGAAAAAGTATAAAATCAAATTAATAACGTTGAAAAAATAGATTGTTGCTGAAAAAAATAGAAACTGAATTGTAATTAATTTACATTGAGTTCATTTAATTTATTTTAAAAATATTTCTGGCATAACGCAAGTTTTTAATATAAGTTTAAATATGATCAACCATTTGCAATTCTATTTAACTCAGAGTGAAAAAATACAATTGGTTTTTAATAAATATTCTACCCATTTCGAGATGCCTTTTAGAAAATATGTTTGTTTGCATCTCTTTTAAAATAGATCACTATTTGTTAGTACAAAACATAAATTTCTTTTTTTGAAGAGAAATAATATTCAAACTTATTTTATTCATATAGATTCCTCTCCATTTAAAAGCACTTTAAGACATTACGTTAAAATGAAAGAGATGGATAAATCTTAAACTGCTTACTCTTACGAAATGCGAAAAAAAACCAGCTGAATAATATTACAACAAGCATTGTAAAGCAATATATTTCCTTTTTATAGATGTAAGAGCATATAAGAAATATTTCGAAATATTCTTTAAGATGAACGTAACTTTTAAAACCTTTTCAAAATTACCTTATTTTTTATCAAATGCTTTTTGCACGATATTTATACTTCTAGACTAGACTCTTAAATTTCAGATACGCATTTTAAAATAGAAAAGTGAAACATTCTTTTCAAATTATATCGATAGAACCATTTACATTTTCACTCAAAAAGAAAAAAAAACACTAAAAGTGTATTTGCATCAAAAGATCATAGCAAAAAAAAAAAAAAAAAAAACATTTTCTTGCCAATAGATATTTTTAATAAGTGACATTTCATAGGAATTTTCTTTTATGTGATCTACTTTGTAAACAGTAATATCTATAAAAAGCTCTAGAGAAAAATAATTAAAATATTTAAATAATATAAATTAATTAACAATCTGAAACAATATTTTATTCGAAGCTTATATAATTTGAACCAACTTTTAACAGAGGGAAGTGATTCTTATGCCTTACGAATCTATTTGAATTTGTAAGCCGAATGCAAGTTTCAAATTTTAAGTGAAAAGTATAATCTTTTATATGTTATCCGTGAAGAAACGAGTGAGTGATTGCTGTTACATAAATACCCTCTATATATTTGAAATTGCTAACAAAATAATGGCTGAAAATTAACAACTTAAATAGAAATAAACTATATTAATTGTTTTCAAATAACTAGAGATACTTTTAAAATAACTTTTAAATTCTTTAAACTTTCTTTTATTTCAAATTAATATATGATATCAATGTTAGATAATGATATAAGTAAAAATTAAAAATGTGATTGGTATATAGACGGCATTTTTATCGATTACTTAGGAAAAATTGATTTTTTGTAGATTCTGAAAACCGACGAATCGTATAAAATAAAATGTAGAGTTTGATATGGAGTAGAACCTAGTGTTTGCTTAAAAAGCAATATATGAACTCTATTCTTTCGAAAATTTATGTTCTTAAGATTTTGAACACTGCAATTAGTTGAACTTATGTCTTGGAAATTTTATGTAGTATGCCAAGAAATACCAGCATTTTTTCATGCCATCAGTTAAATGGTTATCTTGTACATGCAATTCGACAACTCGGAGTAGGTATCAAAGCGTTACTTCTGTGACTGTAGCAAAGAAATGTAAAATGTATCAACTTTGTATTATTAGTAGCCAATGGTGGGGGAATTGCTATTCATATATGTACCAGTGATCTTGAAGGAAAAACAGCATCATAAAAGGTTAGATATGTATTCATGTTGATTTAAAATAACTTAAATCTCTCACATATTGAAAGAGGTACATATCTAGCTACCATTACGTCTACACTTGTATCTTCCACAACTATTTCTCGGCGACTGAATTAGTACGGTTTGTATGTACGACTGTTCAATGCATTCTAGTAAATACAAGCAACTGCAGAGAAAGATTGCGCTATGGGGTGAGGCGATTTAGATAATTAATATAATGGATAATTAATATAATCGATATAATTAATATAATTGATTAATTAATATAATTGCTATAAATAACACTAGAAGTGAATTGTTTGAGATCTAAATCTGACCTCATCACATCAATTTGTAAAATGGAGACGACCCATAAAAATTAACTGTACGGATTTCGTCGTGTGTGGGATTCTCGGGCGGGGTTCTGATCCCAGTCCCAGATTAGAATCACGTCTCCGTACATGACACTAAATAAGAATGTACCTTTGTGGAGTTTTTTATGAGTTCCTAAGGGACAATGCCCAATTTTAAGGGGCAAGGTTTCCCATGTTTGCGATTTCAAGGCGGGGAAAAGTAGACCAATAGATTTATACATCTCTCCTGATTGGACGAAAAGAAGTAAGAAAGGACAGAGATGAAAATAATATAAAAAAAGTCAAGACAGTGAGATTGTTCGGCAGTCGAGGAGAGAAATTACGCATTATTATATATACTTGAAATTGAGATTAGGTCCTCTTTCTTCTTTGTCTCTTTTTACCTAAATGTTAGGATATTGTTAATGTTAAATTTTGAATAATGAGGCACCTAGTGAAAGGTTTGGAGAAGCAATTTCATGAAGCTTAAATCAAATTGTTTGTATATACATATGTATATAGAATAATAATAAGTTTGCTTCATTTTATGTTAAACTATAAACCTTGTATGTGTTTACTGTAAGAGTGTAATTTTTGATTTTAATAACTCTTAATTTAGCTTATTAGTTTATTTTTTATTGTAATTCTGCAATCTTTCAGAACCTGGGGTATAATTTTAATTTAAATAACATACACAGCGTAACCCAAATAATATTTAGTCTTTGTGACTAATAAAATAAATAACCACTATAAAATTGATCATAGGTAAATACCTAAATTTAAACGAGAGCTAAAAGACACGTTATCGTAATAAATAAATTATGCAGTCGGAAAAAGTGTGACAAAGTGGTGTATATCGAAAAACCCACTTCCTCGCTGTGACTACTTGTGACCAACATCTATTGTGAGCTGAGTGGGAGAAGCATTAGTCTACATAGATTGTCCATAAAGATCGTCAGTACGTCCAAGGTGTAATCCTACTTTCAGGCATTGCACAATCAAGCAATATCACTTAATAACTACATTACAATGATTTTGAAGAGAGATTATTATCGATTACCTTAATGTTTTAATTGGTTTGGTTTGGTTTGGTTTGGAGCGCTACGGTCTACTGTTTTTGCACACGAGGGCTAATGAGACCGGGACCTACAGTTTAAAGCCGATTCCGAACGGCTACAAACATCCATGCCAGCAGCGGGATTCGAACCCGCGAACTCCGGTTCCGAAGAGCAGCGCTCTATTATCGTTCGGCACTTTTTTAATTGGTGAAGTGCTTCCGCACAAACTAAAAATTGTGGGACAAATAACAAAACATCAATCTCGATCCATTGTCAAAAAACTATTTTATAAGTATAAGTATGAATAAAGATAACTGCCAATACAATTTTTAAAAAAGGCATGAATGACTTGAAACCATAAGATTAATTTTAAATTTAATTTGAAAATTAATGAATTTGAACTAAAGTCAAATATAAATATTGAATATTTATTTTCTGCAATATTTAACCTTTGCTTAAATATACCATGCCGAGTTATTTCTGATTTTAAAAGAACAATGATTCTTTACCATTTTCGAAACTTAGTAAATTATATAATCAAAGAAAAGTTCAAATTGTTTTCAAAATTTTCTTTGAAGTGAAATTATGCTAAATGGTATCACTAGACAAACAACACTAAGGAGGAATAAAAAAAAAAATAAGAGTATGATGTGATAAAAAGTGGAATTACATTCTCAATGACATCTTTAAAGACGTAAATCGCAATTAATTTTCAAATAAATGGGAAAAATAAAACAAGTTAGTTTCTTTTATAAATGTAATGACAACTTATCAACATTTTAGTTTGAGAAAAATTCTATTAGTAATTTTAAAGTGCTTAATATGACTTTACCGATAAATAACTGAAATTATATTTTCCCAAACTCTTAAAAGGGTTTTAGCGTGAAAGCATACTTAACATAAATTATCATACATGCCTATAATTTATTATTAATGTAAATGATATTATTCTTTATAATATATCGCTTCATTCTAGTTCATATTTTATTATGCATTCTTATTCAAAGGAAATGAATTATCAAATAAATTGGATGAAATGGAGAGATAATTCGGTGCTGACGTTTTAGTAAAAATATTCATTTTGTCGAATTTGAATGAACTTTTATTATTTTTGACATGATGTCTTCAGGCATATATGTATCTTACCTAATTGAAATAGTGTAATATTAACTATAATAGAGTAATATTAGTCTGAATTGGTATAATATTAGTTATAATAGACTAATATTACTCTTACAGTGTTGAAAATTTATATTTTGGTCAGTAGTAAAATCTAGGTCTATATCACCTCTTTTTGATTACAAACAGCATTGAATGTATCGAAAATTATCAACTGATATTAACGCTGTTTTTAAGTAAATGGTAGCTTTTGATCTCTACATCGGCTTAGATTTATAAGTATTCACTCACAGGTGAAACAATACTTTTGAATCCATTTTTTCAAAATCGAAATTACAATATTCATCGTTTCGACCATCCGAGTAGGGACAGGGTTAACACTGAAACCCGCCAAAGTTCACGCTATGTTCTATATACAGAAAAACGCTTCTCGTATGAATAAACTTAACAAAACAAACTACATAAAATTTTTATAATGTTAAAAAATCTCAATCATATATTTCTATATGATAGAACTTAACTATTTTATTTATTTTTAAATTGACAAACATGGATGCACAAGCCACTAATTCTCTGAGTTCTTTTTAACACTATCCTCACAAGTAAAACACAAATGTTAAAATTTGCCCAAATCATGGACTGGAAAGAATCACATTAGTTCATTAGCCACACAGTGTGGGGACTCCACTACTCCGATTTTGTATAGGTTGACATGTTCAGTCAGATCTCTGAAGAGAGACACTGCTTTCTTTCGTGGAAAACTGGACACACATTTTTCCTCAGAATTCTCCAACTCGTATTCGTAGCGTATAAAATCATATCTTGTTAAGAATGTTTTGAAAGTTGGATTCGCAGACGGCTGACTTGTGGTATATGAACAATTGTCCTTTAATGCATTCCTCTATCAACAATCCTTTCTTAGCTAGAGAATTCATTTAGCTGTAGACATAAGCTTCTCAAGAAACTTTAAATTGTTT
>CM063504.1:6045703-6115703 GCA_032207245.1 Pardosa pseudoannulata
TAAAGAACATGTAAGAATATTTAAATATCATATTTTATCCACATTTACTTGTTTGTAAAGATAAATAAGAATTAATAAGAGCATTTAAATATAAAATTTTATGCAATTATGAAATTTTTGGTGTGTAAATATATCTTAATAAGAACATATTATAAGAGTTTTTAAATATCCTGTTATATGCACTTTTACTTGTCCTAATATCTTTTCCTAAAGAACATGTAAGAATATTTAAATATCATATTTTATCCACATTTACTTGTTTGTAAAGATAAATAAGAATTATTAAGAGCATTTAAATATAAAATTTTATGCAATTATGAAATTTTTGGTGTGTAAATATATCTTAATAAGAACATATTATAAGAGTTTTTAAATATCCTGTTATATGCACTTTTACTTGACCTAATATCTTTTCCTAAAGAACATGTAAGAATATTTAAATATCATATTTTATCCACATATACTTGTTTGTAAAGATAAATAAGAATTAATAAGAGCATTTAAATATAAAATTTTATGCAATTATGAAATTTTTTGGTGTGTAAATATATCTTAATAAGAACATATTATAAGAGTTTTTAAATATCCTGTTATATGCACTTTTACTTGTCCTAATATCTTTTCTTAAAGAACATGTAAGAACATTTAAATATCATATTTTATCCACATTTACTTGTTTGTAAAAATAAATAAGAATTAATAAGAGCATTTAAATATAAAATTTTATGCAATTATGAAATTTTTTGGTGTGTAAATATATCTTAATAAGAACATATTATAAGAGTTTTTAAATATCCTGTTATATGCACTTTTACTTGTCCTAATATCTTTTCTTAAAGAACATGTAAGAACATTTAAATATCATATTTTATCCACATTTACTTGTTTGTAAAAATAAATAAGAATTAATAAGAGCATTTAAATATAAAATTTTATGCAATTATGAAATTTTTTGGTGTGTAAATATATCTTAATAAGAACATATTATAAGAGTTTTTAAATATCCTGTTATATGCACTCTTACTTGTGTGTAAAAGTTAATATGAACATACTATAAATGTTTAATATAAACGATATTCATGCAGGTTTACTTGCATGTAAATAAAAATCAATAAGAATATACTATTAGAGTACTTCAATATCATTATTTCCAAATTTAAACATGGAATTTCTTTTGATATGTAAATATATCTTAATAAGGACCTAGTATAAGAGTTTTTAAATATCATATTGTATGCAAGTTTACTTGTATGTAAAAGTAAGTTAATAAGAACATACTATAAATGAAGGTTACTTGTATGTAAATGTAAATCAATAAGAATATAGTATTAGAGTACTTAAATATCATTATTTCCAAAATTAAATATGGAATTTCTTTTGATATGTAAATATATCTTAATAAGGACCTAGTATAAGAGTTTTTAAATATCATATTGTATGCACGTTTACTTGTATGTAAAAGTAAGTTAATAAGAACATACTATAAATGAAGGTTACTTGTATGTAAATGTAAATCAATAAGAATATACTATTATAGTACTTAAATATCATTATTTCCAAATTTCAATATGGAATTTCTTTTGATATGTAAATATATCTTAATAAGGACCTAGTATAAGAGTTTTTAAATATCATATTGTATGCACGTTTACTTGTATGTAAAAGTAAGTTAATAAGAACATACTATAAAAATACGAGAAGCTTTAAGCAGCATCTTAATGTGAAAAACATAAAAACATTTTAAGAATATAATTGAAAATAACATAGCTTATTTTCGGATAATGTAGAATTATTTTTTATTCTTTAATTAGTTTAATGTTTTAATATAAGAAAGCGGTTTATATTTACTGTTATATAAAACGCTGGAAGTAAATTGATTATCAGGAATTTAAAACAAAATATGCAATGCATTCAAAATATGTAATGCAACTAATTATTGTCTTTGGAAAAAAATCAAATAAATAGCTTTATCTGTGTTACGTAATTTTGTAAATGTTTTTTTTTATCTATACAAAGAATTGGAGTAATATATATCAAAAAATTCAAAGAAGTGTATCATTTTTAAAATATTGATATTTTTAAAGTGTAGTTTGTTGATTATTTAAAACTTTAGGAAGTATGAGTTATAAATATAATTGGGGCTAAAATAAACTAGAATGAATGTCCCTGTTATTTAATACAATATTTTATGGTAGCTATCGAGGAGAGAGAAGCTCAGTGGCGTGGGGGTTGCGCTCTCACGACCCAAGTCCAAGGTTCGATCGGCTGGGCAAGGTTGACTCAGCCTTTCATCCCTTCAGTGGATAGAGAAATTGAGGACCAAGCATGCTTGGGAACTAAACACGGGGGGTTCCGCATAAGATTGACCACCTAACCAGAATTTCGCACCCCAGGGCCTGTGGTCACGCAAATGGTGTTTGGCACCGTAAGCCTTGGCCCCCTAGCGGCTGTCGAGCATTTAAAAAATATTGATTAGAGAAGTAATACTTTAAAACTAGATTCTCTATTGAACCAACTAATTTATGTACGAAATGATAACAGTAAAGATTTTTCTACTTCCGTATACAATAATATCTTTAATAATTCATTAATTTTGAAATTGTGGATATTAAATATAATGTAAATTATTTTATTTTTCCATTTAATTTAAAAAGTGCAAGGTTGAAAATAAGTAATTAAATAAAACATACGACGGTTACAGAAAATGTTAGTTGCATATAATTACAGCAAATAAATACCAGAAGAATTAAATACAACGTTTTCATTTTAATAAAGCATCTACTTTCAGAACAAAGGTAATCGATATTAAATGAAGGAATTAATATAAAAAAATGTAATATAAATATATATGAATTTATGTTCAACATTTTAACTCAAAATTTTAAATAAAGCTTATTTGCATTTCATAATTGAAAAAGTGTCATAACTTAAGTTGGTAGTAGAAGAGGGATAATTGATAGAACAAACTGATAATTTTTTTTTAACACAAATCATTATTTTATTTTGATATTAATTCACCTTAAATATGTTGTATCAGAAACAACTTCATGATATGGCTAAGAATTAAAACATAACATCCGAATTATAGTTCGTATAGCAAAAAGTAATAATTTTATGAATATATATTATTCATTTTATACTGAATTACTGTAAATATTAAGGATGTGCGAATGTGTACCGCTTACAGTTTATAAGTGTAAAATAAAAAGGGAAGTAATTAGTATTTTAGACTAATATTCAAACTACTCATTTGGTAAAAACATAATGTGTTAATTAATATAACAGTAATAAATATACAATTTTCAGTTTAAAGTTTTAAAGAAGGAATTAAATGATTATTTCATTAAAATGAACTCCTCTGTAGAATTAATGTAGGGCAAATATTTTTTAAATAGAAGAGTATAAGCTTCATTTGGTGTAATGTACATATTTGTACGTGGTGTGAATTTTATGAAAGATTTATTACACATTTCCTCTTTATATAAGCAACAGAAAAATTTCATTAAAATGGTTTATTTAAACAAAGAAAAATCATGCTTATAACTCTTCAATTAATAGTTTAAATTTTAACAATATTCCTTGTATAGAAAATGTGTTTGGGATCAAACAGAAGTAAGAAAATCTCATTTTTAAAATTAATTAATTCAAAGACTTTTTTTATATCGTATATGTAGTTATAAAAAATAATGTATGAATGCTTTGTAGTTTTTTATAATTATGTGTTATTATTAAATACAATCCTGCTTTTTATTAGAGTCATATTAGTTTTTTAATAATTTAAATTCTGACGAAATGCCTTGAAATCTGTTTTATAGACAATTGTTTATAATAGTGCATAAGTATGGAAACATTACTTTTAAAACTGATTATATTTTTTCAAAAATACATTTTAAAATATATGTGTAACATTAAGGAAAGAATGAAAGCAAAATAATATGTAGTTTTCTTGATAATCATATGGAAATCATTAAACTATATCACGAAAAATTCATCAAAATAAGTGATTGTTGTTAAATTAAATGTGTAGTGTATATTAATTTAAAATATAGAAATCTTTAATGTAATTGTAAATAGGTAAGAATGAGTAGTCAAGTCAGACATCTTAATGTTTAATTTATTGCCTTATATCTATCTATTGGCCAGAAAATTAAAAAGCATAATTATCTTTAGAGTTATTTTTGATTCCTTTTACTCATATTGTTTAACGGTTCAGTCTGATATATTAATCTGTTGATTACGTAACAAGGCTGATTCAGAATATGTAATTTTCAGTGTACCGCACTATTGTATTTATTTTCACACAATTATCGTGTAATTATAATTAATTATATTATTTTATTTTATTTTAATTTTTTTAATTTTATTATTATTACTATTTTTAAAAGTGTATTTCTAAGTGTTATTTTGTCTGTTTTGTAGTTGTATGTGTTGGTTTATAATATTTTTACTGTATTTATACTGCATTATATATTATGAGCTGCTGTCGATTGTATACCCGGTGACACCCAAAACATCTTAAACATTTGTTTTACGGTAGATAATCCTCGTTGGTGCAGCCCATATGTTGATTATAAATTTATAGAATGTAAGGATTCGCAGCTTTAGAAATTTTTTATCGCTAAATTAAAAGCTTAATATTTCTAACATTTTAGTAATATTTTTAATCATTGGCATCTAATATTCAACAAATAATAAAATTATGATGTGCATTTTTTACACAGTCTTAAGTATGTTATAATTTTTGGTAACTAAAGACAAAGTCTCACATTTAGCCTTTTAAAAAAATTGGCGCTTAATGTATTGGAGGATTATTCAGGGCTATTGAGCTATTCTTTTTGTATCAACGTTTAAAATACTTTATCAATAACATGGTTTTCAGTATATTCATATTTCATAACGAAATTAAGAATTTATGATGTCAAGTGATGTAACTGATATTTGCCGTATTTGAAAATTTGTCAATTCTTTATAACACGAAATTTCGAAAAATAATATAATTTAAGCATGCTGAGGTGTATGTTACACTCTTTTAAGACATAAATTTGTATTTTAGCTTTCAACTCCAAGAGGTGAATAATGGCTTGGAAAGATAAGGTGTTACCTTAAATGTCGGGATTTATGCATATAACACTAAGTAAAATGTAGCACAGAAGACATTGTTTGCAAATTTAAGAAAATAATCCGTAGGTTAAAATCACATTCAATGGAATGGTTTGTAATTATTTTAATGTTATATGTTAAAGAAAATCCTAATTTCATTATGAAGCATTTTTAAGATATATCTTTTAAAAAAATTTCTGACATAAATATATTCTTAAGGGGACATATCACCTTTAAACCTTCAAAAAATCGATCTATCTTTTCGATGAATCTTTTAAAACAAACCCCATTGAAATATTCGAATTACAACCTGTAAAACTGTAACATAAAAAAAGAAACACTGGCAACATGGGGCATTTAAATAACCCAGCTGGTGTTTATGTTTGTCCCTGCCGTTGTGTCATCACTTTTAGCGTTGAAACTGTTTTAAGATTAATATTGTTCAAATAGTGATAAATGGTGCATTTTATGTATTTAATGATGGTCATGTTGTTTGAACCAGTGTCGTGCAAGAACTGTCTTAACAAATTGGTAATTATGCAAGAGTATTTACATACAACAGTGATCAACAGCTGATTCAATTGGATGAAATCCTGGCTGAGATGCTTATGTCAGTGAAAACGTTAGTGGATTGAAAAGCAAGAAAAATATATCAAATTGCTATAAAAGTAAAAATATTAGAAATAGAAGGGACAATGTATACATATAGGCAATTTTAAACTATTTTATAAAATGCTTTAATGGAAATAGGATGAAAATTTCTAAAGTTTTAAATTTAAATGCATTTTACTCAAAATGATGTTTTCAAACTTGCGCACACTCTAGAATAAAAACTATTGCACATATGGATCTGTAATTTTCAAGGTAAGTACATTATAGTACTACAATGAAATTCCACCTACATTTTTGAAAGTGTTTTTATTTTATGGGTTATTTATCGTATTTGAAATTTATTTTTCCAACGTTATTTTAGGTTTTTTGGAAATTGGTGTAAAGTTTTTGATAGCTTTTAAATTTTAAATAGGTGGAGAATAATACCTAATGTCTTTTGTTTATAAAAATGCAAAAAAATATTGCTGAAATATAGTTTGTGTTGCTGTAAAACTGCGATCAGTGTGACAGTAAAAGTTTTAAATTTTCAACGCAAGAACTTTTATTTTATTTTATAAAAAAAAGTTCTTACTTACCAGAAACAAAGTAAATACAGGAAAATAATTCACTAGATTCAGAGATTAAATGCTAAAATGTCCAAGTAATTTCCGTAATAAGAAAAAAAAGTTATGGCAAATCAAATAATAACAAACATTCTTCATTTTTAAGTCGCTTAAAGGTGATGTATCCCCTTAAAGCAACAATAAATTATTCAATATGCTGTAACACATATATTTTTTGTGAATGTGATAAAAAATTGTAAATGAAGATTTAGCCTACACACAAATATCGAGCGAGTACTCAGTTCTATTACGAACTTGATCATAGTAGAGCGTTGAGTTCTCAGTCCGACCAGCAATTAGACAAATTAATTCGTTTAAAATGTGCTATCAAAAACACAGTAACAATTCTCAAAACATTTGTGCAAGGGATAAACATTTGTGCAAGGGATATTCTACCTCAAATAAAGTAAAACTTCCCAAAATTGAAGAATTACAGCAGAAACTTGAAAGCATTAAAGGTCAATATTTAGAAACAAATTATCTTGATTAAAATAAAGGCATGGAAAAAGATCTGGATGAAAAATTTACTGAAGAATTTACTTGATTCTTACACAATAAATTCAGAGGCATGTAATTAAAGAAATAAAATGACTGAGACCATAAATAAAAATTAAAGCTTCCAGAAATACCACCTCCAATTTTTTGTGGAAATTATACGTAGTAGTCTAAGTTTAAAACTCCGTTCAGTTCAATAATTTAATTAAAAATAACAAAGAATTAAATGAATGTCAAAAATCATATTATTCCCACATTGCAACTGTTACATGTTAAGTGTCATTAATATTTATCTTTTCAACCCGGTCCTACAACATGTAATATTAAAATCAAATGTTCCTACTTTTAATTTTAATTTGAAAATGACATATAATACCCCCAGATGAAGATTCATTAGACAAATATGCATATAGTTTGTTTTTTTACAAAATAAAGATAACTTTATTAAATTTATTTAAAATATTCTAAAATTTATGTATTAGAGTTTATAAGTAAAATTATGTTACATAGGTAGTACGAATTCTTAATTTATGAAATTCTAGCTTCCAAAGTAATTAGCATGATGATTGAATGGGTAGAACATTCCTCTTCCGTCCCTAATTTCATTATTTAATACTGCTGCCATGGATGCTTGTAGCGTTTCAGAATCGAATTTAAGCAGTAGGTCCCGGTCCTATTAGACATCATGGAGTAAAACAACATATCGTAGCGTTCTAAACGAACAACCTAAACAACGTAATCGACAATAATGTATGTATAAACTTTAGACTTTTGTATAAATTTCTTTTATTGCGCAACCATTACTGATAGCACAGAGCTGTTATTCATAGAGATATATTTAGAATCAGGAATAAAGGACAAGGAAAATAAATGTATTCCTTCATTTTTAATATTTTGTCTAGAAAAGCCTTCAAGAAATAGTAAGCAAAATGCTCAAATTCTCCAAAAGCCTTTAAAAAGAGACATATCTAAAAAGATTCATAAGTTTAAAAAAAAGTAAGACCAACAACCCGAAATTTTTTAAACAAAACATTTTTTTTTAAAGTTATTTTGACAAACTTTCTTTTACCATCATCGAGTGATGAAGATTTTTTATTTACTTAATGTTTCAGAGAAAAGTTTTGAATTTTTTTTTTCTTGGCGTAAGAAAGGATTTAGGGGTATTCATTGTACTCTGATGTAAAACAAAATATACTGAAAAGAAATAGGGTTAAAACAAATACTACCTTTTAAGTCTGGTTTATTTTTCTAGAAAAAAAAATAAAATTATACGATGTAACACACTTGTACTTTCACTACTTTCTTAGCATTTTACAGATTATTACATACATGCACTCATGCACTCACGCACGCTCACACATACACACACATACACACACACACACACACACACACACACACACATATATATATATATATATATATTTATATAGATATACATGATACATGTATATATATATATATATATATATATATATATATATATATATATATATATATATATATATATATATATATATATATATATATATATATATATATATATATATATATATATATATATATATATATAGTTATTCATTTATCGTTATGAAATAAAAACATAATACCTTACACAAAATTAAAATTTTTATAGCTTTGCTTCAGTTATCTTTAGGTACAATAATGAAAAGCAAATTAATATATATAAACAATAAAATTTACAAAATTAATAACTTAAAATTATTCGAAAATTATAAATAAATCTACTGTAATTTATATATATAATTAAAATATAAAATATAAGAGAGCAATCGTTTTAATTTTACATCACTTTTAGATTATTTGTTTACATATCTATTTAATTTGTATGTGTTTACATTACTTTATTGTGAACTAAATTGAACTAAATATTTTAAAAATTTAATTCTAGCAAAAAATCTACTAATACTAGTAAAATTCTAGTAATCCTAGCAAAAAAACAAATGAAGGTTGATTAGGTTTTTCGTTTTGAAAGCTATAGTTTATTGTTTTGCTACACGGGAGCTAATGTGACCTATTGCTTCAAGCCGATTCCGATGTCTGTTTACATCAATGCCAGGATCATCCGAACCAACGAACTCTGGTAAATAGGACACGTAGAATCTCTGAAAAAATATATTAGAAGAAATTCATTTACAATTAAATTAAATTTTGATCATGAAATTATGTAGTTTATTTTATATTTACATTAGAAATCATATTTGTTATATTTATTAGTAGGGGTGCAATGTTTTTACATCTCCTCGTGGTGTACTACGGACAAAGTTTTAGCCGGCAAATAAAACTAACGTTCTGACATTCTTTCCTTACCGCTAAACTGTAGAATAAACAAATTATGGAATCAGTGCCCTAAGGTAAACTATTTTCTTCAATAGAAAATAATTAACTTTTCTAAATTACACCCGACACACCTAGAACAGGCGCCTGGAACCTGGTATTGCACTCGGCCTGTGATTGGCTGGTAAGTACATTGGCTGCAATTTCTAACATTGGCGAAATATCCTGGCGACGCTTTCCGTGAATTTGTATATTATTTCAACAATCCGAAAGAGACAGGATAGTACATAGAATTTTTTTCAAAGGGAGGGGGAGAGTATATATTTAATTAAAGATAAGTTACAAATGAAAGATCTTCATTAAATTATTTAATGCAAGATTTTTTTCAGTTAATATATATATATATATATATATATATATATATATATATATATATATATATATATTAGATATATGAATGTATACAAAATATGCTAGCAGATTACTATTTGCAACCAATTAAGGAGTATACATAATTGGTAATTACTTAAATATTCTAAAAATCCCAGATTTACAAAAAAATATTGATAAAAGTTGTATACATTCTGAAAAAAGAATGCATATATTATATCTATATAATACATACATATATATTAAATACATATGTATATCTATATAATTCATACATAGTACATTAATATATTATATAAAAATATTAAATAAAGATTTACATGTAGAAAAATTTGGATGCAATTTTTAAAACAGTAAAATGTACCAAGTTTGGGGGGAAATCTTAATTTCTGACAAATTTTAAATTCATTCAATATGAGCACTTTCTAAATGTTCTCGTAATTCCGGTAAATTTCAAAATTTCAAATTACAGTTGTCTTCTCTACACTCTATATTACTTTCAGGTCTTTCATTTTGACTATTTCTTTCTTTTTCATTTTTATGCATGTGATTAACGTGCTTTATTAAATATTTTTCTCTGATAAAACACACAGCTGCAATATTTACAATTCAAACTTTCAATCTTCATTCTTTGTACGTTCCAAATTCTTCTAAATAAAGGAATAAATAATGTATAAATAAAGAGAAATAAATATATAAGAAACCAATCTAAATCAATGTATAAGAAGCCAATCGTTGAAGGCATCGCCAAGATATTGTGCCTATTTTAGAAATCGCTGCCAATGTACTTACCAGCCAATCACATGCCGAATGGAATACCAGGTTCCAGGCGCCTGTCAGCTAGACGAGGGACAGGTTACTTCCTATTTATGTACCGGGCTTGATTACCCGGTACATAAACGAGGTTACTTGCCCTCTGTGTTACAATACAAACGAACCAATGGACAAGTACCATCTGCTTACACTTGTAACACTCTTCATGGAGAAAAAGTCATCAAGGTATTGGGAAGAAAGAGATCAAATGAAACGATAACTTTCGGTTATTAGAAAAGTTTCCACCCCCCTCTTATTTTTTCCCTTTGTTATTATAGATATTGTTCATTTTTATGTTTTTATGTTTTTTTTATGACCAAAGCAATTGCAAATTTAAAAAATATTCATTAGTAAAGTAACATTTCATTAAATTATTGTTAATATAACAATTTATTAAAAAATATTTTGCTATTCAGAATATGTATTGTTATGTTATTATAAATTATATGTTATTATATCATTACCAGTTTTATATTATAATATTATTATACATTATAAATGATATGTTAATATATTGTTGCTATAATTTGATGTTATTATATTTTTATAACATTTATATTATAATAAGATTTTCAATAAGTATAATTGTACCTACTGCATACCAATATGCAATGTGGTTATATATATTACAGATTAATAGTAGTAGAGAAAATACCTGATTTAGTATTATTAATACTTCATATATTTTTATATACCTCTCTTTAATATAAATCTTATAATCATCATGCAATATGTATAATTGTACCTACTATATACATATATACATATATACATGTATATATATATATATATATATATATATATATATATATATATATATAATATATATATATATATATATATATATTTATATATATAGTTATTCATTTATCGTTATGAAATAAAGACATAATACCTTACACAAAATTAAAATTTTTATAGCTATGCTTCAGTTATCTTTAGGTGCAATAATGAAAAGCAAATTAATATATATAAACAATAAAATTTACAAAATTAATAACTCAAAATAATTCGAAAATTATAAATAAATCTACTGTAATTTATATATATAATTAAAATATAGAATATAAGAGAGCAATCGTTTTAATTTTACATCATTTTTAGATTATTTGTTTACATATCTATTTAATTTGTATGTGTTTATATTTCTTTATTGTTAACTAAAATGATCATACCAATATGTAATGTAGTTGTATAAATTACAAATTAATAGTAGAAGATAAAATACCTGATTTAGTATCATTAATACTTTATATATTTTTAAATACGTCTTTTTAATATAACTGTAATAATCATCAGGCAAAATGTATAATTGTAGTTACTGCATACCAATATGTAATGTCGTTGTATAAAATACAAATTTATAGTATTAGAAAAAAATATCTGATTTAGTATTATTAATACTTCATGTACTTTTATATACGTATCTTTAATATAACTCTTATAATCATCATGCAATATGTATAATTGTACCTACTGCATACCAATATGTAATGTAGTTGTATAAATTAAAAATTAACAGTAGGAGAGAAAATACCTGATTTAGTATCAATAATACTTCATATATTTTTATATACGTCATTTTAATATAACTGTTATAATCATCATGCAATATGTATAATTGTAATTACTACATACAAATATGTAATGTGGTTGTATAAAATACAAATTTATAGTATTAGAGAAAATACCTGATTTAGTATTACTAATACTTCATATATTTTTATATACGTCCCTTTAATATAACTCTTATAATCATCATGCAACTTTTATTCATGTTAAGATATTTACTTAAACATAGAATGACGTAAGAGTTATAGAAAGAAGCTTAGCTAAAGGTTTTTTTAATATTTCGGCAAGAAAAGCCTTTAAGAAATACTGCGCAAAATGCCCCGAAAAGATTTAAAGTGAGACACGTCTCGAAAGATTCAAAAGTTATAAATTCAAGAGACCACCAACCTGGAATTTTTTAAACAAGACGAAATTCCAAAAAAAAGTTATTTTGACATACTTTCCTTTACCATCATCAAATAATGAAGATTCTTTTTTTTTCTACTGAAAGAAGTATAGAAAAAATCTACAAATTGTTTCTTACTTTTAGTGGGAGAAAGATTTTGGAGGAATTCATTGTGTTCGGTTGTAAAACAACAGTGTTCAGAAAAAGAAATATCTTTAAAACAAATGCATGTAATAGATTCTTTACTTTTGATTCTAGAATAAATATTATATAGTATCCAGATATATATATAGTAACACATACTTATATATATATTGGATAAGTTTGGATAATATATATCAAAACATGTATATCACATACAATATATATATATATATATATATATATATATATATATATATATATATATATATATATACACATACTTAATGAAATAAAGAAGAATGGCATATTTGGTTAGAGTTGTTTCGTAGGCGTATAATGTCTTTACTGTGAAAATTTAAAAATTAATATGGGCTTGGTTTGGTTTTGGAGCTCTAAGGTCTACTTTTTTCAGCACGAGAGCTAATGAGACCGGGACCTGCTGCTTAAAGCTGATTCCAAACGGCTGCGAACATCCATGCCAGTTGTGGGATTTGAACCCACGAACTCCGGTTCGAAAGGCCAGCACCCGAAACATTCTACCATCGTTCGGCATCAATATGTGGCATAAATGTTTTAGTGTTCTCCATTGAAAAAACTCTATATTCAGAAAAATGCATCTGAAGTGTTTATCCTTTCCCTTAAAACTAAGATTTTCAATGCTTAAATTACATAGTGTTATAGTTTTCATATAGTTATGTATATATATAAATCAAAAATGTACTAAACATACGTATAAAATTAACTATATATATATATACATATATATATATATATATATATATATATATATATATATATATATATATATATATATTTATATATATATATATATATATATATATATATATATTATATATATATATATATATATATATACATATATATATATATACATATATATATATATATATATATATATATATATATATATATATATATATATATATATATACATATATATATACATATATACATATATATATATTTATATATATATATATATATATATATATATATATATATATATATATATATATATATATAATATATATATATATATATATATATATATATATATATATATATATATATATATATATATATATATATATATATACATATATGCTTAATACTAGCAATTAAAAAGAGGAACCTTGAATGAAAATTAAATCAAAATATAATATGCCCTAGTAACACTTATTTTAATTTTTCGTTGAAATTTATAATAAACAGTTTAAATCTTTAGATATTAGATCTATAATATTTAGCTCATTTAATTTTTACGATGCTAAGAACATAAAACTTTTCTTTTATATTTATTTGTTAATAGTAGCAATTAATAAGATAAACCTTCATTGAAAATGGCATTTTATTTATGTCTTAATACTAACAATTTAAAGATGAACCTTAAAAGAAAATTACATCTAAATAAAGTATACCCTAGAACCCTTTCTTTAATATTTTTGTTGACATTTTACAAGTCATAATATGCAATTTAAATCGTTAGATATTAGATCTATAATATTTAGCTCATTTAAGTTTTACAATACTAAGAACCTCAAAATTTTCTAACTTATATTTATTTATTAATAGTTACCATTAATAAGACAAACTTTCAAGGAAAATGTATTCTAGATAAAATATCCTTCCATAACCCTGATATTACTTAAAATTGTTTGTATTTTACACATTATAATATGTGATAAACCTTTAAAATTTTAGTTATAGATGATTCCAGAAAACTGTGCAAATTTTGCTCCGGTACACTTATATCTCAGTATTTTATTACAACTTATAAAATTGCGTATTTCAAAGGATATTGATATGAAATTATTATATACTTGACTAATCTTGAGAAAAATAAAATTTCACATACTCTCTCATTATCAACCATATCAAATTAATAATTTTGTGTCCTTTAATAAAAAAAAATTAAGGATTTCATTTAAACAAATCGTGAAATATGAGATCGAACCAAGTAGAATGGAGATGATTACTTCGTAAATGTTTACAGAAACCTTATTCTTCTGTCTGAAGAAAAAAAATTGAATTCTTTCCCTTCCAATCTGCATTTGGTGAATTATTAAACAATATTTACCATAGAAGAAAGTGCAAATTAGAGAGCTGGTTTTTGCAGTTCCACTATACATTATTAATGAACGCAGGACGGAACTGCGTAAAGAATTAATTTTTCTTCATTAATTGCGTTTACATTCCTAGGAAACTTTTGTTTAATGAGAATATTTGTCAAGCATTTTTTTATGGTTTTCTTATGATAATTTAGATCCGGACTTTGTAAGAAGCATTTGTGATAAATACTGTAAATGTATTTAGATATAATGAATTCAGTTTGGTAGCGTGCCGAAAATATGGTATTTTTTCAGTGTACGCAGTCCATATGGACAAACATTTCATGAGAAATTACAAAAATAAATTAATATTTAGGTTTAATCATCCTCAGTAAACAGTGGTATGTCAGAAAGGAAAATAAATATAACGTAAAATAAATTGAAATTATTTAATTTTTTTATCTGAAACTCGAATGAAATATATAAACGTATCATTGTTTGAAATGTTTGTATAAAAAGTTAATAATATGTTAAAATATCAAATTAGAATTGTAACTTAATAAAAACACTATTATTTATCTACCAGTCTATCAATATATCATCTATCAGTCTCTCTTGAATGTACATATATATATATATATATATATATTTTATTTATTTATATATAATATATATATATATATATATATTATATATAGATAAATATATATATATATATTATATATATTATATATATATTTATATATAATATATATACATCCTCAGTAAACAGTAGTATGTCAAAAGGAAAATTATTTTAATGTAAAATAAATTGAAATTATATATTTTTTAAATTATTTATTCTGAAACTCGAACGAAATACATAAATGTATCCTCATTTGATATGCTTGTATAAAAAAGTTAATAATATGTTAAATTATCAAATTGAACTTGTAACTTAATAAAAAAATTTTATTTACCTACCTGCCTATCGATCTATCATCTATCAATCTCTCTCTGTATATATATATATATATATATATATATATATATATATATATATATATATACACATATATATACACATATATACATATACACACATACATATATGTATATATATGATTAATATTTATTAATATATATAGATAGATTGATAGATATATTTATAAGTAATATGTTCACACACAGATATAAATATATATACATATATATATATATATATATATATATATATATATATATATATATATATATATATGTGTGTGTGTATATATATATTTACATAAATGCATGTATTTATTGGAAGTGACTGTAATTATAATTATTTTTGCTGAAGTGCTATTGTTAGGAAATGAGTTAAGTAGTTCAAATATAATTAATTGAATGATATAAATATATAAATTGTACTTTTAAGCATAGAAAAATAAACAGTATTGACTGTTTATTTTAGAAAGTTTTTAAGTTAAGTAGTAAAATAGATAAGTTTTATTTGTAAGTTTATTATTTTATATGTTATTGCTTTTTTAGCTCAGTAAAAAATAAAACATTAATAGATTTTTTCTGATTCTTTTTAAAAAACAGATTAGATTTTGCTTTAGTTCTACAATTTGTTTTTTCTGAAACCTGAGAAAGAATACTTTCTCTTGTCGTTGAAGTGACTGTCCATAAAAACGCAATTCCCCTGCCTTACTTTTTTCTGTCTCGTCCTTTTCTTTTTGGTCTCAGTCTTTGAGTTCCAGCAGTAGATTACCTGCAATGAGGCAGAAAAATAGATTTTTCGCTTCATAGACGGTAATGGAAAAAAGATTTCAACACCTAAGGCTTCTGTCAAATTAAACAAATGACTTTTTATGAAAATATTGGGCTGAAAATTTGTTAGAAAAGTTCCTAGTGATATTTTAGACTGATAATAAAAATCAGACGAGGACAAATATTTTAGTTAAATTGAACCTCTAGAATACTCATAACTTTCGTTAGTAAAACACACTTTTTATGAAGCTTCGAAATCTTAATAAATTTTTAGAATGCTTTTACCTACTGTATACATATGCTTTACACACTTACATCTTAAGTACAGAAAATTACATTTTAAGAGTACAAAAATGTTTTAAAATTATAGAACTCAATCAAAATATAACACATTTTGAATTTGGATAAAAATAGAACTATTCGTTAAATACTATTCGTTAATTACTAAATTTTTCATTTCAGTGATTCAATTTTTTCACTAAAACCAGTTTTTTTATTTATTCCTTTTTAATTTTGAAATTATTTATTTAAAGTGAATTGACTATGCATTTTTATGTAAATTTAATTTTGGTATTTTTTAGACAGAAATATATATTTGTATTTTTTGTTTTATTTTTATGTTTATGCATCACTTTTAATCAAACTCATGGTTAAAAATATAGAGAAGGGCTGCTTAGAAAATGTATACCATTTTTTAAATCGGAAAGAAATTTTTTCAAAACCTTTTTACCGAACCTTGTACTTGATGTTACTTTATAGTTTAGAAATATACAATTTTAAATTTCTGCATATTTTTGCATATAGTAATGCATTTTAAAAATTTATATTTATTTTGAAATAAGTGCCTTATATTTTACTTTTAGATTATTTTTAATTTATCACAACTATCTTAAAATTTTCCTCTTCAATAAACCAAAATTATGTTATACAATTGTAGTAAATATTTTCGATGTAGTGTATAGAATATCCTTTTGATAAAAAAGCTTATATGTGTGGCAGGTTTTATAAAAATTTCACACAGTGTATTCTTATTACAATATTAAATTAGAAAACATATTAATTGTCTTTTTTATACTTTGCATATAAATGCATCATTTTAATGCTCAGATATATTGATTGTGTTTTTAATATTTCTGTGTATAAACTTGCTTAATATCCTAATATAAAAAGACTCACAAATGACTGAAATTGGTTGAGCAATAGACTTGAAAATGAGTTCTCTGACCTTCAGTCTGTTACTTAAGGTACCAGTAACTACAAAACATTTGATGGGGATTATTTGTTTTCCTGTTACTTTCAAAAAGAGGTGAATATTTGTAATAGACAATTTAGCCCTTGAAAAAGGTAAGTAAAATAACGTATACGCCTCTGAAGATCTCAGGGTAACGTCAAATCGATATGTGTCGATGGACAGGATACTCCGTACACTGAGAGGATAGTTCATTGGGATACCAACACACACTGAGTTTTAATCTGAGCTAATCCAGGTAAATCGGGGTCCGGGATGAGACTATCGGACTGCATTCACAGTCCGGGGATTGAGAATATCACAAGTGTTGTCTCATCTTGAATTGAAACACATCATACGTGTTCGAAATATACTGAAAAGAGGTTGCTTACTGCCTGACTGGCTTTCTTACTGGTATATACTGCCTGAACGAAAGAGCTCTTACCCATTTTCCACGCTTAGTCGGGAGAGCCTCAGGAGACAAGTTCTTCGAACAACAGTATCCTAAAAAAGATCAGAAAATTATCTTTAGTGAGGATGCAGTCGTAATCAAGGTGATCGAGAAAAAACATATAATTACAATGAAAGAATTAGGGATTTATTTGGCAATTCTTCCCGAATGGCTCTAGGATGAAAAACCGGTACATGTTAATTTATAAGTCTCTGAGCCAGCCAATCAGGGTTTTAGTAGTTAGTGTTGTGATAACGGCGGAAGAAGCGTCACTAAATTATTTAAGAAGGTTTGAAAGCAGGGATTAATTTGGATATTTCGTACTTCCCAACGCAAAAAAATAAAGATAGTAGCGAAGTTTTGACCTAAAACTATTTTAAGATATACATGGGAATGCGTTGGTTAGTTTTTTATGTTAAATGTATCATATATATATAAGTAAGGAAAAATAAACTAGATCGGGGAACTAATGTAAGCATTTTGTATAAAATCCCAAACACTGCCCGAGAAAATTCTCAGGGGTTTTCATATCTTAAGTCAAGGACAAAAATGTCAGCCTCCTTTTGCTTTCCCCTTTTTAATCGATAGTCTAAATTGACTACTGGGGCTATAGTAGACCCCCTCAGAGAAGCGGTCTAACCAATTATAATTCTTCTTTGCCCTAGCGAACAATTTATTAAATTTTAAAACACAAAAGGAGATGCACACTATCGGATGCAGATTTTCCCATAGATTTTGACTGAGATGTTGACCCAGGTGTTTAGGGCCTTTTATTTATAACTTCATGCTAGCTAACCCCTCAGTTTGTCCTGTCCCTATGATGAAGTGGGAACCCACCCTCCAAATTTCTGTTAATAAATTCTTTAACTAAAATGGTGTTATTTTTATGGGTCATGACTGCAACCACCCATCGTGAAGTCCGTCTTATTACACACACACATATATCAGGTGGCCATAATTAAACTGACAGTGCTTACAGTGTTCTGTAGAGCGATCTATTTGCGAAAATGACGCCACATTTTGTAGGAAGATTAAAAAAGACGGGGGACGAAGGATTCCGCGAAAAAACAAATTCGTTCCAAAAGTCACCTCTAGGGGAATATTTGGCGCTGTGTAATGGAAAATAGATTGTTATAGAATACGAATATATGTAGAAGTGGACATCGTGTAGGAAACAGCATCGGCATTAGTCGTATGCAAGATACCTCATAGTTCGGAGCTCTCTGATTTCGAGAAAGTTATAATTATCGGTTACCACAAATATGGCTGATCCCTAAAGGACGTATCTAGCGATCCGTATCTAGCTTACCCAGAATTGACAGTGGCCTATATGATTAAGAAGTGGAAGTTGAGTGGTGATTGTCGGAATGTGCCTCGAGTCGGCTGACCAACGAAAGTGAGAGATAGAGACCGAGTACTGTCCAGAGAAATTCAGAAAAACAGCATCCAACCGATGGCCCTCATCCGCGAGGAGTTTCAACAGGCCCCCGGTGTTATTTTTTTTCAATGAATACCATCCGAAAGGAAGCACATGATTTTTTCCATGGTTCTGCTGCCCATTAGCCTTTGATCACAAAGTCCAACCGCGCTGCTCGGTTAATGTGGTGCAAAGTGCATCGAAATTGGACAGTAGAACAGTGGAATCGGGTTCTTTGGAATGACGAATCAAGGTTCATCCTTTACCGTTCGGATGGCAGGGCCTGGGTCTGGCGTTTGCCTGCAAAACGTATCCTGGCAGAATAAATTGTGCCAACAGTCAAGTGGAATTATGGTCTGCGAGGTGTTTCTCCTGGTATGGACAGGGATCCTTGGTCCCTATTCATGGGAAGATTAACGACGATGCCTACTGCACTATTTTGTATGACAACGGGCTTCGTACGTTATGGCAGTTTTACGGGTTGGACCCCTGTTACTTTCAGGACGACAATGCAAGTTGTCATGTTTCGAGGTTAACCAAGGCTTGGTATGACGCCAATACAATTTATCGAATAGACTGGCTTACCCAGAGCCCAGACCTAAACCCTATCGAGAACCTCTGGTACGAGTTGGATCGCCGAATTAAGGGGTGCACTACCCGTCTAAAATTAGTGAAGGAACTTGAATGTCTACTCCAAACCGAGTGGAAGACAATACCACTAGTTGTAATACAAAGATATGTGGAAAGTTTGCCTCGAAGGGTTCAGGCTGTAATTGTCTATCGTAGAGGCTCTACCTAACTATTGGTTTTTAATAAAGTTAGTTTTTCTTTTATATCACAGGTGTCCAAATACTTATTGGTAGATATATATGCAGGTCTGAAAAAGGGGTAGTTAGAAATTATGTGAGTTAAAAGCTATTTTAACAAGGGAACTCTTTTATAATAATAAAATAAATGAAAAAGACTCATGCTCGCGTAAGCTTTTGGGATTAAGCATTTTGGAACAATTTAATGAGCTTGCAAACACATAACAGTCTATTGGCTCGTGGACATGGAACTGTGAACACATTGTAAGTTTGTGTCACAAAAAAATGAAAATGGCGCAGGTTTTGCTTTTAGTAGAAATGATGATATAATAAACTTATTATTATCAAGACTGTTTTCCATTCGCCTTACTCTGCACCATGTTATATATATATATGTATATATATATATATATATATATATATATATATATATATATATATATATATATATATATATATATATATATATATATATATATATATATATATATATATATATATATATGTATATGTATATATATATATATGTATGTATATATATATATATATATATATATATATATATATATATATATATATATATATATATATATATATATATATATATATATATATATATATATATATACAAAACATTTATAGCATGCACTATTATTTTATGCTTACATATTTAGAATATAAATAAAGTATTTCTGTAAATTTACAAATGATCTTTTTTTAACATTCACTTTATTTAATAAAATTGAAAATTTATAGTTTTTTGTGATAGTTTAAAAAAAATTTACGTAATATTTTTTTTTAATTCTCAAGAAGAAGTTCTCAAGAGTCTATAAAAATTATGTATCATCCTTCCTTTTTCAGTCTCAGTCTTTGAGTTCCAACAGTAGATTACCTGCAATGAGGCAGAAAAATAGATTTTTTCGCTTCATGAACGGTATTGGAAGAATAATTTCAAAATTTAAGTCTTCTGTCAAATTAAACAGGTGACTTTTTTAATGAAAATATTATCCTGAAAAATTTGTTCAAATATTTACTAGTGATACTTTTCACTGAATAGTTTCGTATACAACTGCTTTAATTTATAAAATTTATACAGATAACTTTCCTTAGTTAAATACATTTTTATTGTAACTCTGAAATATTAATAATTTAAAATGAATTTTATGTAATATCTGTTTACATATGCACAGATATTTTAACATATTTAAAATTGCTCTAATGATCATAAAATGGTATTACTGTTTCCGATTTCATACATAGAAATAATAATCTTCATTTTTTTGTGTCTTCATTAGGAAATCTTTAGATTATTATTGATGCGGATGTAACATTTTTATCATATATAAAATGTGGCTAGGAAGTTTGATTTGACATCGATAAGTACTGAAATTAAAAAAACAAGAAATCCTGTTTAGAATCATATTTAACCACAATTACCGTACATAGTTGGATTAATCAAAATTTCTAGCAACATTCTATTTAAATATTTTTATATTGTTGTTTGCTATTATTGTTTTTGTTTATGTGTTTGACAAATATTTGCACTTATCCCTAACGATAATTACAGATTACTTGAAATTAGTCATTAGAATTTTAATTCTTGATAAAAAGATAAAAAAAAACCCTCCTAAATGGACAAAAGAAATAGATACCTGGGAACCTGGCATTTAGTTCTTAGAAATATTTTATTTAGTTACAGTCCTATGTAGTTAAAGACAAATAACGACATAATTAAATTTGTGTTTTTAAAGAAAATGTCAAAGTGTGGATTAAAATTTTTAGATTTCCCAATATATTGATTTTATAACAATGAAACGTAATATTGTGCATATAAAATACTTTATCTATCAGTCTGTTTGCAATACATAACAAGATGGCTCAACTAATACTGATAAAAATTTCATGCTGAAGTCACTTCGAATATTTAAACCAAGACAAATTATTTGGGGATGAAGATCCTGAGGACGATAGAACGCTTTTTTGATTATTAGTAAGACATGCGAACATTTATTATTTTTTTTCTTCTAATTACTAACTAAAATTGTTAAATGCTTTTAAATAAAGTAATTCATGTAATACTTCTTGAAATGGGCATTAAGGTAACTTAAGATTTTGCAATATCTACTTCAATTGTATTTTATTTTACCTTTTTTTTCACTTTTTTCTTCAATGGGCCATTTTTAAACTCCAATTTTTCTACCACTATTAGTAACGGTGCAATCTTTTTTGTAATTAAAGATATTTAATATATTATTACTATCAATTAATTTTTACTCCTATTTATATATAGGTACTTTGTGTCTCCATGAATTATCTTGCCGAAAATGTAGTTAATTTTTGTAAGTGAAGTGGAAATAATAGTCCCAAAATATTACGAAATAAAAGCGCTACTTTTATTTAGTTTTTATTTATTACTGTGACTGGGTAAAACCGGAACTAGTAGCGCCATCTGAATATGTGGAGAAAATATTTCTAATTCTGGAAGTTTTGCCTTTAAAGACATTTTAAACAGATTTTAACTCACGATATTCTGGAGCATTCAGCCCACATGGTTTGTTGATTTACATGAAGCCATGAATATAGCAAACTTTATTGGTCGTTTCTTTTTACAGCCTTTTTCATAGAATCCAGGAGCATTAGTCAGAACCATGGAGGAAGTTTATATGTAGTACTTACCTCCACACGAAAGAAATATAAATTATTTGTCTTTACAGCTGAACTAATGGTTTATATTTTGGCTAAAAAATCATTTCACAAACGAAACAATTGTTATTGGCAGTAATAACGTTATCTGCATCATAATTCGAATGCTGAAAATTAAAACGTTTAGTAGATTGTTTGAGTGATCTAACTTAAAAATATTTAAAAACTGAGAGAGTCAAAACTATACGCAGCACCAATCATTAAACATTAAATTTTCGAAATACTAGACTAAATTAGACTTTACTACTCGAATTGATCTGGATCTTGAAAAGCCTTTAGGTTTTCCAGGATACAGGATTGGAAAGCTTTTAAGATTTAGGCCTAATTTGAACTTGTTACACCAATGTACCTATTTAGAGACACATAATACTTTGGCATTACCTATTAGTCTAAAGCATTTTGAAAATGGAACGAATCATACACTTATTTTTATGAAAATACTAGGCTGAACATTTTTTTGAGTAAAGAATTAGTGTTATGTCGAAATAAAAGTAAAAACTACAGTTTATAAAATACTCTGGTGTAATTGATCTTGAGAACAATGGTACAAATTATTAGTAAATTGCCATTACTACTTTGCATACAGTTTCCACAAAAATGAAATAATTTTCAAAACAATTTTCATTCAATATCTAATAATTTGAAAGCAAACAATTGGCAACAAATGTTTTATGTTTTGGATCAGAAATTGTGCAATAACTTTTAAGAGTTTACTATTCTAATTGTACTTTTATTTAAATTGATCCAGAAATATAAATTAGTTAAACCACTTTGAAGATTTACACATCTATCACTAAGTGTGATCACCAATTGCAGTTTGTAATTTATAAAATATATAAAAATTGAAAAAAATCCAAAAACACTTTGATGTCTTCCCTGATAGTGAATGTGAATTTAACCATGCTCCGAACAGTACTTCGCAGAATAAAAATCTTACAGTTAAAGTGTAAACATCAAAAGTTGTACTATAGAATTATTTGAAAAATAAATTTCATTTCAAACAAAGTGTCCAAACTAAGAGAAAATATTCATGAGTTTTTGTAATCCAAGATCATAAGATAAATAGCATAAAATTAGTAAAAGGGAAAAAAATTCCCATTTTTCAAATTCTACTAAGTATGTCATAAATAATATGTAATGGAAAAATAACGTTTTGTTGTGCTTTCAACTAAACAAACTAACTAGTTAAGTGGTTCATAAACATAAACTATTTTATTGATCTTACAAAATATTTTCCGGGACAACACAGCACTAGAAAGAAAATGTTTCTCATAATCCCTAAAGAACTGGAAAGTAGTTGAGAAAAAAAAACCATAACAAAAAAAAAATACTCAGAAGGAAGTTAGAGAGAAACATACCTATAGAACAAAGAAATTCTTATTATTTGTGTTATTATAAATATAATGCTTTTTGTACTGCTATTATTCATAAAAATATATAATGTGTAAGATTTTCAAAATGTTTTTACTCCCTTTAGATTCCTCGTTAGTGATAACTAGGCACCAATAAAAAAATAAAAATACGAGAAACGTATGATTGATATATATATATATATATATATATATATATTATATATATATATATATATATATATATATATATGTATGTATGTATGTTTATATGTATATATTATATACATATGTATATATATATATACCTATATATATACATATATATATATATATATACATACATATATATACATATATATACATATATATATTATATATATATATGTATATATATGTATATATATATATACATATATATATATATATATATATATAATATATATATATATATATATATATATATATATATATATATATACATAATGCAGATGAAAATTTAATGGCGAAAGCCTTCATTCAGGCCAGAGAAAATAGGGGTTTATCCGGGGTTTTCAATACTAAAGTCAAGGGACCCCCGAGTCTCTTCTTGCTTTTCCCTTTTTAACCTCTAATCAAAACAGACCATTGGGTCTACAGTTAACACCCCCAGGGAAGGATTCTAACTAATTAAAACTTTATATTGTCATGGAAGTCAATTTAAGAAAATTCCCGAATAAAAAGAAGATGCAAGCAACCGGAGACAGATTTTTCTTCAGAATTCTAGCTAGGTTTTTGAACCAGATGTTTGCATAGATTATTATGCAGATGCTTGCTTAAATATTTATACTTTTAACTGATCTCTCAGTTTGTCCTATTACTAAAATGATGTTTGAACCGGTACATTCAACGTTCTGATAAGAAAAAACTTTTGTGACAAAAATGGTTTGTTGTTCTGCCCATGACTACAACCACCCGTCTTAGCTCCGTCTTATTATATATATATATATATATATATATATATATATATATATGTATATATATATATATATATATATATATATATATATATATATATATATGCATGTATATAATACACACACATATATATATGTGTGTGTGTGTAATTTTTTTTTTCCTCTAGTCACAATAATTATATATTTCCTATTGTTTTTAACTTGCCCGGGCTACTGGGCAAGGAGAAGCCTAAATAGCTTAGCAGTAATAACGAACGATGCAGTGTGGCCACATTGAAAGAGACCGGCACAAGGCTAATTAAAATTTATTTTAGACCTGCTCAGTGTAAAATAATAATCTGTCAACTCCATGTTATGTGTAACAAAAACATAAAGGTATGAAAAGTTTTCTTCAACTCTTTTGATAGGTTTTCAAAATTATTTTTTATATATAAACAATTATATTTCTATAATTAAGTTTTCAAGCAATATCTACTTTCCACTTGTAGTTCTTTATTTTCTTTTATTTTTAGTTACTTACTTTGATGAATACTCTTTTTACTTATTTTTTCTTGTTCCAACTAGTTTGAGTTTAAAAATGTGTTGCATTTAACTGGATGCATTTACTATTTTTAAGTCATAATGTGAAATAAAATGAATTATTTGAAGCTGCGACTTTGTTGAAATTGAGATTTATATTAATCTTCTTCACTTAAATGTGACTTTTTTTAAGAACATCCCTATGGGAATAAATTAAAATACTAAAAATTGTTTCTGGTTTTAGAGGAGCTGGACCATTAAAGAAATGGATGATTTTATAAATGCCACGATTAACAAGCCCAAGATTCTTCTTAACATTAGGCGTGCATTAATTTACGTACCTGGTAATTTCAATAAGGGGACATCAACACGTAACGTGTCTACATTGCTGGGCTACCAGTAAATCTTCAAGGAGAAGTAAAACATTTTTGAAAACTCTTACAAGACATTTTCAAAAGAGTACATGTAATAAGGTAGTTTCTACTGTAAAAATTATATGTTTGCATATTTTAATTTTTTTTATTCCAATGTTTAAAACTTTATTTTACAAAAAGCTACAGAAAATGTCTATAAAAATAAAAAAAAATTTTGAGTATGACTATTTAATGCATAAATTATTAAAGGTATTTATAAATGTTAAGGACTTTCTACCATTTCTACTAATTATTTTTAATTCGATTTCTCCAATAACTGGAAATTATGAAATATAAAAGCTATAAAACCCTGTTATTTCACATAATAACGAAAGTGTAAAATAATAAGAGTGTCCCTTTTATGTTAAATTCATTTAAGTCACTATGATCTTTTGAAATACCAATAGTATTTTATGTTGAAAAACAGAAGTTGACATTTTTGGTTACAGAAGAAAATAATTCCACTAAAAACAGCTGTCACTAATAAAAGTTAAACAAACCGCTTCCTTATATGCCTTTTCATGATCAATTGAAATAAAAATATTTATGGTCTAAGAAGTGACGAAATATTTCAAAGCATAAGCTGTCATGCATAATTAAATGCCTCTCTCTGTTTGCATACGATTTTAGGTCAACAAAATAAAAATATATTTTCTCTGCAGCAGAAAATATACTGAATAAGTAAAATGATTTTGCTTTTTCTTCATTTCATCGAAAATCCCTGAAAAGATTGCTTCCTATGAAGCGTAAAGAAAGGATTTTCGCTTAGATGAAAAAATTAGGAAATACTTTGACACTTTTGGTTTTTCAGAAAATGAATGAGGATATTATATCTAGAAGTATATGACGAAGTGTTTATTTGAATTATATAAGGCATTTATGAGGAATAACGAAGCAATTTCCTTATAAGTAATCTACTGTTTTATGCAACTCTCTCTTTCAAGTCATTAAAATAAAATTATCTGCATTATTATGGAAATGAATAATAATGGGTGTTATAATAAATGGCGTTAATATCTTTGAATAATTTATGAAATGTAAAGGATAATTAAATCAATTGTGAAATTCTTTTTTTACTATTAATTTTAATAAATTTCAAAAGTGTAAGCATTTATATTTTTCTATGGTCAATTCCAATTTATGTTAATATATTTATAGAGACAACAATGGCAAAATAAGTAATATACTAACTTAATACAATGAGGGAACTAGAATGATATACTTTTAGAGTATCATTTGAAAGGTTGTACAGTGTAAGTCTATTATATATATATATATATATATATATATATATATATATATATGTATATGTATATATGTATGTATATATATATATATATATGTATATATATATATATATATATATATATATATATATATATATATGTATATATATATATATATATATATAATGCCGCATAAAGAAGCTTAGCCAACGAGCTAAGTGGCCGAATGGTCAAAGCACGCGATCCAGACCCGAAGATTGTGGGTTCGGTCCTTGCCGTGGCTGTTTATCCATAGTACGGATTTTTAATTTAAAAATGTTATTTATTGTTTCCTTATGTTTCCTTATGTTCTTGAACTTTCTAGATCTTTCTTTAATATGTAAATTATTTATTTCTCGAATATTCTGTTCGGGTATAAAAGCTGATACCCACTAGTTGTAGGAAACTTCCCGGTCTTGTAAAGTTGCGAGTTGCTAGTTAGCTTCAATAAATTCTTCTGTTACGTTAAACGGTGTGTTTATTCGAATCATCGTGACAAATTTGGTGGAGGCGCCGGGTACCGATTTCGCCATTGTGGATAATTCTGACAGTGTTCGCAGAAGTCTCCGTTTAAGAGGATTACCTCCGAAATTTGGCCTTTACAACCCAGAAAAAAGAAAGAAGCAGATAATGCCCGAAGATACAAAGCCGGTCGTGGTAACTCCTACCTACCCGCAACTAAGAAACCCTTCAACCTTCCGTGGGGAACCTGGAGATGACCCTCGGAAATGGCTTGCAGAATACGATCGAGTGGCAAAATTCTTGTAATTTTTAGCTATATAATTTGTATTACTTGATGAAAAATTGCAAAATTTTTGGAATAGTCGTGGAAGTTTTGAACTACATTTGTAAGTAAAAATCACATAGAATGTTCAATACCTTAATTAATTTTTTTTGTTTTGGTTTGGAGCTCTACTATCTACCTTTTGCTTTACTAGGGCTAATGAGACCGGGACCTACCCTTAATTTAATACCCATTTTTATATTTATAAGGTTGAGGTTTACCGTATTTTTGAAATGGCGTTAGCTGAAACTGAAACTATTCTTTATTTAGATAGCACTAAAATTATGAGACATTTCAAAGAATATTTAATTAATATCATTAAATTTACACACATAATTATTGAAAATAACAAGATTTATTTAATCAGACTACTGTGTTAAGACTGTCTCCGACGTCTTTATGTTTTAATTTCATCATTTCATTTTAATTTCCAGGCTGCATTAATTATCAAAATTTTAAACTTAATTTTGGATTAATATGTATAAAATTCTACCCGATAATATTTACCCCTGGGTATGGACTATCCACTTAAGTACGCCCCTGGCGACCTTTTTATTGAGATTTATCTTTTAAGGTTATTATAAAAAAGCGCAATCATAATTGTTTAATCTTAATAATGAGTATGATAGTCATTAATTATCTATTTCGTGTAAATTTATTAACTCTTAATTACATATTAATGAGAATGTAAATTGAATTAATCACCAGACACTAACTTATAAAATTTCATAATCATATAATATAACTGACATAATATTATATAAAATGTCATTATTTGTTATGAATCGTCATATAATTATTTGTTATTAATATTATATTAATTATGAATATGGTAATTACTTATTTCTACGTATCATTTAACGTTATTAACTTGTAAAGATATAAAAATGTATATTGCGTATGTTGTGTATGTTGTGTGTGTTGCGTAGGTTGTATATAAGACTTTTGCAACAGTCCTGTGGGAATTAATTTCAAGTATTATTGTAACCGGCAGTACTTAAGTACTACATTAAAGATATGTTGCCGAAGGTGAGAATTTATTTGTGGAGGTATTAAAAAAGAATTTAATATTTATTCCTTTTCATATTTTTTATATTTATATTCATATCTTTATTTTATTTTCCTTATTGTTAAATTCCACTCTTTTCTTCGGTGTATGTATATCCTGTGTCTGTTGCTATATTTTGCATGTTGTACATGTTGGATAAGTTATGTATGTTACACACTATGTGTATATTACGTATGTTGCGTATGGTGCAAATGTTGTGTATGTTGTGTATGTTGCGTACATTGTGTATGTTGTGTAAAATTTGCATGTTGAGTTTATTGTGTATGTAGTTCATTTAATGCTTTTCTTTTATTTCGAAGTCAGATAAGAGATTATATATCATTAAATATTCCTATTTTATCCTTAATGTGTGTTTTGTAAAGTATCCTGTGTAAGTTGAGTATGTTTTGTACTTTCCGTATGTTTATATGTTCTGTATGGTACGTATATTTTTATTCCGTATGCTCTATGGCGTATGTTGAGCTTGTGAGTATGTTGCACATGTTGCATATGTTGTGTATGTTACCTATGGTGCGTGTGCTGTGTATTTTGTAAGTACGTATATTGTGAATGTTGCGTGTGTTTCGCATGTTGTATATAAAGTAGAAAACTGCATATGTTGCGCATGTTGCATATATTGCTTATAAAGTGTATTTATATATAATGTGTATGTTGCGTATGTTCCATATGTTATGTATCTTGTGTATGTTTTGGTTATTGCTTATATTTAGTATGTTCCGTATGTTGTGTATCTTGTGTACATTTTAAAAAATAGAAACGTTTATGGGTTAAAAATGTGTATATTGCGTATTTGGCGTATATGATGGCACATGTGGTGTATGATGTGTATGGTGAATATATTCTGCATGTTGAGCATGTTGTGTATGTTGCTTATGCTGCGTATGTGGCGTATGTTGTATATGTTGGGTATATATATATATATATATATATATATATATATATATATATATATATATATATATATATATATATATATATATATATATATATATATATATATATATATATATATATATATATATATATATATATATATATATATATATATATATATATATATATATATATAAGTATAAGTATATAAATATTCCAGACATGAATTAAAATTTAAAGATTTTTATAAATCATCAAAGATTGTGTTAAAACCTTTCTTGAAACAGTAGTGTCATATTATACATGATTTCTTCTTTAGTGAGTATTGATAAAAATACTTAATAAATTAAGTGACCTCTTCTCTTATCTAAATACATGTTTTCAAAAAACGTAATCCCAAATAAAAGAATAATCACAGTCTAATATGGACAGTTATTTGCCATCGCAATTATTATCTCAATAATTTAATTGATATCATAATTGTTAGCTTTCCCATTGCAGAATAAAAATGCATCTCTGTTTCATTTCATCTTATCTAGCACTTATAAATATTTTGGACATTGCTATGGAAGCATTTAATTATTCAAAGACAGTGTCATAAATAATTAAATATTTCTTATTTACTATGAATAATTATAGGCGTGTTAAACAGAGGGAATAAATCTTTAGTGGAGCATGGAGGAAGCTAAATTAACAACTTTATTTAACTTAATATTTTTTAACAAAATTTTCAAAAAAGATTCTTCTATCAAGCATAAAAAATTGATTTACGTATGTAAATAAGAAAACTGTTTGACAGTTATAGTCTCAAAGAAAGTAAATGTGAATCAAATGTGCTGTTTAAGTATACGATGAAATGTTTATTTGAATAATTTATAAGGTTGTTTATAGGAGATTTTATGAGGTTGATTTATCAAAAATAACATTTATAAATTAATATTTTGTTTCATATATATAATAGTTTCTTCTACAAGTCTCTAAAATATTAGAAAAATTTGAAAAGTTTGTAATTAATGTAATTAATAAAAGCAATGATTTATTAATCTTTGAAGATATGAATCATATGAATTAGTTCTACAGTAAAGAAGAACATTACTTCGTACTAAAATATGCATGTTTTAAAACTAATCTAAAAGAAGCTTTAAAAACTTTAACTAAAAGCTTTTATTTTTAAAAAAATTATTTGAACATATATTTAATTTTTCACACATTTGTGCAAACTTGAATTAATTTTAAATCACTATGTGCCATTATTCATTAATATTAATAATTTTTAAAGATTTTATTATTAATAGCTGAATTTTACTTTTAAGTGCTGTATTTTTCTTTTACTAATGTTTTGTATATCACTCACAGATTTGCCATTATGATACATCGTTATGATTTCGAAAATTAGTTTAAATTTGCATAGGAAGAAAAATAAATTAATCCTACAAATTTAAAAAGATTTAAATACTGTATAAATGAGAGATAACAGCTTTATTGAGATAAATTATAATTTTTAATTCACGCACATTTTATATCCTACTTTCGCCAAAGCTTCTAATATAGTTTTCCTTAAGATCTCCTGTATTTCTAACAGAAATGACCAACATTCATATTAATGGCATTGTCTTGGACATGATACCCTATGTTCATTGCGTCTAAATCTTGATAAAAATGGTTTCTTTACCCATGAATGCATTATACGCGTTATATGTTATATGTAAATGTGTATAGTAATAATTGAGTTGCTCAGTATAAAATTCCTGTTAAGTCCTTTTTTTTTGTTATTTTCAGATTTTTGTAAATTTAAATGAAATATATAATGTTCCTTTATATATAGAATAATTTTAATTGTTGATTCAAATAATAATTTTTGTTTGTTATTAAAGATTTTAATATACTAAAAAAATTTAAAATGGTTATATTGATTAAAAAATAATAAGGGATGACAAATGAACAGGTAGATCTCGCTGCTAAAATTTTTGGGTTAGAATACTGTTGTTTACCTAAATATTTCTCATAATTTAAAACTGATTTTAATAAAAATGTCCTTATCTAATATGTTACCATGTAGCAAAAGTTAAAAGACAGTGCTGCAAATAAATCATATGTAAAATTTAGTCAAGGTAACTGTTCAAGAAGGGAATCCTTATGTCCATCAAATACCCTAAATTTAAAACTCGCAGAGTGTTCTCGTTTAAAGAAATATAATTTTGGTATTTTTGTGTGAAAGAGTACAGACTTCTGGAATGATTACTGAACTTTAATTAAGGCACATATAAACTATTTCATGAGGTTGAGTGCAGGTGGTAGCTTTCAGTTTTATAAAAATCTTCTTTAATTAATGCGCTTTTAAATACCAAGCTATATTGAGTGATTTCGGAATTATTGTGATAGCAGAATTCAACTAAAGGAAAAAATAAAAATAAGACAAACTCAATCAAAATAATGTTTATTATTATTATAAATAAACATTAGCATATTATTCAGTTTACATTTTGTTTCCTGCAATTGTAGACAACATATTCAATAAATTAAGCATTACTAAATTCAGTAATATTATTAAAATATTGATATTGATAGTACAGTATCGTTATGAAATTTCTATAACAAACACCCCATGGTAAATGCAACAAACAAAAAAAGTGACTGTTTAAAGATGCATATTTTAATATCTTAAAAATGCTTTTAAATAATTCAATGCTTGTTTTTCCAATGTTTTAGACGGCGTCTATATTCATTAATAAAATACTAATGAAATTTTAATGAAAATTACATAAGGGACAAATTTATTACTCTCTAATAAAATTTATAATATTTATAATTCCGTTATATAATTTTATTGATAAGGTTTATCCAAACTGAAATACAATTTTAGCACTGGAGTCATAAGTAACTATGACTTATTCAAAATTTTCTTTATTACTCAAGTTAATTAAAACTGAAACATCACTTAATGTTATAATATTTTTGAATTAATTATTTTAAATATTTTACTTACTAACTTAAGTCCTCGTCTCTTTCACCCCCTATAGCATAACAGTAAAATATAAGTTCCTACTAAACAAACTTTATCTAATAATTAATAATAATTCCAAACAAAATTATAATAAACACTTAAGCTTAAGATTATGCACTTATTTCTACTTTGAAAAGACGAAAGATGGCCCATTAGACTAGTGACTAGTGCAGACTAGTGGTGCTCTCTGGTTCGAATCCCACTGTGGTATGGATGTTCTTAGCCGATCGGAATCTGCTTTAAGGAGTAGGTCTCGGTCTCATCACCGAGTAGGAAAAAAAACACGTATATCTTCAAATCAAATGATACCATTTAGAAAACTGCTCAGGTAAAGGGAAATCATAAAGTAAATACAGCGTAGCAACAGAGAAAATAATAATTATATCGCATAAAATATATTTTTAAATATAAAATGTTTTAATTAGATGTTTAATTTATATAAAATATAAACCTTTTAATCTTTAAAGGAAAAAGTATGTATTATTTGCATGTTTATACGAAATAAAAATAACCAAATCTTCATAAAGTAAAGAAGAAAAAGATCTTTTTGGACCAGAGAATGTATATAATTTGATCTAAAATCATATTAACTATCAAGAAACCTTGAGAAAATGACCATCGATAAATTTCAAGAATACTTACACACGCTTTGAGGGACAATATAAAGCGTAGGACTATCGTCCAAAAAGATGGTGTATGTTTTGTAATGTAACGTAGGTTATTGTAAGAAATAACCAATATATTTTTAAGTATAAATTCAACTATGGAATCATAAACAGCTTACCATCAACTTCGGCTGTTGAATTACATCTAGCACTGTTATGAGAGAGGAAAGAGAACCTTGAAAATCATGTTAAAACAGTCTTATAATTCTCAGAATTTTCTTGATTTTTTTTAAACTGCAATTCTTCGCAACAGGTAACCGTAGAATTTCATGAAAATGCCACTACAAATGTGCACACTAAGATTTATATAATACATTTTAATATAGTAATTGAAGTTGATGAAATCAGACATATATACAGCTTGAAAAATCAGTCTTCGTGCCATTAGCGGGTAAAGACAAGACGTTATATACCATTTATTATATCGCATAGAGAAATTATTTATAGTCTCTAAAGTAACGGCTGTAGCGCCGGAATGTGACCTAACTTTTTCTACTACCTTCTAAGTCAGGGGTGGGCAAATACCGGCCCGCGGGCTTGATCCGGCCCTTTTGCTTACTTTATCCGGCTCCTTGAAAAATCCTGCATGCAATTTTTTTAATCTCTTACATGCGATTTTGTTGAAATCAACAGTATTTGTATTCAAAGTTCCTGTTGAAATTCAACTAGAACTAATTGACTTACAGTCAAATTATTTACTAAAAGAAAATTTTCACTCAAACGAGGTGAGTGTTTTCTACGGTGCTTGGAATACAGAACATTTAAAACATTTTTTGAACTATGTTAAAAAATAACTGGTTTTATTTGGCTCAACATATATTTGTGAAAGAACTTTTTGGTTAATGATTTACACGAAATATAAATATCAATCACAAATTACTAACTAAAATCTACACTCGGTATTAAAGATTGCTACAAGTGATTTGGATCCAAATTTTGAAGAAATAATATCAAATGAACATTCCAGATTTCACGTTTCGCGTTCACTAAAACTATTCTATTTTAACGTTTGATGTTTGTCTTTTATTTTTATAATTATATTTGCTATTATATAATATAAATATAAAAATGTAATAACCATGATCAAAGTAAAATAATTTGTATCGTCAAGATATAAATAAATATCAAAAATAAAACCTTTCATTAACTGTTTTATTTAATGACCGTTAATTTAATATAATGGATCATATTTCTATATAAATTACCTGACATATTTCACTGGGCACAAATTGTTCGCATATACGCATAAGTAAGACAAATTATTATTACTATTATCTTTTATTAACTGCAAATTTCTTTTTCCAAATGCTTTAAAATGATACTTATAGTGTTTTTGTCAAAAGAATTTCTTGGGCAGAGAAAAAACTCCACCCAAAACATTCGCGTGTGCACATCGTACGCGGTACAGTCCTCCGACCCGGGAGACATTTTGAAAATTCCATTTTGGCCCACGCTTAAAAGTATTTGCCCGCCCCTGTTCTAAGTGCTTGCTCTAGCAGTTTGTACCCGTGAGCAATGCCTTGTATGTTTGTGATCTTCTGAGTTCTATGGTAGATTTCCAGAGTTCAAGAATTTTCATATGGAGATCGCGGTACAGGGGAAAATATTGAAAAATTTTAACTTGAAAAAATAATCTTCTTTTCTTTATTGGTAAAGATAAGACAACGCTATCTACCCCTTATTTTATTGCAGAGAGAAACTATTTACTATGTAGAGTAAGAGCAGTAACATCGGAACGGGGCTTAACTTTGTTTGTCTTAAACCTTGTAAGTCGTGTCTCAATGTATTTATACCCTTGAGAAATGTCTGTCATCATTCGAGTGCTTTGATTTGCATTTTCCAGGATCTAGAGAATTTGCATGTGATAGATCATGGTGCACGTGCAAATACTGAAAACTGCACAGTTTGAAAATTAGTCTCGTTGTCTTTATTGTGTAAAGATAAGATGATGATATCTATCACTACCTTAATTTTACAGAGTAAGTATTTACATCATCTAGTGTAGCTGTTATAGTATCAGCGAAAAGGTGAGTAATGTCTCTGATCTTTCCATTCCTTAAGTGATTTGCATTTTCCAGACTCTAGAGAATTCACACTTGGGAAATCATGGTGCACGTACAAATACTGAAAACTGTACAGTTTGAAAATTTGTTTCACAGTCTTTATTGTGTAAATATAAGATGATGATATCTACCAATACTTTAATTGCACAGGGTAACTATTTACGTTACCTAGTGTATCGGTTGTAGCATCAGAGAACGCGTGACCCGGGTCACAAATACATTGTGTATTTTTCTAGCCCTAATTTTTCTGCTCTCTTGATTTTTGTGTTATGAACATCCGAGTACACTTAATCTCTATTACTTTCACCTTTGAGTTGTTTATTTCTTATCGTTGCCATAGTTATACTTACTGTCAGAAATTTCACTATTAGAGGACTAGAACCAAAGAATACTGTTGCACCTACTTCCCGAAAGTCTACGGAAGAAATAGCATCGGAACGAGGACTAACTTCTACCTTTTGAAAGGTGGTTCTAGGTAGTTTTACACTTTAAAAAAGCTTTTGTTGTTACCTTCCGATCTCTTTTATTTGCGTTTTCCAGAATTTAGAGGTTTTATTATTGAAACTAATCTTTTTAAGCTATTGAAACTAAAAAAATACAGTTACCGTTGCTAATCAGAGAATGATGCTACAGTAATAATTGTAAATAAATATAGACAATCTGCTAGTCTGCGCACTAGTGAAGAATATATCTTAAATTTAGGGGATTTAGTTTATCGAAATATGAGTGGTACATATTTAATGCCTATTTGTTACGTCCTAAACGATACTAGAGCATGTTAACATACTATTATATTTAACTATTATGTTCGGGAGAAAAATGCAATACTAGAACTTGATAATACACTATTAATTCCAGTTCATAATTATTGGTAGTACTGGAATAAACAATTCATTTAGTGTATAAAACTCATATGGAATCATATTTAAACTGATATAAATCCCAGAATAAATTTTGTTCAATTTAATTATAATTCCTTATTTTATTCATCTACAACAAATTCTTTAAAAAATTTAATTCATAAGTAACAGAAAAATTGCATAGATGTGGTTAATTAAATTTTAAACTTAGTTGAAATGCTGTAAATCCATCAACTATTGGACCTAAAGAATGCTAAGACCAATGTTTTACACTGTATAATAATGGGGATACACATTAATCATTTTGCGTCCGAGGATATGCATATTTTGAATGAATTTTGCATTTATTTAATATTATTATTTATTTATTTTATAAGTAACAAAAAATTTCATAGAAGTGGTTTATTGAATTTTAGACCTAGTTGAAATGCTGTACATCCAACAACTATTGGACCTAAAGCTTATTGAGACCAATGTTTTACACTGTATCATAATAGGGATACGCATTAATCATTTTGCATCCGAGGACATCCATATTTTGCATGAATTTTACATTTATTTTTCTGAAAAAATTCTTATTACGATTATATTATGATAACTTATTATAATAACTTATGATAACTATTTAATTACAAACATTTTAACTGCTAATGATACAATTTTAAACTCTTCAGAAAAAAACTATTACTTTGTTAATAAATTACTTAGTTTGTTTTATATTTGTTCAAGTAAGAAAATTAAATTAATCAATTCTATGTAGTACGGAGAAATATTTAACAAACACCAAGAATTAAATCATTGAATAATTGGTTAAAATTAAATCAGATTACAGGCGTCAACCACGCAGAATAATCACAATAGGGCGTTGCATGTTGTATTCTAATGCATCGCGTATCCAGGCTCTTTCTAACAATGACACAACTATCCGGACCCTTCTCAGCAGTTGTAAATTAGTTTAAACGATAAAATTTGGCTCGTTAAAGTCACCCGTCTATAAGTAGCTGCATATAATTGAGAGTCGATTAGCATTAATGCACTTGAAACTTTATTCATGTGTCCCTTAGCAGTTTTATGTCCTAAGTAATAAACTTATTCAGGTAATTACATAAGAATTATAATGCTCTAGTGTGATAAAAATTATCCAATTATAAGTCAGTAACTAATTAGATAAGAGAGAATTTAGCGAAGATAAGAGTATTGGGAAATTATGTTGCTAAAGAAAAATTTATTGAATTTACTTATGTGTGTGTGAATTTAAAAAGTTAATGAAATAGTAATTGATTTTCGTATAGATAATAACATACATAAGTATATTAGTACTTTATCAAATTCGCGTGAATATTTTTTATTCATTTCCGCTATAAATACTCTCACTTGAGTGAAAAATTTAACATTACAAATTTTTGATTTAAATATTTTATACATGAAAATCTTCATCTACTTTTATTATGAGACTCTTTCTACTCTATAATTAGTATGCATTAGTGTTCATTGAATTCTACCTTCTAACTGAACAAATTTATTTACAATATTTTGTACTTTTTCTGAATATTGTTTATAATTTTGTTTATTTAAATTTATTTTCTCAACTATTTTACCTTTGAAGTACTTACATCTATTGAATCTATCATCTGTATTATGTTATCTGAAGCACTGCTGTTCTATCTATCATCTATCGTCGATCAGCAAGTAATAACCATTAAAGACATCCTGTGACAAAATGAGTGGTAAAGCACAACATGATTTTTTTTTAACGAAAGGAAGAAATAACAAAATTTGATGAGCAATACGAACAATTATGTGAAATTTGTTTAAAGTTCATATGCATGCAAACATAAACTCATGTGTAACCATTGAAGCTATTCTCATCGATTACGCAAGAAAATTAGTACCTATTATTTGGATTGGCCGGGCTTTCTGTGCAATTAGAAATTCTAAGCTCCATTAAAAAACAGTTCAATGTAGGATAATTTTAAGTTTATTGAGACTAAATTTGAACGTCTTTTGTAGACAAGAGTTTTGCATCGAAAGCTGACATTTACACTCTTATTTCACAAATTTTGATCCCAATAGCAAATTGCGATTTGCAACAGCCAGAGAGAGATTACGTGAATTGTTTTTCCCTAGAGACAATAGCTTATTCAATATTATTGGTGTCAGGAATGAGTTTTAAACATTTCAGTTAACTCGATTACCACATATGATTAATTTAAACATTTAAAGAGTGAAAAATGTTTCCTGGGACAGCTGGGGAATGGGACGAGAGGACATAAAATTGTAATTTATTCTAGCTTTAGTTTTGGGAGACGAGAAAAAATAATTTAAGTCCTCAAACACTACTTTGAATCTATGATTTTATGACTAGGAAATTAAACATTAACCCCTTAGTGACTATACGTGGGTCAGCGATTTCATTTTTATCAGTTTAGCGTCGCCTCCACGCGATAATCTCTGTCTGATATTGAGAGACCAACGTCGCATATGCTTAATAAGAGATCTCAAAGTTTTATTTTAATTCTTAAATGATAGATTTAATTACTAGATGGCGCCAAACGGCAACGGTTTTCACAACGGTCTACTCGTATAGCATTTACGTGTGGTTCTTAAGGAGTTAAGGAATGAAAAGGGAAATGGAGAATTTTAAATAGAGAATTCTGCCCATCAAATTTCACAAAGGAAAGAGTAAATAAACAGGTGAAAACAAGCTTCAGCACAAAAAAAACAATGAAAAACAGATGTTGATACACGTAATTAAAAGAAATAAAATGAAAATTATCAAAGTCCTATCTGATAAGAGATTTTGAAAGTTTTTCTTTCACGACTGTTTTCCCTACGTAGTTTGTGGTGATATCCGTGAACTTTTGAAGGTCAGTCACAGTTAGATTGCAGCCATTGGATATCTACATTTTCATTTTATCTTATAGTCTCATTTATCTTATAGTCATTTATCTAAAAGTCTTGATCGTGGCATTGTAACGTAATCTTCATATATTCTCTTTTATGATAAAATACATTTAGGGATACACACATAACACTGGCACATAGGAAGGCAACTTCATACGAGATGGGCTACACCGCTCAAGAGTACAAAATTGAACTGTACCAGTATGTAAAACAGTGGAAATCCCCAAACATAAACGTATTTTGCCTAGTACTCGTTTTAAAAACATAAGAAATAGTATTCAGGGGAAAATGATACAAGTTCATTTACACACATGGAGATCTTATCAACATGTATATTAGGGGAAATTACAGGAAAGAAAGCAAAAAGAATGATTATGGATAGCCGAATGAATTGTAGATAACAATTCATTCTCAAAATTTCGACATTTATTTCTATTTGCCAAAATATATGTAAACATTTACTAGATATAAATGCAATAACTTAAAAATAGTAATTTAAAAATAATACCAGTAATTATATAAAATCAAAATTCACCTGAAAATGTAATAAATAATAATAATTCAAAAATAATAACCATAGTTATATAAAATCAAAATTTAATCCATATATATCACTTTACGTAATGAATAATACTCTTCAATTGAATTAGCACAAAAGGGCATGAAATTTAAATTCAAACACCTTAATAATTATTAAAGAATTCCGAAACAATTGAAAAATGAAGTCATAAATGTCACAAGCCATTCCGATGAAAATTTTATCTTGAAATAACGTAAAAATATTTAGAATTAATAGGATATAATTAGCATTGGAATCACATAGACTAATTTTGATCTGTACCTCATCAAAAATTAAATTTAGCACAATTATCACTTTATTTTTAATGTACTTTTTAAGTTTTACAGTGTAGTATTTTGATCACTTCATTCATATTATCAAAGTTTAATGCAACAAAACTGACAATATGAAAAAAAATTAAAATCTACATTGTCATTATATCTTATTAGCATTATATTATTTTTATTATACTCTTTTTTTATTACACTATATTTGTATTATCACTAATTCCATATTCTTCATACATTGTAACACAGTAGTAAAAAATTAATGGTTGCCAAAATCTGCAGTGAAGTCCTGTCCAAAAACGGTTATGAGCATGAACCAGAGGGGGCTGCATACAAACGACACAAGTTTCACCGAAGTTGCTATAATAAGACTTGCAAAAGTGGAAAGCGTACTCCACGATGAACACAGATCAAACATAACTTTAAAAATATTGTAATATGTTAAAAAAAATTTTTTTAGTAAAATAACTTTCCAGACCTAAGTAAAAACGTAGCATGAAACGTAGATGAAATAACAAAGATTTTTTCGAAAAGACACATGGAGTTTATTATTGCATCATATTTAGAAGACTGCTTTCAGGGTGAGAAACCCGTGCATGGTAATTTACAGCTGTGTGAGCCAGCCAAATAGCGTTCTTAATGGTTAATCACGTAATGAAGCTTAATGATGTGGGGAATAGAAACTAATTATATAAAACGTTACGTAAGAAGAGTGGGTTCAGCAAGAGATTGAAGAATTAATTTTGGCATTTTTGCATTCACCAAAGCGATAGAAGCACCCAAAGATAGTTTTGTCGTAAATAGATAGGATAGCTACAAAATTCTTTTAAGATAGACTTAATAACGGTAATTAGTATTTTAGGTTAAAAATATCAGTACATACATATATATACATATATACTTATATATGTAATGCAAAAGTTTAATACTTTAGTCTTAGACTAAAACTACTAACTCCTGTATTAAAAAAACCACCAAGTCCTCGATTTCGTCCTCTTCTTAGTAGCCTCTAGGATTTAAACTCTTTTGTCTTAGAATAATCTCCTTTTTGTTGGCGAAATTAACTAGCCATCCTACTTTGCTGATTAAGCACATTCCTTTTCTCACGCCAGTGTCCTCAAAGTTATAAAAGACCGCACGACCATTTTCTGATAGATTTCGTACGTTGCTAAATAAAGATGCTGCTAAAGTTCTCTTGATAAATCTTATTCATTTCGCCGACGACTATATCCCTTCGACCACATTACATACCTGAAGCATAGCATGCTATGCTTATATATATATATATATATATATATATACAGGCTTAGAACTTTAAAAAAATTGTACTTTTGAAATTATTACAACAAGAGATACACGGAATACATGTCTATTTTCTCGAAACGTATCATTTAGAGACCACGTGATATCTCGTGACTCAAAGTGGATTGCATATTTAAATATATTAAAAAACGGAGCATAGTGAGAAAATTGGATAATCAGTCCCTGATCATATAATCTATCCCCATTATCTAAATCATTCTTGAAATTTAAAAAGTTCTGTGATTATTGTTGGCTGGGATAATCTTTTCCAAAAGCTAGTGAAATGTTTTTAATCTGAATTTCAAAGAAAAATATCAAGTTTAAACCATTTAGAGATTTAATGAAAAAAATAAGCATACAAATGAGTCAGAACTACAGAACGTGTACAAAATTTTTTTTTTTTATATTTCTTGATGTAACTTGATGTTTATTTTTTCATCAAATTTAGAAACATTATATTCTAAGATGTATTTCAGTGGCATACATTAAAAGATTATTTTATACAACAAATCAAAGTAAAGTAAGGCTAACCATTTTTGATTAAGGTGGCTTATTCTTTGTTATGTTATTTTTATAACTCGATACTTATTATTTGATTTAATGAGTAAAATAAATTTCAAAAGCAAAGGGGATTAAACAATATTTTAATAACAACGATTTTTAAATATGAAAAAAAATATTTTGGAGGATTTTATTAAATTTTTTTATATAATTATAGATATTAAAACGGAGGAAAATGGTTTACTCTTATGAAATAATTATTAATGTTTGTTTTAAAATTTTCCAATAAAATTTTTGGTAATCAAAGCTTGACATTTATTATTTCTTAAAAATTTCAAATAAATGCATTTTATATATTCACTTTAAAATTTTATTTGCAGTACCCACCTAAGTAATAGGCTTGAAAAACATTGAAATTTTATTTCATAGTTCTAATTAGTGTTTTAAAAATTATTTTTTAAAATTTTTATCAGTCAACTACTAATTTTTTTTTTATATTTCTTAAAAACTCATTCGAAATTTAGGTTGTACTGTAAATACTATGAATTTTATACTTGAAAATATTGTGTAGATATATTGTTATTTTTTTCAGAGTATAAAAAGTAACGTTTTCATATAAAGAAAATATTTTAAACTATTTTTTATTTTAAAGTATTTCAATGAAATTTATTATACAGTATACATAATTTAATATACGTATGAATTACAAAAAATATTGTTGCTTACTTGAAATAAGGAGGGTTTATTTTTAATACATTATTAATATTGTTTTGATATACTATGTTCTCTTAAGATGGATTTTATATACTTAAGTTACGGCCAAATTTTTAAAATTCGATTATTGTATTTTCTCTCAGTTTAATTTGCATTCTTCCTGCTTTCCTTCTCTATATCTACCTAATTACTACTGCATATATTTAAATTCTTGCTTTTTTCTGTACAGTACACATAATTTAATAAACGTATGAATTACAAAAAATATTTGTGTTTACTTGAAGTAAGGAGAGTTTATTTTTAAATATGTTATAAATATTGTTTTGATTATTATATTTATCAAAATATAAAATTACCTAGTCTTTTGTAAATGTCTGAATACTTAACCTTTCATTGTAATTGTTTGGTAACTTTAAACATCAGATATTTATAATAAATAGAAAAATAAAGATCCATACATTCCATTTTTTAAATCTAAGTCTCATATACGTAAATTTTTTTATTCTTTAGTTGAAGTATTAAAGATACATATATTCTGACAGTTTCGAAACTAGAAATGTTTATAGAATATTTTAAGAGCACATAATAATGTCGAACAGTGTTAAAAAATTTCCTCCGATTTTATGGATCATTCCTCCTACAAATAGGGGAACATAATCATTAAAAACGCATTATCATTCCTGTATTAAATCAGGAATGATTGAGGTACTAAGTATCATATTTTTTGCATACCATTTGTAATTATTGAAGTTTTCACAATGTGATTCCCTCTAAAGCCAAAAAATACTTTTTTTAAATACAATTGGGTATAAAAAATAGAGTATTTTTAAATGTAAGATTAATGTTTAAAAGTGTGGAATCGATGACTTAAGGATAAAGACTTTTGTATTTCGTGTCATATCATAAAAGATAAAAATATGATTTAAAGCATTTAAAAGTGTTTTTTGCAGGTCTTACTGGATTCTCCAAGTTTAATGTGAACCTGTTGGGAAAATAGTTCTACTTTTTGATTTTTTGGATTGAAAATATATACTCATTTTTACTCATAGACTCCGAGCAGCACTAAATACTATAAAATTTTCAACCAATCCTGAGAGTAAAGAGTAAGTTTATCTTGCAATATCCAGTTTTCCTGAATAGAATAGACATCTATTTACCCCTCGTTGTGTCCAGGTGTGTTAACAGGTGTTTGAACTGGTTTTCATTGAAAGATTAGAAAAGAATGTGCACTATGAATGCAATAGCGAAGTCGTAGAAAAATAATCGGGATTGGACCGTCGTCCTAATTTTAGGACACCTTTTTATACATACAAAATACACGTGTAAATTTTTTTTTGAATAAAAATTTTCAGGTACATTATTAACTCTGTTTTTAAACTACAAGTAACCTCCACTTAGGTTGAAAAAAAAATAATAATAAATATAAAATAAAAGATTAAAAAATGACAGTTTTTATGGGGTTGATGAAAATAAATTTCACAATAGAATATATTTTGATTTCTCAGTTTTCTTTTGTTACTATGCTAAAGTGTATCTATTTTAAAGGTGTTAAAATAAAATCCACTCAAAAATATTTATAACTTAATTATTAAATGGACTTTTATTTGCTGTGCTGTTTATAGGACAGCTGTCCAATATGGGTTAAACAGACTTATAGATATATTAATCAGACAGGTAGAAGGAGAGAATCTCCGTGATTTCTTCTATTTTCTTTGAAATTATTTCTTTGAATAAGTGCTTATTTTTGTATTTAAAAGGATATACTTTATTACAATATGATTAAAACTAAATCATTTTTTTTACTTAAAAAATTACTGAGATGTAAGGAACATTCCACTGTGTTACGCAGCAACATTTATTTATATGAATTTTTCCCATATATGTTAACACTGACCCAAAGCAGGAGCCGGAAAACTTTCAAGAGACGAGAGGTAAGTTGTCAGTTAAAAAAAATTAAGGTTTTAGACATACTTTTATATTTATTTATTTTCTGATATTCTTTTATACTTTTATATATATAATCATACTTATATATTTTATTTTTATTTATTTTTTGATAGAATACTTAAAGGCAGAAATCAGTTTGTTGGCAAATGTTTCTGCAAAGAGCCGAATGCATCACATGGGCCGATTTATAGAAATAAAATTTAAGAATCCCAAGAATACATTCATAAGCATTAAGCATTTTGTTGTATCTTCCAACCAAGTAATCTAATAATTTTATCTCAACAGATGGCGCTGTGTGCGTGTTTTAGGAGTTGAAGAAGTGTACCTGTAATTGTTCTGTCATCTGTCCTTTGTTACGTTGTTGAACTGTTAAGTTTAATAAAAAACTTAGAAAACCGAAAACATGGCTCGTACTGCATTACTCCAAACTAATAGCCTAATACCCCGATTCATAATATTGTGGCGCCCAACGTGGGACTGATAACAGAACAATAACAGGTACACTTCTTCAACTTCTAAAACGCTAACACAGCTCCATCTGTTGAGATAAAATTATTAGATTACTTGGTTGGAAGATACAACACATTTAAAGTGGTATAATTTATTGAAAAACCTTTGTCTTCTTTTTAAGTTAGGGCAAGTTAGGGAGAGCTTTGCATTTCTTAACAACTCTCTTGTGTTTAACAATCACAGTTAATATTTAAATGTATAAATTATCACTTATGATAATAAGCAATTAAAGATGTATTAAACTATGTTAAGTGTTAATTATGAATTTAGTTAATATTTTCAAGGTATTCTGTCAAAGCTAAGACTTAAAAATTTAAGTATCTTTATAAAGCTTTTTGCTCTAACGAATGTTTCTTGTGTATGTCCAATTTTACTTTCTTAATGTATATAGTTAAAAGCCTGAAAATGATAAAATTTAAAAGAAAACATGTTTAATTTAAAAAATAAAACTTTCCTTAATTTTCATAATAAATTCAAATATTGAAGTTGAAAAATCATTTCTATTTCTTAAAACCTAATTTTCGTTCAATTTTTTAAGTTAAATAAACTTAATATCTAAATATAATTTTAACATTAAAATTTCTCTTGATAGTTTGACTTACCATATTAGTCATTTTAAAATATATAATATCTATCAATTTTCTTCCAAACTTTTAATCAGTATTTAAAAATGTATTTATTATAAAAGTCAGCTATTTAAAGCTCCAAATATTTAGACTAGCTAAATAGTGGAAAATACGACAACAGAATGAAAATATGATAATCAAACTGTACAATTTTAATTAATATTTCCACATAAATTATACTTTGCATAAGTAAAGAATAATTACTTGTTTCATTACTATAAGAAGATACGATAGTTAGTATGCAATATACTAGGAGGATGTTTAAATAAGGTTATTGCACAATTTAAATTTCACGAGAAAAGTTGCTTTAGGTTTGAGAATAAAAATTAAAAATTATGTCCGTTGTAGCATTTACCTGCGAGAACGCACACTTACCCTCTGAGGTCCGATCGTTATAAAAACGTTCCACACAAAATCACCCAATACAAAAGATAAAACTTCCCAAATCTTCAGTAGCTGTCTTATAGGTCTTCTAGACCTCAATAACATCCATTTCCTCAATTTTCTCTGAATATTTTTCTCAGTAAAAAGTACTTTTAATTTATTCGCACTCAACATACCCAATACATGCACTTTTGCATGTTTATTTAGTGTTTGTGGCCGGAGGAGAAATATTGTCAAAATCGTTATATGATTAAAATGATGAAATATAAAGATATGATTTATGTTTTTAACTTGTGTGTGTCTTGGTTTGGTTGGGAATGATTATATAAAAGATCTACAGTTCCAAAATACTATTAAAATTTAATATTTCAAATAATCCGAAATATATTTTAAATTTGTAATAAAGTATATTTGGCAATATAAATTTCTTATTCATCATAAAAAGCATTTTGTTTTGGTATTTCGTTCAAAAAACCTACACCGGGCCTCCGAGGTCCAGAGCACCGGTGTCCTTTGCTCTTACTGAATATATATATATATATATATATATATATATATATATATATATATATATATATATATATATATATATATATATGTGTGTGTGTGTGTGTGTATACATATATATATGTATAACTATATATATATATATATATATATATATATATATATATATATGTGTGTGTGTGTGTGTGTGTGTATACATATATATATGTATATATATATATATATATATATATATATATATATATATATATATATATATATATATATATATATATATATATATATGTGTGTGTGTGTATATATGTAATGAGACTGAGTTCTCGATGGAGGTGTGCAGTCATGGCCATAAAAATGATACCTTTTTAGCTAAAGACCTTTATTAAGATAACGTTGACGGACGGGTTCCCACTTCATCATATCGGCAGGACAAACTGAAGGGTCAACTAGCATGAAGTTCTATCTACAAAACACGCAACAACTGGGTCAACATTGTGGGAAATATCTCTAGAAAAATCTGTTTCTGTTAGCGTGTATCTCCTTTTTATTTGAAAATTTCCTAAATTGTCGGCTAGGGCCATGTAGGTTAATAATTGGCCAGGCCCCTCCTCTGAGGGCGTAACCTGTAGCCCCAGTGGTCAATTTAGGTTAGGGGTTAAAAAGGGGAATGGAAAATGACGCGGGAATTTTTACCCTTGATTTAAGTTTTGAAAACCCCTGAGAATTTTCCTTTTACACACACACACACACACACACACACACACACACATATATATATATATATATATATATATATATATATATATATATATATATATATGTGTGTGTGTGTGTGTGTGTGTGTGTGTGTGTGTGTGTGTTTAGTATAATACTAAAATTCTTTATATATTTTTTTATATATTGCATCCAAAACACCTTCAACTAAAGATATCAACAACATTTTCAAAGTAAAATATAAATTTCCTTTGTCATTTCTTTAATTAAAATCGACAAAAATTGTAATTCTACTTAGTTAATTTAAAAAAAAAATTGTAAGTTTCTAACGGATTAGGTTTTGTATCTCTGTTGATTACAAAATGACAAAAAGAAAGACACTTTCGAAAGGACTTTACCTTATTTTTTATATAAAAGTAATTTCTAATTCTTTACAAGTAATTTAAGTCTAAATTATTTACTACAGTGTAAATCAGCTCATTAACGTAAACATCCCTTTATCGTTTTCTAGTGATTGTTAACTACAGTATGGTATATTTAATCTCGGAATTGTATTTTCAAATTCTGGCTATCAGATTATTTTTCCTTAATAATTCGTATTTTTCTTCCTTTATTTTGATATTGGGTGTGTAGTCATAAAATTCTCTTCACTGCTCATCGCCAGAGCGAAAAGAACAGAGTTCAGCCCCACCCGTATGAACTTTACAAAACGGCTTCGTTGTTATCTTGTTTACTTCAGATAGGTAATTGACACAAATGACACAAATGACTACATAAAATGTCATAATCCTAATTATCTCCATAATATAAAACATTGTATTTATCACGCTAAAAGTAGCAATCCTATCAAATATAAATTAGATATTTTAACTTCATGAATGATCTAAGAATCCAACTAAGGCTCCAATGAAATTTCATGTTATGGATTTAATTTTATGTATCATGTTAATAAATATCTCTTAATAATGTTAATAATAATATATGTTATATCATGTTAATAAAGATCCATTAAACAGAATGCAATTAACAGAATAATCCACCCTTAAAATTTCATAAATTATATATATATATATATATATATATATATATATATATATATATATATATATATATATATATATATATATATATATATATATATATATATATATATATATATATATATATATATATATATATATATATATATATATATATATATATATATATATATATATATATATATATATATATATATATATATATATATATATATATATATATATATATATATATATATATATAATATATATATATATATATATATATATATATATATATATATATATATATATATATATATATATATATATATATATATTATATATATATATATATATATATATATATATATATATATATATATATATATATATATATATATATATATATATATATATATATATATATATATATATATATATATATATATATATATATATATTATATTATTGAAATCGAACCTCATTGAAATATTCAACTAGAACCTTTAAAACTATAAAATGTTTACATATAACCTCATAACTCACAAGAATACTATACCAAATTTAAATGCATGCAACAGAAAATGGTATTCAACTTGCGTGCATTACTTGAATTGTAAATAAAAAAAAAAACTACGGTACATATTGCATTCAAATTTTCACAATAAATACATTATAGACCTACGATAAAACACTTTCTAATTTTTCGTTGTTTATTTCCGTTAGTTTTTATAGATTCTGAAATGAAATTTTTAGATACTATTTTAGATTTTTTTGAAAAGTTAATAACCTGATGAAAAATTTTATATACTTTAAAACAAATTAAGTAGGGGAAGAATAGGTACCTAAGAAAGTAACTTAAAAATTACTGTTTACAAAAAAAAAGCCTTCCTGATAGGGTCTGGTGGGGGTAAATGGGTAGTGCGGTAAAATGGGGTTAAAAGACACATCATAACTTTTAACAGTTTTACTTTAACTTTGTAATATATTTCAGACATTCGTTGGCAATATTTATTTTCAATAAGAAATTTTATTTTTTTCATCTGTCAACATAAGTTGCCATGTTTGCAGGTCAGGAATAAATTCTTCTTTACTAAGGTCTTAAAAACTTTTAAGAAAATAATATTTTATTTCTTTTATGGTCAATGTTTTATCAATAATCAACTACAAGACTTAACAACAGTTTTTCCAAAATGTTTCATGTTTTTCAAATTATGTTTCATGATTATTTTTGTATGATGGGGGAAAATGGGTATTGGTTAGGCTTAACAATTTATTATAAAATTCTAAATTTCTAGAGGTAATGATTTAAACCAGCCCTTCAATTTTAGTGTAAATAATATTACATAGTATTTTGTAAAATTAATTTGATGAGTTATTCCAGTAAATTAATACAATAATTCTGAAATTTAGTTTGAAAGCATAAAAGTACAAGTATTTGCATAGCTGTTTTGTACATCTGCGACTGGAAATGTTCTTTCCCCTTTCCTGTGTACAAAATCTAAATTTATACGAAACTTGGACCAAGGGTGGATCACCTGGTGCATTATATGGCTGCCTAGAGTCAGAGAGGATAATTAATGCAATGTTTGCAACTTGTATGGGACATTTTCTCAAACAAGTGGAAAACCTGGAAAAACCCATTGTTTTGAAAATCTATGGTCACTTGAGATGTGAGACAGTAAAAAAAGGGATGGACAATAGAATTACTATTTACTGCGTCCCATCAAATTCAAGCCATGTCCTGCAACCTTTGGATGTCGAAGTATTTGCCACTATGAACTGTGTCTGGAGAAAAAATCTGAAGATGTAGTACACCGGCAGCCGTCTTTAAAAAGTGTTCAAACCAACATTCCCTAACCTGCTGAAACATATATTTGATAATGTAAAGGAAAAAGGTTGTTAAACATAAAATTTTGTTAACTGAAAAAAAATGGAATATAGCTATAAACAGTGTTCCTCTGACTTCAACAACAGATATTAATGAAGCTCTTTGTACACAAACTTCCAGTTCAACCATTTCCAATTTTACCATTTCTTCTAAATATAAGGATTTTAACCCTCCGAGTGGAACACACCGATTAAAAAATTCTCCAAAAATACGCTAAAGGTTTATTTTGTCAATGGAGAAAGCGTTCTATGATTTTTTACTTCACCCTTTGTCGACTAGAATGAAATACGGGAAATCCACCCTCGTTGCTGTCCCTTTACTTCCGGTTATAAAGATATAAAAATAGATATTATAGATTGTTAATTTTTAATACACATAAAGCTCTTTAAGTCTCGAAGAGCATCCCATAAGAAATAATGGATTCTAAAAGTACAAATAAAAATATTCTTTAAGAAAATTATTTATATTTTTTACGAAAGTTATCCAAGATATTTAAGTGGTGCAGTTAGAGATACATCTGTTATCGCAAACGGAATACTTCGAAATAGAGATTTACAAAGCCATGAAAAGCTATCAGCGTCTTTGTGCCTCAGGGAGTAGGGATGCATCCCTCAATAAATGTGAATCAAAGAGGGATGCAGTTTCTAAACAATCGACCTGAGCCTCCTACCTCAAACACTAGCAGAAATGTACATTACATCCATTTTTGGAACGTTTTTGGAGGTCAAAAATTATACGTGACAACCGCTTTGAAGACAACATCGGTTTGGGCGGAATTGTACGTGCGAACCACTTAGACGGTTAAAAAGTCCATCCTTACAAAAATTTCACCACTGGAGTTATAAGGGAAAAAAGCCTTAGAAAATGACATCGGGTATAAACTAAAGCCGGAGAAATAATGACTGTTTCTGATGTAACAGAAGGTAGCTCTACTTAATAACTTTGGCAAGTACAGTTTTGCAATATAAATTGTAATTATATCACATACAAATGTGTTTGTAGCTAAAAAATAAAGTTTAAATTAAATTTTGAATAATTAATAGCATTTTTTAATTACTATCCATTTTACCACAGAGCTCGGGTACAATAGGTATAATAAAAGAAGTAAAAAATTATACATTTGCAATTTAAGGAAATGTATAAAACTATTTTAACGATAATGGTAATGAACCCTTTGCATGAATACATTACAAAAATGCTAGTTTATAGCTTTTTTTAAGTGCAAAAGAGTACGGAATGAGGAATCACGCTTTTTCTACCCATTTTACCCCACCAGACTGTACTCGATTTGTGTTGTTGTAGGTGGGAGCACAGTGTGTTATAAAAGTTTTAATTTTTTTTAATAAAGCTCTAACTCTTTAAGCATACAAAATATTTTTTAATCAAAGTAAATTCAGCCAAATTAATTGAATAAGAATAACTGATATATGTTATGTGTCCTCTTAAATAAAATTATCATTAGTAGTTAAATAGGAACAACAAGTGCTAATATTAATCCAATATTTTGTTTTTTTTTAACGGTATTCTCGTCACATTTAATATGCAAACTTTTGTTAATATCTTTATATATATTCTATAAGATCCCTTGAAGGTAAATAAATTTATACGAGAAAATTAATTTTATTAACTAGTCTATGAATTAACTATCTTTTACTAATATTTATTCTATCCTCTACTTTCACACATGCTCTTTCTTTATTCCCTTTATAAATTTTATATTACTGACTTAATATTTATTCACATAAGCTAGTTAATATAATTACTACTATCCAATAATAAAAAAATGTATTATATGTCTTAAACTTTAAATATTCTCTAGTTTAAAAGTAGTTACTTTTAATTATGTTTATTTAGTCTTTTTCTTTTTAACTTATCTCATTTGCTATACAAAGTCTGTGTCAATATCTTCATGTTAATAATTAAATGCACCTTAAACCTAATTACTTGTATACGAGAAAGGCAAATTGTATTTTTCTGTCTAAAAGCATTTATCCTAAATATTATTAATTTTTTAAAAGTTGTATTATAATGTATTCTTCGTATTATTTTCTATCGATTTTAGGTTTATTCAAAATAAATTCTCTGTGAATTAATAGTGAGTGTTAAATATGATGGTACATTTTTTATTTTATGTAGTTCAAAAAGCTTTTAATAAAATGGTTGGTCTCTGTTCGAACAAAGATTTTATAGTTTTTTATTCAGAAATAAAGAGATAAAACAGATTTAATCTTCCAAAATTGAAATCTGTAGAAACCAAATCGCTTTTAGGATGCCTAACTGTGACAATAAGTTGCTTTCGGTTCAGCATTTTTTACCTCTTCCAGTGAGGCATCGTCAAAGACATACCAGAACAGGACCTGTTTGAACTAGAAAGAAACTTCTCCCAACTAATAGAAGGGTCCGTTGGTTTGGGAGATTCTGACCTCCCACCGTTCTGGAATAGACCCCTGTTTTTTTCTCCGCGAGGCAGTCTGATTTTTTAGAGGATAAATTTGTGACAGAGGAGAGTAGAAGGTGAACGCTGCTGGCATCGGCGGCATGAGGGATAGACCTTTTGGGGAAAATCATCGCCATATTGTTTTTTAGGGGTGACGTTGACTCGAGAACAGTCTTCGATATCTGCAAATGATAAATTGATTCCAGTTGTATTCCTTAGGCATTTATTTAATTGTATAAGGTTATTTAATCAAGACATATTTGTCCTTGTGTTTTTCAATGAGTTTTTCAACGAGTTCAATTTTTTTCTTTCAAACACTAAGCCAACGTGATATTATTTTTACCCAGACAAGACTATTTAATTTCTTTCGAGAAATATAAGATCAATAAATACAAAAAATATTACTATTTAACGATTATGAAAATGCCTAATTCTTGTTAGATTTTTCACAAATTTAAATAACAAATGGACAGGATTCCAATGTGTTATACCTTAATGCAACAAGCGAAAACGCACAATTTGTTTAAACATAATGAATAACGAACAAAACTTACATGCAGTTTCAAGAGCATTTAAAAACTCTTTTTTGGTTATAGAAGAAAGAGGAACTCGTTAAAAATACATTTTATGTTGAAATTAAGCAATTATCTAACAGAATGGAATGAAAAAATACATATAACTACAGAATATTAAAAACCAATGTACTGTTCGGGCTAAAAATTACTTTGTATACTAATTAGTGCATCAACACTCAAGTGAAATTCTCATTCACGATTCTCAGTAAAATAATATCCGTTTTATAATCTGTTTTGTGTAAATTCAACAACAAGAGTAGTCTATATTCCACGATTCCTAACATAAAAATGTAGTAGATAATTGTAGATCCATCTAACTCATTTTACAATATATTTGCTAATTCTATAGGACATATTCTTAAAAGAATGTTAAATGTTCACGATTCTTATTAAAATAATATCCGTTCTATAATCTGATTAGTGTAAATTCATCTACCACAAGATTAGTCTGTATTCCCCGATTCCTAACATAAAATTGTAGTAGATAAATGTAGTTCCATCTAATTCATATTACAATATAGCTTGCTAATTGTTATAGGATATATTATTAAAAGAATTTTAAATGTTCACAGTTCTTATTAAAACAATATCCGTTCTATAATCTGTTTAGTATAAATTTAAGAAATACAAGAGTAGTCTGTATTCCACGATTCATAACATAAAAATGTAGTAGATAAATGTAATTCTATATAATTTATATTACAATATAACTTGCTAATTGTTATAGGACATATTATTAAAGGAATATTAAATATTCCAGATTCTTATTAAAATAATAACCGTTCTATAATCTGTTTAGAGTAAATTCAACAACCACAAGAGTAGTCTGTAATCCAAGATTCCTAACATAAAAATGTAGTAGATAAATGTAATTCCATCTAATTCATATTACAATATAGCTTGTTAATTGTTAAAGGATATATTATTAAAAGAATGTTAAATGTTTGTGATAGTTCTAAAAATAAAAAAATGTAAAAATCGTATTTTAATACTTAGCTTAATATAAATTGTTTAAAATTCTATGAAACAGGTGTAAAAAATTATAAAAACATCGTATAATGCATTTATTTATTTACATCCATTCAAAGAAATTGAGAGGCCTTGTTATCTCTTTAAAACTTTAAATTATTTCAATCAACTCAATCAATGTATAATTAAGAAAACTAAAGGCTTCCAAACTGTTCCTTTATTTGACATGTCTCTTAACATCTCTTTGCGTTCCATTAAAAAATACTTCCTCCATACATAACCGTTTCATTAATTATTATTCTTACCAGTTTTTGTTCTGTTCAAATACATAGTCTACAAGGCCTGTTACATTGCTCTCGAAGAAGTGTTTAAGCTACAAAAAGAGAAAAGAAAATACCGACAAAAGGGAAGCAAATACCAAGCAAATGTGAAAACATCGTTAAGAAATTAATTGGAAAAACTTTTTAAACTATCTTGTTAAGCATACAAGTTACCGAAAGTAAAAACATTAATGAAAATAAAAATTAAGGTTGAACTAACATTCCAGTTGATTACCTAAGTGGTGATAAATGGTTAAATATTTTAAGATAAACATTTACCTTTGCCTTAGAAAACTAGCAGATTTTTTTTGTTAGGTAATATATTGTGTTTAATGAATAACAATTAAATTTCATTCTTTTAGCAATAAAAAAATTAGCAAATGAAATAGTGTTTGAGAACTTTTATTCTCTTTTCTTTCTCCAGTGTGACACGCCTTCGTAAAGATTGATTTTTATGGAAATAAAGAAAATTTAGTTTTCGATGAAGGAAACTAAAAAGCATATAGTTTTTGATAAATAACGATCTAAAAACAAGATATTCTCTATCATGATTTATAACTGCATTTTTTTCAAGCAAATAAATAATTAGAAGTTTAAACAAATTTTATGTAAAAGATAATGAACCTTAAACAAATATAAAGCAAAAAATCTTTTGACAAATGAGAAATTAAATTCCTTGTGCTAACATAGTCATACGATATTATCATGAATTTTTATTAATATTATATGATTTAAAATAAATTTGATAACTAGTATTTAAAATAAATTAGTTAATTTTATTTCTACATTCATATTCATACATAAATCATATCTAACTCACACGAGTGTATTTATATTGGCACATTCTTATTATTTAACTCAATATTATTGTTAGATAATTAGTTATTTGAAACACATTACTTATAATTCATCTAAAGGCAAACGAAATATTAAAATAAAATTGTAAACGTTATAAAATATTTAGTTTATATAAAAATATTTCAAAAACTAAAACACATTTTTCACGTTATTTTACCTATAAATATATTGCATATAACTACAAAAATATTAATATAAGTCCTTTTTCTGTCTTTTCTATCTTTTTAATTTTTTATCACGTTTTAAAAGTTGAAAGTTTTTTATAGTTTAAAAATATAGAAAGAGTATTGCTACTTATATTAGTTCATTTATGGATTTAAAAGTTATTTAATTTTAATAAGTACTTTATACTTTCACTTCATACCTCTTGTTATTTGTATTTATAACGTATTAATATTTTACTTTTTATATTACTATTTATATTTCAGATTTTGTATTTATAACAACAATTAAGCATTTTTTCATAATTTATTATGTTTAGTTTCTCTAAAATTATTCGATTGATTATTGTTTATCCTGAAAATAAATTAAGTAATTCAGCTTCACATTTAAAAAATAAAATAATCTGCTTATTTATTTCTTAGTGTATAACATTCTTGTGTTAAAAGCCACACTATGATCCACAATATTAGAATTTAAGATTCTTATCAGCCGCAGGTGCAAAATTTTTATAGAAATAGAAATAATGTGTAATATTTGTTAATGAAACAAAACATGCTAATAAACCGAATTAAAAGGTGAGTGTTCAATCCAGCCTTTACTAGCTTAGTTGTATTACTGGGAATAACTCCATTTCCTTAACTGAAATGGAAGTCGTCATTCTAGGCGATCCTTTAAGAAAGGAACAATGGAAACGTCCTATGGAAAGAGTTCCGTGCTGTAGAGAGGCTTGTCAAATATGGCCCAGTAAATTACTGAAAAGTCATTCTGAGACATGATGAGGAAACATATTCTTAAAACTCAACTAGGTAAGTGAATTTTAGATGAATATAAAATGTATGTGTTTAGAAATATGGAATTGTGTTTCTATTCCTCTTTTTTCAGTATGTTTGCCAAAGTAAAACACTTCTTAAGGGAAACTTTCTTAATTTTACTCTTTAGATTATAATAATTTTGATTCTGATGACATAGATTGAAAAATGGTTGTAGATATAAGCTGCTAAATTATCTGTTAATTTCCACTCCTTAATTATATTTTCTCCTTTCTATTTTTCTTTGGATTATAAAAAAATTATTTTACTCTGTATATTTCCTTAAAAGTCACTTGATACGTTAAACAAAATTTCTTCTAACACTTTAACAGACATTGATCCAGTCAATTCACCTATTATAGTAAATGTAACATTTTAGAAATTGTTTCAGTAGGGAGAAATGTATTGAAAGCTATTTCCTTCAAATCATTTCAAACAGGAGCGGAAGCAAATATTTTCTTTTTAGCCATACGTAATAATAATGCAAGATTTTAAAATTTCGGGATACCTCACTCACTTATTTGATCATATTTTCTTTAGGTAATTTTAGTAACTTGTGAGAGTTTCTATTAGTAACACATTTATATTCTTCAGCGATAATATTCTTATAAGAGAAACGGAATTCCTTTCAAGCAGCAGTTTTGTGAATGTCCCTTTAATGTGCAATTTTAGTAGCAGCATATTTTCGTTGGTGAAGTATTTTATTTTAAAACATTATAATTCACAACACTTAGTATTGACGAGCACTGAAAATTTAGGATTTATTCTCTCATGAGACTAAAATATTTATAGGGGGTCACGACATTTACTTTGAAGGGTTTTAAGAAAAATATATACATGTTATAAATGAATTGAGTTTAAAAATAACTTTAATGCATCAAAATTATTATTATTTTCCTCATTTACTCGTATATAACATGTACTGTGTACCAATACATAGAACATAAACACAAGGTGCCACGTTTTATATGTGAATTAATTTGAGCTAGATTTATCGATGGCAAAACTTGTTTGTTTATGGTTACATATTTCCTGACCTCTTTGTCATGTCGTAAAAGGAGGCTTTACTTTATTTAGATCTAAGAAAAATACATCCTTGTAAACTTGATCTCTGAAACTTGTGAAGATGGAATATTGAAAATAAAAGATATTGTTCTTGTTTTATTGTTTATTTGAAACAGTTTTTAAGAAGTTTTTAATTGCAATGCTATTGTTTAACTTAAGAATCGCTTAAAAGCAAACCTTATTACCTAATTAAGCCATTTATTATATTTCATGGATTATAACTTTATATAGACTAATTATTATCAGTGCCATTTTTTGCATGATCTAGAATACAATTTTACATAAAAAAATAGAATGTTGTATTTTTCTTTGACTTTCGCATAAAAAAGAGTCATGACTGATTTAAAGTAATCTGCAAATTATAATTGTAATATACTTATTTTTTAAAACCAATGGTAAAACTAAACTAATTTCCTCTTTTAGTGACCTTTTTATGGAAAAACATTAATTAGAGTTTCCCAAAAAATTAAATAAAAAAATATTAAAACTTTCAACTCTAAACCATTTTAAAATAAATTCATTTCTAAACCTTATACACTTAATTTAAAGTAAAAGTATCTCGTTGTTTAAAATGTTGGAATAAGACTTTATTTTTAGTAATTGCTCAATTTATGAAATTTTGAAAAATATATTATTTTATAATTAAAACTAATAATTCAAAATTGCTCACCTGAAAATTGTATAAATAGAAGTGTAATGTTTGGTGTCATATGTACTCTCATATGTACATGATACGCTGAAATGTTACATATTTGATCATAATTAATTGCAGCAAATGCTTCCTTGCCTGCACTATTTTTCGTCAATTATCCGGCTCGAAAACTGCCCTAAAGCATGGAATTGTAATACTGTAATGTCAACAAAAAATTATTTGTTTTTAATGACATTAAACCAAACGCTTTAAAAGGTTTCTTATCGAAGTCTTTTTTTAAGTTTAAAATTAAGGATACATACCAAAAATTTCTGAAACTAAACTGTAATTTATCAATAAAAAAGTGAACAGAGATAAAATAGAATGAAATTATAAACCTGCTTTAAAAATGCATCGTGCACTAAATATTTTCCTAGCATGGATATAAAACCAAAATAATTGAATTAAAAGCGTTCTCATTATGTTCTAAATATGTTACTTCAAAATTTTCTTTTTGAAAATTTTTCATTAGGCAGCAAACAACCATTTCCGCTTTTATTATGTAAAATGTCTACTTTCAGAAAATTGAAAGCAATAAAATCATTAATTTACATAAGGAGCTTCCTTCAACTGCTTAGTAACCTTTCACCGCTAAGTGCAAATAAAGCTTTTAAAAAAGCTTTTTAGGTTCTTTTGTCACTAGCATTTCCTTCACAAAACGCTTTTCTTCCCATTAACTCCTGATTTATTTAAAATCGCTCCCCAGTTACACTGTCAATTTACTAGACCAATGAAGAATAATAGTTGCGTGCATTTTTCAAGAAAACTCTTCTCTTTTCTAATTCTAATAATGATTAAATATTGTCTTTTAATGCATTTTTCTTCATTTGCTGCGATTATTTTGCATTTTAAAAATATCGTGTGCTACAATAGATTTTCATTAACGATGACAATTTTTGCGATAGAATTAAGAATGAAGCAAAGGATTCTAGGTAATTCGCTACCAACGTTTTATAGGAAAACACATTGAAATAAATGTTAGACAGCAGCAGTATAAAATTAACGGTAAAATATCGAGAATTTGAGTACTTTTACATCTCATTTAGGAACGCAATAAGGAAATGTAATTAAGTCTGCACAGTTTTAACTTTTCAGACGTTTCACTTAATTTTTGAAATTCGTCGTCTTAACAAGAACTTATACCATATTTTACTTAAAATTTTGATAAAAGAATACAAGTTGTATTCTAATTGTCTGACTGTTACTTTAATATTACATTTTATGTTCTTAAAATAATGCGTATCTCTTAGTCAGTTATAAGTGTACCATGAAATATACTTAAATGAACTTGCAAACATTTTTATTATTACTATTATAAATTTTTTTAATGACGAAAAATTTTATATGTTTCTACTCTAATAGACAAAAATATGATAAAGAGACTCAATTTTACGAATTACGTTAGCATTTTTGTTTTGCCGGTCATGGATATTTTTTCAGTTTACATCAACCACCAGACAACTTATATTTTATATTTATATTCTAAATGAAAAAACAAAATTCAGGCTTAATGAAATTGATCCGTATGTAAAATTTTACTGCTTGTATTCTTAATAATATGTTCTTAAGAAATTAAAATATTTTCAATTATAATACAATGTATGAAAAATTTAAAAAATGGTTTACGCTGAATAATTTTTGATATTTTCTGTGATGGTAGCCACGGATGAATTCAGTAATTGTATATGTTTTCTTTGAAACCTTAAAAACAGACAATTCAATGATTACAAAAGTTTATAAGTTTGCCCCATCTTTAAAATGATATATATATATATATATATATATATATATATATATATATATATATATATATAATATATATATATATATATATATATATATATATATATATTATATATATATATATATTTATATATATATATATATATATATATATGGGGCAAACTTATATATATATATATATGTATATATTATATATATATATATATATATATATATATATATATATATATATATATATATATATATATATATATATATATATATATATATATATATATATGTAATAATTATTTCCTCTATTTAAAATAATTATGTAGCATCTATTGTTTATACTTACCCTGGCTACTGGGTAAGGAAAAGCCTAATCAGCTAGCAGGAACACCATACGATGCAGTCTGGCAACCTTGTAGAGAACAGCACAAGTGTAATTAAAACTTTATTTTATAGATGCTAAAACGGACATCTCTACTAGTCAAAGACAGACAAAAGGGTAGGGAAAAATATCTCACTGCTCCAACAGTGGTGATGCCAAGATCGAAGACAGACAGAATTTTACCAAAGAACAAGAAAACTTACTCAGCGAATTTAAGTGTTAAGATCAGGAGAAAAACCGAGCCATTTGCGGCGACAGCTGTAAAATGTATTGAATGGAGCGAAAATGTACATCTATTTGGCAGAAAACTTTGAGAATTGTATTAAAAGAATTTTTAGTCGAGGACACGCATTTGATTAAGACATTTTGAGGCTGAGAAAAAGATTTTAAGGAATTACAATGGGTGAGAGGGGGATTTTAAAGAAATATTAAAGTGAAATAATTTATATATATATATATATATATATATATATATATATATATATATATATATATATATATATATAGATATATATATATATATATATATATATATATATATATATATATATATATATATATATATATATATATATATATATATATATATATATATATATATATATATATATATATATATATATATATATATATATATATATTTATATATATATATATATATATATATATATATATATATATATATATATATATATATATATATATATATATATATATATATATATATATATATATATATATATATATATATATATATATATATATATATATATGTGTGTGTGTATGTGTGTGAGTGTTTACCTATTAATATTCAAAGGACACGGCTTCTTGTACAACATACTTACTAATTAATTGCGAAGTTTAAGGGTGTATTGTGAATGACTTTACATAGTGAGTTGCTAATCTGATGATGCAAAATTTTAACCTCACACTTTTGATCACAAAAAGAGATGCGAGATATACTGTCTTCTGGTATCTCTTCCATTTCCCTGTCTTCATAACCACGTGGTTTTTGTATCCCCAGGAATTTCTTTTGTATCATAGAGCTACAGACGGATTATAAAACATTCAACAATGAAAGCAGATTATTTTCATAGATCTTATTAAGGGAGTCCTTATTAGTATAATCCTTATTAATTCTTCAGATAAAAACAATGACCGGAATGACTTTGTATATTAATTGTTTAAAAATATCGATAGTAGAATTGAATGAAAATAGTAGTAATAGTAGTAAATAGTAGTAGTGAAGTACAAACAGGAGAAAGATGTCTATATGAAAATCTAAAAATAACAACAGGATTTTATTAAGCGTACTAAAAGTACATTCCGCAATCCAGAGAGGAGCTTGAAATGCAGTATGCTGGGTAAAATAATAAACAAAATGGCAAATCGCTATAAATATAGAAATTAAATTAATAGATTAACATACGTTATCATTTGATTATTAACATTTAAAAAAATACATACTCTTTATAATCATAAAATATTCTAGCGAAAGAAGTCAGATTACACTCTAAACAGCCTATAATTTGTTTTCTACCGAAGTTTCAAAATACATAAATAGTTAGTTTACAATACATGTTTAATACCACGGAGGTACTTGGTTGCGAAGCATTTGTCAATACAACATTTTTTGTTGACCATTTTATTATAGAAGAACGTTGTGATCAGCCAACATTATTCCTTAAGACAATACAGATTAAATAGTAGTAATTTTGAAGCAGGGACACATCATTGGGCCCCCAGGTGTGGCCTGCTACCTCCAGGGGTATTTTGGTTTGGTTTGGTTTTGGAGCGCTACGGTCTACTTTTTGCAACACGAGGGTTAACGAGACCGAGACCTACTGCTTAAAGCCGATTCCGAACGGCTACGAACATCCATGCCATAGTGGAATTCGAACCCACGAACTCCGGTTCCAAAGGCCAGCACTCTAACCATTCGGCCGTCGTTCGGCTACCTCCAGGGGTATAATTAGGGAACTTGGGGAACATTGCGACCAGTAAAGTATTTTACTTACCCCAGCCACTATTGATAAATTCGGCTGATATTTGTCTGGCTAGAGCATCGGACCCACAACCCTATCCAGTTGTGAGATCGTTGCATTTACCGAGTGATCTACATTTCAAATACATGGAATATCGTTCATAAAATGTAGACATAAATGTAGGTAAAAATCATCTGAAACGTTATCGAGGTAGCAAACGCTTCAAAGCTGACTGATAAGTGTATCGTTTTAAATACTACTGTAAAAGGTAATGTATAAATAAGTCTATGTCCTTGTAGATAGATAATGATTATTCATTCCAGATATTTTTGCTGAAATTCAGGAAAAGATTCGCTGAATTTGTTTTAAGTAATTTAGCAGGATTTACGAACTGTAAGATTATCGTTGTTAGTAAATTGATACATTCTTATATTGTGCACTTGTAACGGCTTTTCATTTGAGAAATTTAGTAAAGAAAATTCCATTATATATTTATATACATTATATAAAAAATACCACACAATTTGATAAACATTTTGATTAATACTTCATTGCTCATATCTAAGCCAATTCTTAAAATCTGCCCTATTGAAGTAACAAATGGATTTTGAATGTGATTTTAACTCTACTAGTAGTTTTTCAGGAGTAAGCTACGATTTATTAAATATAAATCGTAGATCATTAAAACGATATATACATTTAGATAAAAATCAAGCAATTTTCGTAAATTGTTTTACAGAGCATATTACAAGTAGATCATTATTTGTACAAGAAAAAATAGATTGAATGTCTGAAAGCTTTGATAACAGTTGTAGTTTACCCTATAAGAATTGACGTAAATTGATAAGAGAAATCATATATTAAACTAATACTTCCTAAAATTATGTAAATTTGAAATTTCATTTTTACAAAATGACAGAAACATTTTTAATATATTCTACAGTGCTCGATTTTAGAACAAATTCTGTAAATCATCATATAAGGAATTTTTATCTTCTAATCTGTTTTTACGGTTATTTTTTTTGTTTTGTTTAGAATTGATCTTTCTGTACCATTAAAATTCTCCTCTGAAACTATAATTTTACTCATCACTTACAAGTAAAAAGTGATTTAGAGCTAAGAGTTTTAATGACCAAAAGCTGTATTAGAAGTTATATTCTAGCTCCAGTATTAAATATAAAGAGCATCTTAGAAAGTTTTAAACCAAATCTTCTAGTGATGTGCATACCTAATTATATAACATAATTTATTTAATGCAAAGTGATAACTTTTCATTTAAAATCTTTTAAGAACTCTAAATACTTAAGTAGTCATTCATTTCAACTTTAAGGTGATTTAAGAATGACAGTAAAAGTTATTTCATGAGGTCACATATTTGTCAGCCAATAATTATTCGTTTATATTCTTCAATGCGGAAAATCCTAAAAATTCACAAAGAGCAGTATTTAAAATTTATCTTTAGAAACTTCTTCTTTAGAAACGTAATTAACTTAAAATAGTTTATTATTTTGCCTTTTTTTTTACTAATTGATGTTTTCCAAAGATACGATTTTGAGTATTATTATTGTAGTGAGGTTTAAATACTTAATTAGTTAACCACTAATTAGAAGATGAAGTTAACTTTGAACGATTTTCAACGTCAACTTATATACTTTACGTATTCTTTGTTAAATAATGAAAGTGAATTTAAGACTTTAAAAGGGTTCACCAAATTAGTATGATCCTAATAAATAAATGCATAGTAAAGACTTAAAGTCTGGAAATTAGCCACAACCTTAAATATTTTACTAACATTTTAAGATTGTTTATAAAGCGCGTGTTTTCATATTTCTTCCTTATTTACAGTTGACGATTATTTCTTAATATTTACTAATGCTGTAATTATGGAGCCGAGCATTCAAAATTTAAAGCATATTGTTATTGTGAAAGGGAAAAGTATAAACTGATCTTCTAAAATATTTTATCTTCTGACTTCGTTAAAATGAGGCATAAAAGTTCATTAAAATTAATAATATTTTTGTTAGTCCTGGGGGGTGCAAGCATAGTCTAGAGAATGCCGTACACAGTAACAGTTTGAATACAAACTGTGGTATATTTCAATCATCCCACCTTGAAATATTTTGTAAACTTTTGTGGGGTCGAATAGTTTACACTGCTAACAGTGCTACAAAATAGGAAGTAATAGATGAAAAAGAAAGGAAAGATGTTAAATGATATAATATTTATTTAAATTCATTTAAAATGATTAATTTTTTAATAATATTTTTAATTTAATTTTCAATTGTTTTGATTAATTTTACTTTTAATGCTACTTTATAAAAAATATACTATGCTTATTTATAGACATTAGGTTTTTGAATGATTATTTAATTTCCTGGAAATGTTTCGTACTTGTACATTGAATGTTGTGAAAATATATAATTTTAAAAATTTAGATTGAGTTTATTAGCACAAATACTATAGAAATTTAAAACGAATAACAAAATTTATTTTATTAAAGAGAAGAAATGTTAAGAAAAATGTAGGAATATATACATTTTTAAGTAGCAAGGACAAATTTAAAAATCAACTTAATATTCTTAGAGACAATTATTTGAAAGCTTTATGTAAGAAAAATAATAACATCATTATTAACTTAGTTATAATTCAATTTATATAGTATAGTTTTTCGTGACAGTAAGTTAATATTTCATAAAATTGCATTGTAACGGTCACCATACCCTTAAAAAATGATGTTAGAGCACTTTGCAGAAATTTGCTTATGCCACTTTAAAAGCAGCTATTTACATAGTGAGAATGTAAGAAATGTCTCCCTTATTACTTAGAGTAGCACACAAAAGCGATTAAAAACGAATTTGTCGAATTATCTAAACGAATCTCTAATACAATGCACATTTCTGTGATTTATAACTTTGAGTCCTATTTATATCAAAGCTTATGGGATTGATTTATGATTATTATATTTTCTTTTAAATTCCTCACTTATAGTAAATCAATTCTTTAAAAACCCTTATAATTAATTTAGGTAATTATAATAAAAGAGTGTATAGTATTATTAATTTTTTACTGATTCTTCCTTAGCAGATTATAATAAGACTGAAGTTTTAGTTTTAAATAATCTGAAATTTATTTTTGTAAAATAAATATAAATATCATTTTCAATGGCCTTTAAAATACAAAGAAGTTATACAAACATGCTTTCATATATATTTTTTTTGTGACCATGTTTAATTTTAAAGGTGAAAAATATAAAATAATATGAGTTATATAAGTGAACCTTAATAAATATTGTCCAATTTTTGGGTAGCAATGTGATAAATTGATCAACATATTTTAATCACATGTGATTTTCTTTTATATGGTCTATTCATAGGTACATTTTATATTATATGGAATTATTTAAGGATTAGTTAAAAAATAGTGTGATATATAATAATGAGCTTCTTTTATGTTCTTTAAAATACATTGGATTGATTCAATTTTATAAAGTGATCGTTAAGAATTTATTTAAAAAATGTAATACAGCAATACAGTTTTATTTTTGGACTAAATATTATATCTTGGAAGAAAATATATTTCTAATTTCCTGAACTGCAAATATTTACATCTACAAAAAGGAGAAAAAATTTAATCGTATTTTGAGAAATTAATTAAAGAAAAAGCTCATATATTGCAATTATGGTATCATTAACTAAATTTCATCCAAAAGTGTACCTACATCACTGTCAAATACGAGGATCATATGAAAAGTTAGATTTATTCAGTACATTTACAAAGTTAATGACAATTTTCAAATATTTATTTTCTAGAAAATATGAATGTGTAGAAAGATTTTATATGGGGTTCTTGCAATAAGGCTGATAACTGTTATAAGTTTGGGTTTGATTTACAGGGCTACGGTCTACTTTTTTTGCAATATGAGGGCTTATAAGATCAGGACATACTGCTGAAAGCCGATTCCGAACAGCTACTAACAGCCATGTCCCAGTGGGATTCTGACCTGTGAATTGTGATGCCGAAGATCAACTTTTAGTAGGTACTGAAATTAAATGAAAGTGGTATGGCTCTTAAATGAAAATTTACACACATTGTGTATGGTGTGCAGGACTGACCCAAAATATAACTAAAAACTGTAAATAAACACTTCGAAACTCTTAAAAATTTGATGTTCAAGAGTAAATGTAATTTTTAATAGAGGGAAAAAAAAAGTTAGGGATCTTCTTGTATGTTTAAAAGCAATAATTTATGAATTTTTGTGTTCATCCAACGCCTTTTACATTATATCATCTAAATAAGGACATTTCAAAGGACAAATCATTAGTTTCAAGTTATAGTGAGGATTTTTCCTCTTTGTTCTCAATCAAATTTTAAGAATTGAGGAATATGCCCACATTTCACTATGAATTGATCTAAATAGTTATTATTACATTGTGTCAAAATATTATGAAGCAACACATAGGCACCTCACTTTGGTAATAAATGCCTGGAATTTATATAAATAAAAGTAAAACAAATATTTGTACTTTATTAAGAAACTATTAGGTCTATATAAAGAAAAAAAGTCTATTTAAAGGCTTTATTTATATTTATTTATTTTATTTACATTCAAATAACTACTTATTTTTTATATTCATGTCAATTCAAGCTGTATAAGCATTTAATATTCATTTACTTTCTTAAACGATTTACATGACACTTAAATTCATGTAAAATTTCTCACATAATGTATATAGCTGGGTTTTTTCCTTCAGAATCTTCGGGACAATTTTAATTAAATAAAGAAGCATATTTAATTAATTTTGTAATCCAAATTTGTTGTAATTAAATATTCTTTCAGAGAAAATATTGTTTATTATGTATAAAATAGTTTTCTTAAAATTAGATTAAAATATCTTTTGTAAATTTTGATCCTACACAATATATATTTGTATTATTTTGGAATTAATTAGTTTTCATAGGTTATTCTTTTAGGTGTTGAAGTAAGGAACAAATTAAACTTAAAAGTAACTAGTCTTAGTGTTTTGTATTTAAATTGCTAAGATTTTAATCCAGAGTTGTAAAGCAAGAAACACAAAAACGAATTAATTAAAATAATTTTGTAAATTTATTATTTGTAGAAGATTAAGAAGAGAAGGAATATTAATACTAACATAAAATTTTACCACTATATTTTACTAATATATTATGTATTTTAATTAATATTTATCCATTTCATTATGTATTTTCTCTATTTTAAAGAAATATTGAAATACTCTAAAATAAACATTGATTTAATTTTGGTATTATAATTTATTGTATTTTAATAAACATGTATGTTAAGAGGAGAATTTTGTAAAATAATTTACTACAAATGACAATAGCTGATTTGATTTTAATCATAGATTATGTATTTTAAAAACATTTTGATAGCAGATTAGAAAAATGTATTATTAAAAAGCATTACAAACTATAATGGTTTAAAAACATTTTGAATTCTATGAACGGAAAAACTTTTTATTATTAAAAATTTTCCGATGTCAGTAGATTTTAAAAACATTTTATTAATTTTCTTTTCAAATGAGCAAAGAAAAAACTTTTATTGTATTTTTATTAAAAAGTGTTCCTATGCCTCTATGGTTTTAAAAACATTTTGAATTCCATAATCGGAAAAAAACATTTATTGTATTTTTATTAAAAAGTGTTCCTATGCCTCTATGGTTTTAAAAACATTTTGAATTCCATAATCGGAAGAAAACATTTATTGTATTTTTATTAAAAAGTGTTCCGATGCCTCTATGGTTTTTAAAACATTTTGAATTCTATGCTCAGACGAAAACTTTTATTGTATTTTTATTAAAAAGTGTTCTGATGCCTCTATGTTTTTAAAAACATTTTGAAATTCCATGATCGGATGAAAACATTTATTGTATTTTTATTAAAAAATTTTCCTATACCTCTATGGTTTTCAAAACATTTTGAATTACATGATCGGGCGGGAATTTATTCCATAGATAAGTATGAAAAAACGATGTGAAATTCTTAGGTGGGGCTCTTAATAAACTCCCAACAAAATAAATTTTAGAATTTCGTTGTAGCTTTAGCTATGTTAACATCCTTATATTTTTCTATATCGTCACATTGTAGTAATTGTTTCTTCCTGGGCTTAACAAAAAGATTCACCTTGCACTAAAAACTTTCAAAATTAGTTTATTTTGTCTTTAATTAATATACTCGGAACTTTAGTATGTTGTTAATATGTAAATGTTGTCAGAATTTTAACAAAAAGTGCTGATTATTTTAAAATATTTCTTTAGTATTTTCAATGTACCTTTATTAAAAGTTTTCCATCAGCATCAATTCTCAGGACAATTTATATTTATATAATTATATTGAAAACTTTGATATAAAACCTAGTTTTACTGAAAACATTCGGGGAAAATATCAATAGAAAGAATAGTAATATCAAAAATATTCATTTTTCATGTAAAAACGTTGATATTTACCATTTTAAATGTCTAACAAAAACTGCCATTTAAAAACGTGATAATTTAAACTTTGTTTTATAAATTGTCAGATGAATGTCAGATGAATTTCATAAGGCAAAAATATTAGAAATTCACCTGAAGTGTTTCAAGTATTCACAAAAGATTTTTGGACATTTAACTTTCCTTAATAAATTCTTTTTTAATAAATCTCTCTTTTATAATTAAAAGTTAATATAAAAAGTCAAACTATGTAGAAGATCAGCTTATTTCATAAAAATATATTCTTCATTGATTATTATATTTATTAAACTAATATACCCTTTAAAGATGAATAAATAGCTAATCAAAGAAATTTAATTTTTAAAAATGTGTCAAAGAAATGTCACTAACAGTGAAAAATACATGGATTTTTTTAACTTTTACCTCATTTATTGTTTGCCCATTTGAATACAGTTTCAAATTTAATTGCATATTAGATGAAATCATAATTAAAATAATGCAAAAAAAATTGTTGTTCAATAAAAATGTATTTAAATAATAAGCTAATTAAAACCATGTTTTAGAATGCACACGACACTTGATTTTATATTTTTCAGCTGGAATAAAAATTGGAGATTCCACAGGGTTCCACAATTAAATGGAATATCGTTAAACCATATCGCTACTGGCACATTATATTCAGTGCAGTTTATTAATTCATGCATTCATTAAAAGTTTTAGGGCAAAAATGATAATTTTCATTAATATTAATAATTTGAAAATTTTTGAAGTAAATGGAAAGTAATATGTAAAGTGAAATTCCAATTCATTATGCATGAAAATTCTTTATAAAACTTAACATCGACAGTTGATATCATTCTGAAATTCATGACTGAAGATTATTCTCCAAAAAGGAATGGGCCATTATAACGCCTATTTTAGCTTGAAACATACTTGTTTTTATTCAATAAAATGTAAATTAAGGAGGTATAATCATTAATTAAAACTTGGTATATAATAATTAAAGAATCAGGAATTCACATTAAACAAATCATCCTCTTTGTTTAGA